>CM061046.1:74559613-74711877 GCA_030762985.1 Adelphocoris suturalis | reverse complement strand
AAGGTCGTCGGCTCCGCGACGGACGCTCGTAAGCCACCCCCGGGGACCCCGTCGCAGCGACGGACGTGGGGAAACCACCCCGGAGGACCATCTCAGCTATCATACTCGCAGATACTGAGAAAACAATGTGCGAGCCAATGAGATTACACAGTCGAATTAATGAAATTAAGCGGACCAATCAGGAGGCGGCAGGAGGCGGCCACCTCCCTATAAAGACCCCGCTCGGAGCCCTCCGAAATTCATTCTACTCTCCGCTCTCGACGACGACACCTCGAAGTACGAAGATTTCTACACGCTCTACGCTGACGAACCTTCTGCATCCCGAGTTCATCTCAAGAACGGCTTCCTACTGCTTTCTACAAGGCCTACCTTCTCTCCACACAGATCTTGCATTGGCATCTACGAGTCCAGTGATTATTCATCCTGCTCATTGCCCAACGTAGTTCATCTGTCAGGACGCCACCCGGTACATCTATCGATATTCTCTTTAGATCGTACGCCCGCTGGGACGTTCCTAGTCGTGTCACCCGGGTTTCGTAGCACTAAGCTCGTCACCGACCGCTGGGGCACGCCGGTAAATTACTCAGCTCATCCGCTCTAATTTACCGTCCAAGGAAGTCTTTTTCAAGACTACAAGGTAGGACCCTGACATACGAGCAAAGGAAAGAAGCTCTGTCAAGCGAGTCCACCTTCTAAACCCTCTATTTCTATACATAGAGGCATCGAAACGAGCTAATAATCTCGGCTATTTCGATGGAACGTCGGCCGTCTTATTTCCTCATGCAAGGGGAGGTAGACGACGGCGCGGCCGGGCCTCTTAGCCCCCGCAGCGCTACCTACACGCTGCCCGGCCAATCCGCCGGTCCCAGCGACGGCGCAAGGCTCGATCCTCACGACGAGATAGCCTTCTCACCTAACGTATTCACGAAGGAAACGTTAGATCAAGCCTCGCCTATACAAAAGATCGAGGATACCTTTCAGACCCGCTCTGAAGTCAATCATTATGATTCGACCAAGCTTTCCGAATACCCACGATATTCGACACAAGCCTACCCGGCCGATCCGAGTGTCAAATACACTCCAAATGTACAAAAAACAAAGGATACTTTTCAGTACCTCAACCAAGCTCAACATATTCCTCCTACAGATATAAATCTTAGGCCGGAATATTACAAAACGGCTCAGTACCAAACTGATCGAACCCAGCACCCACTATGCGAGCCCAGTGCTCCACGCGGCTGCGACACAAACTATCTCTCAGTTCATCCCGCCAAGCAAGCTGACCTTGACGGATTCGCTCACATTCCTTACAGGAATAACCCGGGGACTAACCCGCATAATCAGAATATAAATGTCCCACTTGGTCTACCTACACCAAGTAAAACATATTTAAATCCACTAAAAATGGTGACCCCGCCTTTGAACAGGCTTAACACGGAGCATTTCGTTCCCTCTTATGAAGCTAGTGGATTTCAGGGAACCACTGCGGGCGTGCGACCCCCGCCGGGCCTCTACGCCCCACATCTCACTCAACAACCCTCTACACAAAGTGGCTTTCGAGCACTTTTAGAGGAGATAGGAGATTATCAAAAACCAATCTTCCAAAAGAAGAATATCGATCGTGCACTCGCCGAGTTCGATCAATACTGCGTGCGAAAACACCTGAGAACGCAGAACGAATGCTTCTCAGCTATATACAAGTGGGTACCAGAAGAAATGAGGGAAGCTATCGACTCAGCTTACCTCACGGCACCCCACGCACCCTACGAAGAGGCCAAACAGCGCCTACAGCGAGAATATGGGTTGTCCTTACAGGACAGGCTCCTCGCACTCGAGGACCCCGCATCTCTCGCCAAAAAACCCAGCACCAAGTACCACGAAATGTACTCTAAAGCTGTTGGGTACTTTTCAGAGGCTCTGATCACTCAAAAGTGGATCGAGACTCTACCCATCGAAGCACGAGGTATGGTCGCAGCTCAGCCTACCACGACCGCCCGGCTCGACCTAGCTGATACGCTACACGCGTACAAAACAGAGAATACCTCTCTAAACATACGAGGAGTAGAATCTACTCCGAAACCCATGAAAACTGGTTTCAAAAAGGCCCTCTCACAACAAGCTGAGTTCAAACCCCAACCAGTAGAGAGTAGGCCTCACAAAACGACGGCCTATGTCTGTCGAAACCACGCACGTTTCGGTAGCGAAACTCGCAAATGTGCAGACCCAGAACACTGCACTTGGAAGGCAAACACTGCTTCCAAAACTAGCAAAAAGGCAGCGACTATAAGCCAGCCTAAAACCTGGGTTTCAAACGAAAATACTCAGAGATCGGTACAAGAAAGTACCGTTCCAACCTCCGACGTAGAGAGTTCGGAAAACGAATAACTGCCAGTGTATCTGAGCCTATACACCGGCAGTCTACTGAGTATAAAAGGCTTTTTTTCAAGTGCAAACTAAATGGCACTGAATTTCTCATCGACACGGGAGCAGAAGTGAACATTCTGCCCCACAATGTCACAAAAAAATTGGGCTTAAAAATTCGTAAGTCCAACGTAAAGCTCACAGCAGCTAACGGAGCCCCTATAGACACACTAGGGCGAGCTGACACGACAATTAACATCGGCCTCGGAGACATGACCACCGATTTTATGATCACGAAAGTTGATCTAGCGATCCTAGGTATACCATTCCTCGAGTCTTGGGATATCGGAATACGGGTCAAACACAAGTACATTTATAAAGATAAAATAAAGAGCTATGCCGATCAAAAAATAGCTGCAGTCATGAACAAAAAATTCACTGACGAACAAATAGCAGCTACTATACCTCATCGTGACAACAACCCTCAACCAGAGGATGTACAAATCACGGAGGACGAAAACATTCGCTCTATCATTGACAAATACAATGATAAAATGAGCAAACTTCAAGGAAAGTGGAAAAACAACGGGGTTTACCACCGTATAACCACGGAAGGAACACCAGTACACTTCCGAGCAAGACCCATGGCGGGCGAAAAACGGGCTCAAGTCAAAAGTACTTTTGACAAAATGCTTTCAGAAGGCATAATTGCACCATCAGATTCCGAATGGGCATCCCCGTTACACTGTGTGCCAAAAAAAGACGGGTCATGGAGAATCACCGGCGACTACCGTTTCCTGAACGCGAAAACGAAGAAAGACGCCTACCCTCCTCCTCACATTCGCTCTTTCCAAGCGAATTTACATGATACACGAATCTATTCGACAATAGATTTAAAATCGGCATATTACCATATTCCGATGCACCCAGATGACGCTCATAAAACTGCAATTATTACACCTTTCGGTCTTTATGAGTTTAAGAAAATGAGCATGGGTTTGGCCGGAGCGGCTCAAACATGGCAAAGATACATGGACAGCATCATGCGAAAATTTGATTTCGCATTTGTATACCTAGATGACATCCTGGTGGCTTCTAAAAATTATAAAGAACACATGAACCACCTCAAACAAATTTTTGACAAGCTAGGGGAACACGGACTTCGAGTAGGTTTTGATAAATGCATTTTTTCAAAACCTACCGTCGATTTCCTAGGTTTCACTATCTCGAAAGAAGGGATAATTCCTAAATGAGATAAAATAGAAGCCATAGAACAATTTCCTAGGCCGATAGACGTACGAAGTCTACGCAGATTCCTAGGTATGTGTGGTTTCTACCGAGCATGCTCAAGTAAATTCGCTCACACGGCACAACCTCTGTATGACTCCATTCAGTCAAACAAAAAAAATGACAAAACACCTATCGAATGGACATCAGAGAGAGAAAAAGCTTTCAACAGCTTAAAACAAGCAATGATTAAAGCTACATTACATAATATCGCTCATCCACACCCTACAGCAGAGTGGAGATTAGTCTGCGACGCATCCGACACACACATCGGAGCGGCACTAGAGCAGGAAATTACAGACAAACACGGCTCGAAATCTTACCAACCATTGGGATTTTTCAGTAAAGAAATTCCGGAACAATGGAAGAATAAAGCATCATTCGACAAAGAGATGTTCGCCGTTTACCAAGCTTGCATTCATTGGCACAATGACTTGGACGGCCGATCTTTTCATATTTGTTCAGATCACAATCCTCTGCTAGGCACGATGCTTAAGAAAAATGCACATTTTTCAAAAATGAGATTAAGATGGCTAACATACATCTCTCAAATGACGAGTGACATTCGTCATATACCCGGAGAGAACAACGTCGTCGCCGACGCACTCTCCAGACCCTTCGATCCAGTTGAAATTCAAACAAAATCGATTTCAACCCAAACTGACGAGGGTCCACCCATAGCCGAAATTTCGCAAATTACGGCTGCAATAGAGTGCAATCTTATACTGCACATTTCAAATGCACAAATTCGTTCTCCCTCTAACGCACAGGACAAATTGAAACTCACACAAGTTGAATTCCCTCAAGGAGAAATTTGGTGTAACCTAGACCTAGGACACCCAAGACCTTATATTCCAAACGAAATAAGGCAAGAAATAATCAGCCAAATTCACAATTTGGGACACCCAGGTATACACTCTACAGTGTATAAAGTTAAACAAAGATATTTTTGGCACGGACTCCGTGCAGATGTCTCCAACTGGGTCCGAGCGTGCGAAACTTGCCAACGAGCAAAAATCACTCGCTCCGTGAAGCTCCCTTACTCCGAATTTGAAACGGCTAACAAATTTTCACACGTACACGTTGATATTACCGGACCCTTACCTTTAGCAAAAGGAGGGAAACGTTACATTTTAATGATGGTTGATAGAGCAACGGGTTGGCTAGAGGCAGTCCCTCTTAACAACATCGAAACAGCCACGATCACAAACGCCTTTATCAATATTTGGGTGGCTTCAAAGGGCGTACCTAAATACATCACAAGTGATCAAGGCACACAATTCGAATCAGATCTATTCAATTCCATTATGGAACGTCTCGGAGTAAAACATACTCACACGTTACCATACAAACCATCAACAAACGGAATGGTAGAACGCAGAAATAGATCTTTGAAAGAGGCTCTCAAAGCACAAAACGAAAATTGGCTCGACGCACTTCCAAAAGTTCTACTCGCCATGCGTACGGCAGTAGACCCAGCAACGGAAACTACACTGTTCCAAAAAGTTTACGGAATTGACGTACCACTCCCAGGAGACATTTTCGTAACTTCTACAAACCTTTCTGAGCCTCTCTTCTTCCGGCCTACACATATTAAACATAATAATACAAAGTGAGAGTGCCCACACAGCTCTCCTCCCTGCAATGTCCTTACACGGGACCATTCAAGGTTATTAAGAGAGATAAGTTTTCGGTTACAGTACAAATTGGCGAACACACGAAAAAAGTTCCCAAACAACAAATAAAACCGGCTTACACTCTAAACTCGGACGAAGCTGTGTCACGAAACCAAAATCAGGCAGAAAATAAGGAGAAAACTCCCCGAAAATCCGCCAGAGGGCGCGTCCCCTCTACCAAATTCGACGAGAAGTGGGTGACTGCACTCGAAGCAAGCCACGCCCACTTTTCTCGGGTAGGAACAGTGGGAGATATAAATATGGAACACACCACGCCAGGAGCTCATACCAACTTTGACCATGGCAGCTCCCTCTACTACAGAGCAGATGATCACGGAGGAAGTGGAAAATCTCCTACTCGCCGAGGAAATTCCGGCAGTCATCAGCCCGCTACCGCCGTCGCCGGAGAAGAAGACACCGGCGGACGCCAGCGCGCCGAGAGAGGTGGTGTGGAGAACACCAGCAGCGTTCAAGACGCCGGCTACACCCGCTCCGCAGCTGCCCAGGGCTCCGCCCGCTCAACAGCCCCTCCCGGCTCCACGAAAGTGGATCAGCTCGGGCGACGTGCCCGTGCCTCGGTGGGACGAAATGAGCGCGGCGGGGTGGACGGAGCCGGAACGAGCACCTCCGCAACAGCCCAGCCGCGGCCGCGGGCCAAGCCCTCGCGGGTTTGGCTCCCGTCGGCAAAGCTCGGGCCGGCCACGGCCGCCCCGCGGCGCTCGTCGAAACCGGCGAGGCCGGGGCGCACCCCAGGTGCGGGACGCGAGGCCTGCACCTCCGCCTCCGCCCCAACTGGTGAGGGTTTCTTACGGAGAATTCCGTGTGGACCTCCCAGTTCTCCCCAGCCGGCGTCGTCGTTAATAACACGACGTCTTGGGGGGGCACCTGTGGTGAAAACCACCCCCTCTTTTCAACAGCCCTTTTCAGGGCTACCAAAAAGAGGTAGACACAACACAAAAATATTTATAAGACGTCGAGTTACAACTCCGTCAAACAAAATATTTCACCAGAGAGAAAATACGAATTTCTCTCTCAAAAGTGAAATATTAACTAATAACATACAAGGCGACCTCCCTAGACACTTACTGGGCGAGAGAGATGCGACAAGTATCTCGAACCAAGTCGCCTTGAACGAGAAAACTCAAACAGAAAATCAAACGTCCTCTAAAACTAGCAAGGACAATTCAAACAAGCCTACTCGCCAATCAGAAACACTGATTACACGAGAGACAATAGACGAACCAACCAAGAGGCGGCAAGCAACCACCTCTGGTCCAGCAGCCACCCCGGGGACCCCGTCTGAACAACTGACGCAGAGAAAGCACCCGAGGTCCCCGGCTAAACTCAAGGTCGTCGGCTCCGCGACGGACGCTCGTAAGCCACCCCCGGGGACCCCGTCGCAGCGACGGACGTGGGGAAACCACCCCGGAGGACCAGCTCAGCTATCATACTCGCAGATACTGAGAAAACAATGTGCGAGCCAATGAGATTACACAGTCGAATTAATGAAATTAAGCGGACCAATCAGGAGGCGGCAGGAGGCGGCCACCTCCCTATAAAGACCCCGCTCGGAGCCCTCCGAAATTCATTCTACTCTCCGCTCTCGACGACGACACCTCGAAGTACGAAGATTTCTACACGCTCTACGCTGACGAACCTTCTGCATCCCGAGTTCATCTCAAGAACGGCTTCCTACTGCTTTCTACAAGGCCTACCTTCTCTCCACACAGATCTCGCATTGGCATCTACGAGTCCAGTGATTATTCATCCTGCTCATTGCCCAACGTAGTTCATCTGTCAGGACGCCACCCGGTACATCTATCGATATTCTCTTTAGATCGTACGCCCGCTGGGACGTTCCTAGTCGTGTCACCCGGGTTTCGTAGCACTAAGCTCGTCACCGACCGCTGGGGCACGCCGGTAAATTACTCAGCTCATCCGCTCTAATTTACCGTCCAAGGAAGTCTTTTTCAAGACTACAAGGTAGGACCCTGACATACGAGCAAAGGAAAGAAGCTCTGTCAAGCGAGTCCACCTTCTAAACCCTCTATTTCTATACATAGAGGCATCGAAACGAGCTAATAACTCGGCTATTTCGATGGAACGTCGGCCGTCTTATTTCCTCATGCAAGGGGAGGTAGACGACGGCGCGGCCGGGCCTCTTAGCCCCCGCAGCGCTACCTACACGCTGCCCGGCCAATCCGCCGGTCCCAGCGACGGCGCAAGGCTCGATCCTCACGACGAGATAGCCTTCTCACCTAACGTATTCACGAAGGAAACGTTAGATCAAGCCTCGCCTATACAAAAGATCGAGGATACCTTTCAGACCCGCTCTGAAGTCAATCATTATGATTCGACCAAGCTTTCCGAATACCCACGATATTCGACACAAGCCTACCCGGCCGATCCGAGTGTCAAATACACTCCAAATGTACAAAAAACAAAGGATACTTTTCAGTACCTCAACCAAGCTCAACATATTCCTCCTACAGATATAAATCTTAGGCCGGAATATTACAAAACGGCTCAGTACCAAACTGATCGAACCCAGCACCCACTATGCGAGTTAATCAATCGTGAAAAAATATAAAATCACAAAAAAAATAATAAGATAAATTTGCTCATACAGTCATGCTACATGGTTGGAACTCAATTTTTACCCATGGAGTCGCCTGTGATGGGAACGGTGATGTCTTGTTTGCAGTCTCTCAGCCAGACTGTGAGGTCGCAATGGGGTAAGACATCCTCGCCGTTGTGGTACCTCCTCTCTGCTTCGGCTCCTTTAACTTCGTTTATACGATCGATCTCTTGGCCAATAACTCTTTCGTATTTGTTTTGACTTGGCGCACCACAGCATAGTGACAGCTGTTTGAAACAAAGATTTATATTGTTATAGATTAGATTTATGTCCCTGACTATTGCGATTCTCACCACTAACTGTTCTGCACGAATTTCAAAATTAGCGAGAGCATGAAATTCACCAAGGTTAGATGTAGTGTAATGGTGTGGAAAGTAAACAGAATAGTAATAGAAGAACCTGAGACCTCAATACCTTATGATAATACAAGAGAGAGATTAGCTAGTGTACTATAGTATGAAGAATATACAATGAACAATTTATTGAAGAAATCCATTTTATAGGATCATTGTAGGAAATCCCCAGATCAGCTGAAGAGATCCTGAGTTAATTTCTTTGCTATTCAAGCTATGAAGCTGAAATTTGGAATGGAGACCCCTTGAGGCGTCTAGAAACGAATCATGAAGTCTAGATCCCTAGCTTCCAGAGAATCAGCAACCAGCCGTGAGAGGGAAAAGCGTGTTCCACGTTCCTCTGTGTTTAGCCGAGGCTCAAGGTGACAGAAAAGGGCGGTCCGGGGGTCCAGCCCTGGTGAGGACCTAGTGCCTACTGAAAACCAATAAATGCCGTGAATCTGCAGAAAGTATTTTTTAGATCAATTGCGTTTACCCATTAATCTGCTTAAAAAAAAAAAAAAAAAAAGTGTATCAAGGAGTTAGAGAATTTAACGTTCTTCCGAACGGTGTCCTTATTTTCAGTTGCAGTGTCGAAATATAGGAGTTAATATTCTAAAAAGCCGTTTTGTAACTGAAAAACGACGTGCGCCAGCTCAACTCGCATTTTCAAAAATCGGGGGATTGGTTTTCATGTTTCATTTGAGTTTCTGGACACAATATCAAAAGAAGATAACAGCTTTTTTAAACTCCCTAAAAGTATATTCATACACTTATGTACGTGTGTGTGCTTTGTGCCTACACATAAATAGCTGTGAGGCCCCTTCTGCAGGCCTCAGCAATCCACCCCCATTCAGCAACCTTCCCTGAGGTGTTGAGGCTCGAGGAGCAGGTAGGCAACATTAATAGTAATGAGAGTGACTACCTGCAGGATCTGGGGAGGCGGGCTGTTGACGAGCCAGAAGGCTTGGAGGATGAGGTGGTGGCCTATGTACAGAGCACTGACGAGCGGCACCAGGGAGAGGTTCCTACTGCTATAGTGTCTCATGAAGTTCGCGGTGCAGCTTAACCAGCTAGAAGACGGAAATATCAGTAAGTCCAGAAGCTGTTGAGGAAGCATGCGGCTTGTATAGCTGTAGAGATGCTGGTGGTGGTGGTGGTGGGGGGGGGGGGGGGGGGTAGTTCAACCGTCGGACGAAGGGCAAAGGAAGGAAAATTGGTGAGTGCTTGGAAGGGAGAAGGCAGATTTGATTTGATAGAATGATGGATTAGATGCGTTCATGGTTTACAAATGCTCGGCGAATGCCTCCACTTCACAGAAGTATGTGGTGGGGTGATGAGAAAACCTTGACTGTGGAATGTGGAAAACCTGACCTTCAGCAGCGCACCTGTTTTCAAGTTTTATTAGCGAGAATGTACACACACCTTTTCGAATACATAGGTCAGACAAAAAAACTCATATTAAACAGAATTCACTGAAGTAGTTAAATAAACTAGAATCGATTTTATCGGAACTACAGAAACTCGCAAGAACATTGATTAAGCAGCAAGTTTGGGCAGCTGCAGGTTCGCACTTTCTCGGAATCTAGTTTGATAACTGACAAACTCTGTTCAAGCAGAATCCGACCAGAATACCTATGTGTTTGGTGTGCACAGCATATGCTTGTAAAGTACCTATTGCTTTAGTACAAGGATTCCAGAATTGAAAATCCAATTCACTTGAATTAAAAGTTAAAGATCTCAGAACGTTCGAACAAGGCTATGAACCGCATTATTTACAACTGCGGGTTTGAAAATGAATCTGTTTAGACCGTGTTTTACCAAAGAAAGTCTCACAACTTGATATTTTCTACAATTTGGCAGTTTATTTATTGCTGAAAAACTCGCAAGGGGAGGGGGTCCCCGAACTCCCCTTTGCTTCTACCTACAGCCTAATGAGTAAACATCGAGGAACATGGAACACCATTTTACCTTTGGTGTTGGTAGGAGAGACTCCCCACCAAATTTCAAGGTTCTCGGGTGAAAAGGCGAAGAGCTTACTCAGCTGATCATGATGGAGTCCGTCATTTCATTCGACCCTTGTTGTCCCAGACAGGCTACCTGTCAAATTCGTCTTTTGATGTCTAAGATTGGCTCCCTATCAAATTTCAATATCCAGGGTGAGTAGGAGAGAGAATTTAGCCCATTCAGCTGATCAGGAATCGCACATATTTAAATCGACTGTTAATGAACCAGAAAGTCTCTATCAAATTTCAACTTCCAGGGGAGAACAGGAGATAATTCAGCTCAGTCAGCTGATCAGGAAAGAGCACATCATTTCAATCGCCTCGTAATTTCCCAGAGAGAGACACCCTATCAAATTTCAACTTCACAGGGTGAAAAGGCCAAATTTTTAGTTACCAAATGATTATGCGTCCTCGTACGAAAAAGTTAGATTTACTACGTAGTAGGAATCTACTACTTGGTAGCACCCTACCATGTAGTGCCTTTTTTTCGTAGTATTACTAATTTCGTAGGACGAGAATTAACGATTCTTAGCAAAAGATGCAACGGTTCTTTAGCAATAACTCCTTAGCAATTGCTTATTGGTTGTTTTGTCTTAAAAACTGTGACGCAAATTTTCAATTGACCATCGCCCAAAAACCATGTTATTGTTTTTTTGCATCTAATCGCGTGCGTTACTGTTTGGTTATATCTACAGTTATCCCTCCTCCTCATTAAAAATTGTGTGGGTACAAACCAATGTCACAGAAATGTCAAAGATAGCATGCAGCATTAATTTATTTCCTATAACGAGGAAGTATGAATAGTTTCTCAGGCTTAGGTGAAAATCTTGAAATACAAGGAAAATTGAATAGGGATCTATGTGTGTATGAATCGCAGGTACATGGTTGGGCAAGTACTGTAGGTGCATGTTTGAAAGTTGTGGAAGTGATGGGAGGTACCTAGTTAAGAGTAGTTGATAGGTGCAATTGATCTAGTTATAATTATATGCTTCATGTGTAGGATTCATCAGTCAATACAACTCACCAACCAATTCCACAATCAAATAAAAGTATCTACAGCCTCATGAATGTTTTTCTTATCAGCAAAACATGAATAAAATAATTTTTGATTGGTTAACGTAATAGAAACTCACCCTGCTGCTTAAAATCCGTGGAAATTTGAAAGACTTCCGAAATTTGAGGCTCTTGGATTTTTTACGGATGAATTTCCCAAAAGCTCGCTCAAAGCAATCCATTTTTTTTAAATCTTATCAATTGACAACAAACAAGGTCAAATTCAGTTGAATATTTTTAAAATGACACCAACTGCACTTCGTCCAAAATCTGCATTTGATTACCACTTTTAAGAGGAACTGGTTCGACCACCCAAAGCTCACAATTATTCTGTCACTCAAACTGAAGGAAGGTCAGAGCAGCGACTGAACTCTCGGCCAGTAGAGGAAGAAGTTTAAATAGAAGGCGAGACAAGGGACTAATGGGATTGCCGTTTCATCCTATTTGTCCAATCTCGATAGCTGTTGTGCTCACCATATTTCATCAGAAAACCGGCAATCTAATCCTAGTATGTATCTCTCGTGAGTTTTCATGGCTTTCCACTGGATGTACTTGAGCAAGGTGGGATTAATCATCTCTCAATGAAGGTTATGATATGTTTGGATAATATATATCTAGTTGGTAATAATAACATATTATCACTATTGTACGTTTTGAAGTCTACCTATAGGTACTTGTAAAAATCAATAATTTTATTCATATATTTCAGATTTTATTATAAAGCTACTAGGATTTACAAGGAACGGACAACAGATTATTGGATTGATTGAGCTGAATACGTTCTCCATTGGACTGGGGAAATCTGAGAGAGCTCTACCTACGTGTAAAAATACGTGTAGAAATACGCGAAAAGCTAGCATCTGCAGTTGCTTGCTCTAGACGCTGCTCTACTCGTTAACGGGGAAAAATCGTACGGGAAGTACAAAAACTCTCAAATAGACTTAATTACTCCGGGTTACCCCAGACGAGAGCTTTGGTAATGTGACCGTTGACTCCTGATTCCGATAATGCGGATTCTTGCCCAGCCGGTAGTAAACCGCAATCGCTTGTTAGAAACGATCAATCGCTTTGACGGAAATGATCAAACTCCCTATAAGCAAAGATCGAGATGATATTTTTTCCACTTTTCCTTGTCTCTTTGTCTAGTTATTTCAGTTTTGAGATTTGTTCCGTGTTTTGACCTTTCCACACTAAAAGCAAACCTTAGCAAAATGAAGCCAGGATACCCTGTATACATTACATACATGTATAGATAAAACTTTGCAAGTACAGGAAAATACAGGAATTAGGACTGGTAAGAAGTTATGAGGTTTGCGAGTAACTGGGAAAAGCTTCACTGGGCCTTTAGTGACCCTTCTGAAGTCCCACTCTCCATACTGCCCCGCAAAAATAAGAAGAGTTGAGAACTGACGAACAGGTGCGAATTCGACCGATATGGCGTCCAGTGGACAAACAGAAAAAACAAAATAGTTCCAATCATGCAGCATGATCGTATGAGCGAATTTTCATAAATTATCGTAGGAATTGTATAATGTGACATAGTTTTGAAATTCGAGCTTTTTGAGTGCAGAGAAATTGTTAACTATGAATTTTATGGGGAAAGGCGTATTTTAAATAATAATCTACCATTCTAAAAAAGATTTTGGATTTTTAGCTTTTTTGCAGTTTTTATCGATTTTCTAGAAAATTTTAATGATATTTAAGTACATTTTTCAGCATAATTTTGTACATACATTTTAAAATGTTTTATCTTATAGTTAATAATTAACTTTATTCGAGCAATTTTCTGCTAAAAAATATCAATTCAACGATTTTTAGTGATTTTTTCTGCACATTTTTTGAAATTTTACTAACTTGATGTGCTCAAAAAGTGCAGGCCAACAAACTCAACTTGGAAAGCTTTTTTTTTTTTTGGCGCAAGAACGGAATTTTTATCTCAATCCCTCGGAGAGTTATCGTCTAGAATCTAGACACACACGCACACACACACACACACACACACACACACACACACACACACACACACACACACACACACACGCATGTGTGTGCGTATATATATTTTTTTTTTTATACAGAAAGTGTTAAACTCTAGGATTCGTTTCAGAATGCCTCAATACAGATTTCAATGAAGACATTTTTCAAAAATTTTGATTTTAAAATTTTCCGAGCCATTGCAATTGCTTCACTTTCTACGAAAATTCGCTATCAAAGATGGATCGCTCGACACATCAAGAGGCACGCTGTAGGCAATATTAACCTTCTCAAATTTATTCAGAAGTTATCGTACAAACTCTGACCTACTGATGAAACTGACGGATAGAGAATGAACCTCAGACTAAGAATTTGACGGTGAGGATTTTACCACCTATGACTTTGACAGTCTTAAGTGAGAAGGAAAATTAGTGGATTCGAGTTGCTCTTGACGGAGTCAAATGTGACGCCCATCAAGGGAGTTTCACCATTGACTCCCAACAAAGGGGAGTCAAAGGTAACACCAATCGTGTTACCGTTGACTCCAGAGAAAAATATGGGAGCCAACAATAACTTCAGATTCCTGGGCGGGAGTCAACGGTCTAACTACTAAGTCACTTCATAATATGTCAAGGATTGTTCATAGTTCACTAATGACTTTCCTATACCAAGTTATATACTATTGAAAATTTATGGAGAAAAACTTTTTGGCTTCTTTAGGGCCTATTCCTAGAGCCAATCAATTATACTCATATTCTAACGAGTATTAAATATATAGATTATGACGGCAGTGGATTTAAATAATCATCTCAATATAGATACTCTTTCAGGTTATTCGAGCTGCGTAACAACAATCTGTTGCGACCTAATCAGATTATTGAACATAGCTGTACTTTTATCTCTTGGTAATTCTTTTCAAACAGTTTAATTGTAGGATTACAAAATACTTTAGGAATGCACCCCAAATAATGTAAATGTACATACCTACTTTTCAATAAAATCATTCTGAAAAAAGACGGTGGTGGAGACAGTATTATACCTACCGAGATTGAGTTTACACTGATATCCGCGATCGAACTACAATGTTTACTTTGTGCAACATTCTATGGTTGGGGACTATCATGAATAATCCCGTACACATCTAAACTAATATTTCATCGAGAAATATTGTATATACCTTTTTTCCAGCTAATTCAGCTCTTTTGCCCATTTTGCGGTGTTCGGACGAATTTTTCAATTCGATTTTTCGAATCCACGTAGGTATCTTGAGACGTAAACCAACAAACTTTTTCCCTAGGTTGATTACAAAGGATCATCATTGAAAATAATAAACTAAAATCAACTGGTTAGAATAGTCGTACTTTCGGTGAAGGGAAGGCATCTGCTAAACGAGGACTGATTCAATCAATGTGAACTGAACTGTTTATGAATGCAAGGTCAAGAATGAATCTCTTCATTTTCCATTCCTTACGCGTCGCGTCGGTGGATAGTTTTTCTGGGATGGAGAAAATTTTCCTGGTGCTTTCATCGACTGATGCTTTACCAATGAATACTTATCGAAGTTTATCATTAGAGCGAAAAAAATAACTAATTTTATTGTAGTGTTAGCTCCTTGGTACCATCTCGAGGTAGAGCTAAATATTGACCACTGAGATAAAGTTTAATAATACAAGAACTTCTTCCACGGGTCTACTTTTACATGTTTCAATTGTAATAACTCTCAACGGTTAGGTCTGGGGGGGGGGGGGGGGGGGAAATTAACAAGGAGAATGATCACCTGTGTGTAAACAATTGTTTATTGGACTTGGAGGCGAGAGAAGCGAGCTAGTTATAAAATGATTGGAGATAGTTATAAAATGATTCCTCGCATCTCCAAGGACAACTTTGAACCCATAGAAAACTGATACCTACGAACGTTTGAACTGACCGGAATAAATTTCTTCGAAACTGTTTCTTCAAGATTGGTAGATTACGTATAAGTAGTTCATTATAATACAATTCAATTTCGATAATTTGAATTATTATAACGATTGTTTATCAGTGAAATGTAGCAGAAAAATGTCCAGTGCCTACGTAATTTGCTATTTATCCCTGTTATTCATGAATTCATTGGGATAAAACGGCAAATAATTTACTAAATGCTTTGCTCCGCTTTCTTCTTTACTGAAATGCGTTTTTTACAATTATTACTCTAACATTTAATTTAATTAATCTACAAAAATGGTTTTTTTAAATTAGTATTTGCCATTTTATTTTATGAAAGCTCATTCTGAATCCATTCATATGTGGTATATTTAGAATCAGCGTCAAATTTCTTATAATTACCCATCAAGAACTGGATTTCGTTCATCCCAAACCTATATTCTTCGCGCGGTGGAAGCTATGTGCAACGTGACAACCTTTTAATTAATTCATTAGTTTACTTGAATATTCCGCAATAGTATACCCCATTACTTTTGCAGTAAGTTGATAGGTATTTTCCATGAACCAAATCCCAATGTCCAAGTGTCTATTTACGTATTCTTTAACCGACTGCAATTGGTTTTATGATGTTTCACTAGTATTGTGCATAGACATAATTTATAAAAGTTAGTGACTCTGTAGAGTGGGTCAAAATCAGAATTTTGTACCTTTTCTCAATATTTTATTTATTTATTTTTTTATGTCTTCCCTGTTTTATCTCAGTAAAATAGGTGCATGAGACGCCAGACCAGGTAGCTCATCAGGCTTACTACCTAGAAGGTCGAGACCGATTAACATTTTCAAGTTATGCATTAAAAAATCTTTAGCGTGAATATTTTGAGTTATAGCTTATACGTACTAAAAACTACTGGAACAACTAAAACCATACAAAAAACTAACAGTTACGCTATGAACAACAACTTTATTACTAACAGTTATGTTGAAGAGTTTCCCATAGCAACGCTATTGATTACAACCCCTATCCGTGCTTACCTCTGTGAACGATGAGATGAACATTGGTAAATGAAAGCTGGGCAAGTCGTTTGGTAAAAACCAAGGATTTCTTCACTCACACTAAATTCATTTTTCGTCGTTAATTCTTCGTCGTTACAGCTTTATTTGGAATATTTGTGCGCTTCTAGAACCGGCGAAATACTGAAATAAGCGGCACCAGGGGTTTTCTGGAGCTACGCCAGATCGCATGCGCGTCTCCCTTTCTACAATCGATACCTACCTTAGTGATTCACTATAACTACGGATTTAGTGGGAGATCTGAGCACCGTTTAAGTATAATACTTACTTACGTAATCTAATTTGAGGGTTCTTAGAGGGTCTGTTGGGACTGGCCATTTGAAACTAAGCGAAACTGCACATTTTCCACTTCTGATTCTGGTTGGCTGCAGGTTTTGAAGTTAAAATAGGTTTTCGGGGTTTTTCCAGTAATTTTTAGACTTTTCCTAAAAATATTTCCTTTAAAAGTTTCAGATCGATTTCGTGAACAATAATCCGGGTTGACTGCAAATTTTACACCTCTCTTTCTGGTTTACTGCTGATTTTGAAGTTAAAAATAAGTTTTGGGAGTTTTTCCGGACATTTTCCGGATGTTCCTAAAAATTTGTCGTTTAAAAGGTTTGACTAGATCTTGTGACCCAGGTTGACTGCTGGTTTTCCTCTACTCTTCCTGGTCAACTGAAGCTTTTGTTGACTGGTACGCGGTGATTTACAGAAATATTATGGTGACTGGACTGAGAGAAACGATCGGGCATCTTTTATATAATATTGGTGCAATTCCTTCAAAAGCTGAAATTTATTCAAATGCTGAGAACATTGCAACTGGTGTGTTCTTGGTGGGTTAGTGTAGGTATCAGTACAATGTGAGAACCTCTCCAATCGGCTCAATGAATTTTGTTCCAATTAACCTAAAAAGCTGAAATTTGGAATTGAGCCTCTCTCGGTGTGGAATAGTATAATTTTAAAATGAGGAACCACTCAGCAGAGTGAGCACTGCAGCTAATTTTGCACTATCTTCTTGGCATTAATGGCACAATTGATCAGAGACCAGAGATCAGATGTTGGAATGCTATGTTCCAAATGAGGGACCTGGAAGAGCGAGCGAAGCGGGTGAGTGCCATCTACCTAGTTGTTATTAAATGATTTAAAGAACCTACCTATTTCAACATTTGAACTTAAAAACTTCTTCTTAAGGTGAATTGTTTTATACAAATGAGTTCTTATGGATTACGATAGACTCTCTCTTAACTGGCCTTCGGATTAACCGGCCACCATTTTATATCATTTTTCCTTACTTTCCCCATGACAGACTTCTCGTCTTCACTCCCCATGACCTTCCGGGAAGAAAATAACATATCTCTTTCCCTGTTTTGCATATCTCGGGCTGCACAACCTTTCCGGAAGGCGGTGAAAAGGAAAAAAAAAAACTTTAAAAAAAATGCAATTATGCCGGTGAATCAAAAATGAAGGACCTAAAATCATTCACCATTCGTTCACTTTCTACGAATTACTTTTGCCCCACACCATGCGATGTACAAGCGCAGGCGAACCTTCTTGTAAGATGAAGCGAAGAAAAAACGTCAGCCAAGTTGGATGGGCAGTATAGCTTCCTCACATATTGTAAGATATGGACGTATAGAATAGTTGAGGAACAAAGTACGAGACGAAATGGTTGATAAGTCAACGTTACAAGAAAATAATGTTTTCGCATGCGCATTGACTACTATTAATCCAACAAAAATGAAATTTATAGGGAACCGTCTAGGAACTAAAAAAATTCATAAAACTCGGTCCATCAGTCTCGGAGTTTTGTCTGTGTCGATTGATGTTAGTTTTGCGCAAGCGCTACAGTCATTACTCCGCCAATCGCGATATAATTCTTAGGGAATTTTTCTAAAATATATAGGTACCCATCTACTCCCTAAGTTTGATCAAAATCTGACCAATAAATTACAAGATATCGACATTATAATAAATTAACGTTTGCGCATGCGCACAGAATACTTTTCATGTGACGCAGTGAAAGTTATATGGAACTTTCTGCAAGCTATCCTACACAATCCCTGAAAATTTCACCAAAATGGCTCCATTAGCTTCGGAATTTAGCCACTGTCAATAGATATTAGTTTCATTGTTATTACTCTACCAATCGCGATATGATTTATAGGACATCTTTCCAGAACATATAATCACTGATCTACCGAGTTTGAACGAAATCGGGGCAGCAGATGATGAGACATTAACTTTTGCCCATGCGCACAGACTACCTACTGTCGATTCGACGGCTTTGAAAATTATAGGGGACCGTGTAGGAGCTAACCCGCACAATCCCTGAAAATTTCATCCGAATCGGACTAAACCTTGGTATCGTTTTGGACGTGATTTACCACAGACAGACAGATCGACACGGAACCAAAATCGATCAGCAAGCTCTAAAACGCAAAAAGCACGTGGAAATTTTGATTTTGGAGGGCAACAATTTTTTCGACCACTCACGAACACAAAGCTTTCCTACCTTCGGTAGTGAGACAGCAAAATATTTCCCGATGGTAGTCAGTCCTGATTTCCATAATTTGTCCGAAAATGTTATAATATTTTACTATTTAAACAAATAAATACTAGTTCAGTAGTTTAGTGTAACTGTATACACTATGTACTCTATCAATCTGTTACACGTACCTATATGTTAACTACAAGTGTAGTTGAATTGTCTTAAAAACATGCCTGCACATTGGATTAACCGGCCAACATGCCAACCAGCAGGGCTCTGGTCCCAAAGTTGCCGGTTATGAGGTTACTACTGTATTTATTTTGTTTTCGAGAGTTTACATTTTCATTAAAACAACTAGTTACACCGGTAACTATCTAGTTATTTAGCCTGTGTAATAATTAAAGCAAATTTGTATGGTATCCAATAATCCGCACTACATTGGCGTCGTCAATAACACCGTTGGGATGAATAATAAATATTATTAGGCTAATTAGATTATAAAACCGATCAGTATATTTTATTATTAGTCATTTTTTAATACTTCGTCTCTTTTTGTCTATGATATTAATTCATAATGTGAATACTTATATTTTCGTAATTTCTCATTTTGTATAACATTGAGTTCTAATTATTGAATTTATTCTCAAAGCACTTAGGTAAGTATTTACATAGTGTGTTCTTATACATGGGCATCAGCAACGTATCTATTACATATCTTAACCTGAAAATCCTACCTATTTCATAAAATAAACGTTACTTATAAAACCAGTCTGGCGATTTTGAATTACCTACATGAAAACTGTTCTAAGGTCAAGTTCACAGATAAGTTGCAGTAAGTAAAATGTATGATGTTTCTTATTGATTATAAAGTTACTTATTGTGTAAAAATTAATAACATTCTTACACATCATTCTTCTCCTCTTGTCACATAAATTATATGAAATACAAATAAATTAATTTGGATACAAATATAAAGTTAATAGGTACAAGTATCACTCAACATTCACGTATTATCAAGTCTAGAAGCTACAAGCTACCTAATTATCTGATGGAACACATGGAAAGAAATTTGTGCAGGAAATCAATGTGTGTGCATGTTGATATTTGAAAAGTGGGCTAATAGGTACCTAAGAGTATTATTAGTCAAGTGCTTGATAATATATATATCAACTATAAGAAATTATTGTTTTAAATAGGAACTTTCAAGTATGGAAACGTTATTGCATCTCAAGTTCATTCAGATACCATCCGTGGAAATCTGCGGGCATGCAGGTTTCTGTCTCGAAATCTACCCTGGCGATTTCTTTCATAGTTTTTGCATCCAGAACGAGCAGCGAGATTTTTCTATCGTTGTTTGTGTACAGCAGAGAGCTCAACACGACACCGTCGTCCTCATCCTGAAATCGGAAGATTCAAGAAATTGAGCGAGCAATAAATATATAGATCTGAAAGGCATAGGTTAATGGGAATATATATTGTATATG
This sequence comes from Adelphocoris suturalis, assembly GCA_030762985.1. Classification (NCBI taxonomy): domain Eukaryota; kingdom Metazoa; phylum Arthropoda; class Insecta; order Hemiptera; family Miridae; genus Adelphocoris; species Adelphocoris suturalis. The sequence goes on along the minus strand of CM061046.1, from coordinate 74,691,602 downwards.
TGTACATGTACTATGATATACATAAAAATCCACTTGAAGGGCTTGAGTCAGCAGTCGGTTTACCAAAAATTACCTCCAGATGATGATACATCTGAACCATCAACCAACAAACCACAAGAGGATGGTCCAGTATTGGAGACATGTCCTCAGTAAACTCATGGTGGAAGAAAGAAGAACGAAAGATAGGGTAAAAGAGGAAAGAAGAAGGGGAAGGAGAAAGAAAAAGCTCATTACTCGAAATTACTAGAAAGTATTACGCAATGTTTCATAAATACAGGCAAATATGGTGATGAGTGCGGTTACTCACTTGCCTGATTAATAGCATTCATGGAAACGTCATTTTCGGGACTTTTTTGCTGTTAGCACTGTATAAAAGCGTGTTCCACTCTAAAACTTGGGAACAAGACTCTGGAGACGATAGTGACTATCTAGACTGCTGACCCACCAAAGGCTGAGGAACGCTGACTATGGCTATATCTATGGTCTGGCTGGTTTCTATGGGTTTTTATAGTTACGAGTCAGTAATCTACCGCTATCCGAACCCGCAAAAGGTAGAGTATAAATCGGACCACTTACGCACCCTTCTAAAGACCTGAAAACCCAAAATGATTAAGAATAAAAAATCTCACTGCACTGGCAACACCCAAGATAGTAAGATCTTGAAACTCCTTTGTTTAATGCTGAGTGTAAATATCATCAACTTTAAGAACGAAGGGTGTAAGATTTCAATCCACCGTCTGTCCGAGGGCTTCATCAACCAGGAGAAACAAATCTCTGAATACATGGGGGAGCTGGGATAGAAACGCCTCCCATACGTAGGTAGCGTTGAATTATATATACGTATGATGATGAAGCTATCTTCTCTAGGTGCCGTAGGCGTAAACCATCCATAGGCGACCAATCCATTCTCCCTCACACAACAAGAGTACGGCCGATGCCACTTGCCTTGAGCGTCGCAAAGTCCTTAATTCCAGTCCACCTACGAAAATCTCGAAGCCAAAAGTATTTTGCGCCCAATTCCACGTTTTCCCTCTATCTTTCCTTCAAGAATCAGTCGCTGAAACGCTTCCTCGAAAAATATACCCGAGGTATCCAACTTTGCGTTTTTTTTAAGTCGTAAGCTATTGTCTGTTCTGGAAGCCTGCACGCTGCAAAACCTCTGCGTATCTCATACGCCACACCCAAGAGATACGCGGCATCCTTCTGAAGCACCGCATCAGTGAATTTGGACATTATTCATCCAATTCCGTTCTTTTGCACTATAATACCAACACAGTATCTGATGAAAGCCGTGGCACTCCCACCAACTTTTCATTAACCACCGTCACAAATACTGGTAAATGTTCTTTTTTATGTAGCTAGTTAAGAAAAACTTTCCTTCATCCCATTGAATTTCTTCCAGCATAACATCTTCGGCGAGAAGTAATGCGATAAAATCTCACTTCCCGTGAACCTTGCTCAGTTCAGATTTGAATTACTCAAAGGTAGATGGGCACTTGGTGAGGGCATGTAACGTTTTGTGACCTTTAGTTTACTATTGAAAAAACAGAAATGATGGAAATTTGACACCTGATGAGCACTCCCCCCTACTATACCAAGGAGCCTTAAATTTTGGGAACTTATTATTGATACCAGATGTGGACAAATTAGGGGCGTAAAAAAACTTTTTTGAAACCACTCTCACTCACATTGTTACAATAACTTCCGTACTTGCCTATTCATATCGCTTCTACCCTGCGACCTATAAAACAAACGTCCAAGAAACCTGTTCTTCCTAAATTTACGAAAGGGGTGATTTACGTAGCCGGTGATCCATACAGAACGCTGAAGAGGATTGCCATGAACATGGAAATAGGCATAAACCTACTTTCACAACTAAAAAGGACAATTTTCTGGAAAGGCTACCAAAATACTAGGATACTCAGGGACATTACATTAGAATACTTACTTCTGCCAATGGGCGTGGAACAAAAATAGGTTCGCTGGGGACGACATACTTTTCCCTCCAAGATTTACTAATTTTCGTTTGAATATCAACTTTCTCGATCTGAAACAGAACAAAGAAACTGAAACAACAATTCAACATTTATTCAAAACTTATCCTGCTCAACAAAACATTTCATCAATATTGGATGCTAATTACAGAGTTTGTCTGAATGCAGACAAGTTGGTATTTGCATTAGGGAGGCAGAGCAGAAGAGCTTAATAAGTTAGACTGATGACGGAAAAACTTGCTTCATTACTAAATTAGACTTCGAGGATAGCAATTTTTTCCCCTCAAAAAACTTTATCCCATAATTAGAAGACTTAGAGCAAACGGTCCTTTGTGTAATGCAAGCTGTTGTATTATTAAAGCATTAAATCTATTTACCGGCTGAGCCAGAGATTCAGGGCTTGAATCCGTTATGGCAAAACAGTAGAAGTATCTGTATTTCTTCCCATTGTGTTTCTCATAGTGGATTCGGGGCATATCACAGGCTTTGTCCAAGAGGATTTCAGCTGTCACCTGGATCTTTCCTCGGCACCAAACGGCCTGAGCCTTGGATCCTTCCAAATCCACCAAATTTCCATCTTTCTGAGGAGGGTTAAGAGGGCAGACGTATCTGACGGGTCGGCCTCTTTGATCGGCAAATGCAGGATCCTTCTGGATATTCTAAAATTTGGAAAAAATAAATTAGGTTAGGTAAGTACTTTTCAATACATCCGTCTAATATCAAAACAGCTATTGAATATCCTCCTGGACAAATATTAAATGTTTATGAACCAATTAAACTGTATTATATTTAATACATACGGTAAGATAAAGATCACAGGAAATTATCGTAAGCATAACACGGTTTTAAGGTAATTATGCAGTTATCTTCCCCCAAATCAAAATATTCACTATTTTTCTTTTAATAATTTTGAGAAGAAACAAATTGTTACCTATTGTATTAGCATGTCTTCTACCAAAAAACCCTTGCCACACACCACCATAATAGTCATCCGATTTGAGAAAATTATCAGAAAGAATAAATTATAAGGATTAATGAGTGGCATTGTTATTTAGACGGTTTACGACGTACTTCGCAAAGTAAGATTTTGTATTTTATTTATTTACTCTTTTATTTTTATTCTTTAGTTATTTATTGCTTTTTAGTCTACCTATAGATAGCGGAAACTTTGCTTTCAATTTTTTAAGCCGTTTATTGCAATTTTTATAGTTTTTTTAGTAAATGTCTTAAAATTTGACCAATTTATTATTTGAAGCTGGGTTCCCACAGCAGTTTTGTGGAGGTTGTGCATGCTTCCGACCCCACGAGTTGAGCCGCAATCACAGGATCACAATGAATCGCAAAGGGGAAAGTCACTCCATTGAAAATTAATTGAAGGAGTGGTCTACCCAAATCTAGCTAGACAAAATTAAACTGTCGAGTTGAAAGGTATGGCCTCAGCAGGTCTTGACATGCATTCTAATAGGTCTGGACTTGTGGATCTCAAGGCGGTAATCAATTGTTAACGACCTGACGTGTCGGTGTACGCTGAGGAATGCGGAAAAACGACGATTAATAACAACTTGCTACCAGTTCACTTCAATAGATCTACGAGTGAACTTGCAATTCAATCGGGAATGGGACACGAGAAATCTTCCACAATGATCTATACGAATAGAGGTAAGAAAAAATTCTTGATTAGGTAAATTGGTATTACATAGGTATAGCATGAAAATAAGTAAAATTCTTCGATGTTTATTCGTATAAAGCCCTAGTAACTCAGAGTCGATAAGATCTGGAACCAGGAATACATGGGAGGGATGCATAAAATCGTTTGCCTCTTTTTGTCTTTAGTAAGGTTATGTGTTTTTTCGGAGGAGAAAAAAACACGATTTCATAATTAATTAGTTTACAACTTATTTTCGCAAAAGAGTCAGATGTGTGTTTTCCAATACCTACAAAACAAAGCACTGAACTGTAATAGGTCTCATTCAACTTACATTTACATCTAGTATATTCTCAGAATTTAAAAGAAACCGTCCTGCATTTTGAAAAATGTGCATAAACATGTATCTGTTAAATTGTTACGTATGAGGGCTTCACCTGTGACTCATCATGTGGCATAGATTTCTTCAGCGTTAAATATCATTCATGATTAACTTTTTTGTTTTTTATTTTAATCTAAAAGTTGCAATTGAGCGATTTTTCCACAATTCAAACGCGTATATCACAAAACCTACAACTGCAACTGGATTAACGAGTTTCAGATTCGAATTTAGGACCCTTGAAAACTCCAGAACCAGTGTTCTTCCTTTTGCAACAAGGAAATTTAATTTTTTCTAGCTAGATTTGTGCACAAAATATGTTCTACCTACTTCTGTACTCTTGTATTGTGTTTTTGTGTGTTATTTTCTGTGTGTTGTGATCCATCTGCCACCCAAAGGGTGCCTGCGTTGCATGACGGGGATGTATTCGAGTAGACATATATTCGAGGGAGCCCAGAATCCCACTAACCCTACCCCAGCAATCCAAACATACTATTAAATTTATTCATTAAAAAAATTGAATTATTTACTTTTTTAAATAAAACTTCTTTTAAAGGCGGAAGCGGTTCTCGATCAAAAAGAAACGAGAAAAAATGGTACTAAATAGTGAGGACGTTGCCCTTAAGAATCAAATAAATTATGGAAGGAGGAGCGAGAGAGTGGGGTGCAAGTTAGTGCCATTTAACGAACTGTACAACATGTTATGTATATAGGTAGTTCGTTGGTGACACTATAAAATAGCCATCACTTAAGAGCCCCAATGGACGCTCTTGAAGGTACCACTGGCGCTTCATCAGAGATACTCAACTCGAGTAAATCTGTGGCACTTTTCTCACACTAAATCCTGCGCCATGACACAGTAGTGGCCATGACGTTGATGTTATTTGTCTCCTCTCCTTATAGCTCGGATACCGATTTCTGCTAGTTGCACGTACGCACACACTCACATTTCGTATGTAGCCTCTTTAGGACATTTACTTGATAAATCGCTCTTGATTTATCACGAATTTATTTCGTTTTTTTTTTCGTAGTTTCATACTATAACTATATAAATTGATGTTATAAATGAATAGTAAACAATGACGCTTGTTTGGTTGTCACTTGGTTGCGCGACAACGCAAACACATTCTGTGTTTCAATAATTTCGTCCGAAGTATGTAAATAGAGGTAACCGGGGGTCCAGGGGGCTTGCCCCCTGGCGAGGAGCGGAGCGCCGAGTTTTTTTACAAAACTCCTCTCAAAGGCGGAGGGGGCACACCATTAAAGTTTAAAAAAGAAAAAAATAAACTAAAGAAATGGGGAGGACGCCCAGGTTTACCCGACGCCCCAACGTCCCTTGGGATCAAGGATGCTGAAGGAAGAGAAGGGAGAGTGGGATGGAAGGAAGTGCCCCTATAAAATGACCACCAGTTCAAGTAAGAACCCCTTAGGAAGCGGGTGGTGATACCACGGAGCACTCCCGCTGAGATGCCCAACTCGAGTAACTCCGTGGCGCTTTTCCCGCACCACACCCCGCGCCATGACACGGTCGCGGCAATGACCTTGATGTTATTAGGTGCCATTCCTTTTAGCTCACATACCACTTGGCGAAAATCATTTCTACCATATTTTCTTTTCTTAGCCCGCCAGGTCTGCTCCATGTCCCCGCTGCCACTGACAACCTGGACATCCAGGATTATGGCAGACCCATCGGGCTTGATCGCAACGATATCTGGCTTCTTGCCTTGGTCACTCGGCATGTGGTATCGTCTCTCCCTTTCGACATCCCAACCGCTAGATGACAAAGCACCTGCTATCTGCTTGGCAACCGCATCGTGACGTAAAATGCGGCCACCATGAGTACGAGGACACTGCTGCACCACATGATATAGATTCTCATTTTTACCCCGACAGGCACGGCAAAGGGTCTCAACTGTCCCGCGACTACTCCTTGAACACCTCACCGAGCCTGTAGCCACCCGGACGGCGTGAAAATGGCGATAGTCACGGGCCCCAATGCCCTCTGAAGCCCATTCCACCCACTGGGTAGAAATGGGGGATTCAGAGCACTATCGGAGTTCTTTACCATCTACTGACTCATGCAGTGCAGCAGCGAACTCAGCAGATGAGCTGGGTTTTGGAGCAGTTGGTATTGCTCGATCGCAAGTCCAGGTCAGCAGCAGTGCGTTCAACTTCCCAGCTCGAGCCCCCAAGGGCGAGCAGGCGCTGGCGGCGTAAAGACGGGATGCTGGCACACACACACGCACACACACACACACACCTATTATTTCATCTGGTATTTAGTTTCATGGTGTTACGAAATGGATTTCTATGTGGTTGTTTCTTCTCACGGTTGGGTGTAGTGTCATCATCTCATCCAGATCAAAAACAAAAGGCATGAAAAAGTATTTCTAGTTCAACAGTAATTCAAAATAGCTTAAAATTAAAATAAAAACTCCCTATCCTATGCATGAGCCACGGCAGCTTTCACAGAGAACCAAATATCTATACTTCTAAAAGTATTCTTATGAGCAAAAGACTACCTCAATTCTTGTTTCCGTGAGCTTGTTGAGATCAGCTAAATCTTTGTAGGCGCACACATCCATGACAACTTGCCCATTTTCTTCGAATTGATTGATGGTGTGGAAAAACCCGAAAGGCTCGGCTTCGAACGTTCTGACGAGTTGTCCAGTTTCCCGCGATAGCACATGGATCAAGGTCTGAAAATGAAAATCATCTCGTCATTCTCAACTGCTCGACTAACTTGGTCCTTCTTACACCGTATTCACTAAACTAGTCGGGTAAAACAACCATATTAGTGCAACATTTTTTCAACAACCTTGTTAGTTTGCCTATTTAAAAACCTTGGTAACTTCACAAGTTTTGACAATTTATCGAAGAGTAGCTTTAACCCGAGAGGTTTAAATTCGCGTGTGGCTGGTAAAGGATGTCCAATTTTTTCAAATGGGTGCAATGACCGTTTAGCTTTTCCAAGATAAGTGCTTGAGCTCAATTGGACCAGTAGCAAAAGATCGGTGTTGTTTTGGCCAACTTCCAAAACTTGTTTAAATTCATGAATTAATTTCAAGATTTATTAAACTTACAAACTACTTACTACTAACTATTATTACTAGCTAAGTACTAAATTAATACTATTCAATTAACTTACAACTATAACTAATTAAAGATGGACTACTTACAAACTAAATCTTATACTACTTTTCTTAGTTACTAAAACCAATCTCTTACCTTTCTTTCTCCAATCTGTTTTGACTCTCTTGAAGGCATCTATTATTAATTTATAGGTCTGTCTGTGACAGATAAGATAATGGTGTAATCTGTGGAGTGAAGTGAAAGTGTTGTTGTTGAGGATCCAGGGGGCAACTTCAACCCAGCCCAGGGCTTCCACCTTATCTGCCCAGGACCTTATCTTCTGTTGATCAGCTTATCTTCAGTGAAGCTCCCCAACTAATCTTCTCCCACTTCAATCCTCACTGGGTCAGAATTTGTGAAGAGAGGCAGTAACAAGTTGACCTCCCAAGGTGTCTGATTCTCCTCTCCACTATCTGAACTGTTTTTTCTAACCAGTGCTTCAAATCTAGTGGCCACTAGTGTAACTTCCAATTGGATTGATCATCCCTTATTGAAGGTTTCCTCCAGGAGAATACCAGGGAATAGAAGGAAATACCAGGAAACCTACCTTATTTGTTATACCCAGGAATCTGGTGAGTGGTTTTTTACCTACCTCAATTCTTTTCTTCATTGGAGCTAGCCTGTTTGGGTGCTACCTAACATCATCAAGAGGAGTCTTCTTTGGACTTTATTTTCTTATCATCTGCACATCATTTCATGAACTCTCATTCACCACTGTTTGTGGACAACCATTATCTTGTTTAGATAATCATTATCTTGTTTAGATAATAGATAACTTCTTGTTTAGAAGGAGCTCCTTACTGGTAGGTTATTTTGCCACAATTAATTCACTAATTTGTCAACCTGTTTTACAATTTAATTTAATAAACCATGTTTTGGTTTTGGTGCTGGAAAATAGGTTCCATTTTTTGATCAACCCTTTCTACACCAAACATTTGGTCCTTTGAGCCACAATATTTCTTTATTTTCTACCATACAGGTTTTCATTTGTTTTGCAATTCTAGTCTTGTTACATAATTATTTTGTTCTTAGTCTATACCTTTATAATATTTATACAGTCCATTATTTATTCATACTCTTTTCTTCTTATTTCATATTTATTTATTGGATGTTGTTTATTGTTTGTATATATTCCTATTTATTACTAGATAATTTATTTGGTGTTCCTTATTGTTTCTCTTCCAATTCTTGTACCTGAATTCACTATTTATCATTGTTTGTTATTGTTTATATCGCAAGCTTTAATTCCTTTACTTGTTTTGATAAAAATTCATAATGGCAACGGATTTTGATCTTAAAGTTGCTTCATTTAAGAGGAAGATTAATACACTTTCTTATCGTATTCGTGCATGCAGTGATTTAGGGAAGGTTGCTATTTCTGACCCAACCAAAGTTCATGCTTTCAAGGGTCAATTTAGAAGTCTAGAAAAGAATTTTGATTCCTTTGAGGCAATTGTCAGTGAGCTTACTGATCTATGTGAGTCCGAGAATCAGGCTTCCAAATTCCCCACTGCCATGGATAAAGCTACTATTACTAATACCGAAAAGTCTTTCAATGAGTGCAATGAGTACTTTGTTATCTTAGAGGAGCAAGAGAAGGCTGTATCTGCTGCTAATTTTGCAAATGCCACAGGAGGAAGGGTTAGCGGTTCCTTCAACGAGACCACATCTGTAAGACCTTCAAGCAATTTACCAAAAATAACCTACCGTCATTTGATGGCACCTTGTTGGCCTGGCCAAGGTTTAAGGATGTTTTTGTTTCACTTATTCATGAGGATGACTCCTTAACCCCTATAAAAAAGTTCCACTTTCTGGTCACTTCTTTGAGTGGTACTGCCCTGTCTGTCATTAACAATCTCCCTCTTACTGCGGATAATTACACATTGGCCTGGCAAGCTCTGTGTTCCACTTATGACAATAACAGGCTGTTGGCAACCACTTATTTAAATGAGGTTCTCAATTTTCCTCGTATGACCACCAAAGCCACTGTGGAATCTCTTAGCAAGGTTTCAGAGAGTGTCGCTGCCTTCCAGCTTCTTAAGATTGAAAAGGAAGCTGATTTCATTTTGTACTATTTGGCAACACGATCTTTGGACTCTAATACTCGTGAACTTTTGGAGATCCATCATAAGGATACCCCATTTCCTACATTTGAAATGCTGACAAAATTCGTCAGAGAAAGAGTTTTGGCACTGCAGCTCGCAAACTCTGCTGCAGGTGTTGCTTCTTCCAGTAAGGGATCTTCTGGTAGAAATTTCTCTGGAGCCCCTAAAACAACTCTGATGGTGAATAAATCATCCACTTCAAAAAATTGGAAGCCACGGGTGAAATCCATTGAGGGTAAACCCAAGGAAGGTTGTGTAGTCTGTGGTGAACACCATTCCCTTGTGCAGTGCATCAAATTTACCCAGGCTTCAGCACACCAACGTTTTGATTGGCTGAAAAAATGGAAGGGATGTCGTAACTGTCTGACGGCTACTCACATAACCAAGAATTGTACCTCCAAATGGCATTGCCGCTTCTGCCCCGAGCGCCATCACACCCTGTTGCATCTAGGAGTACCTAAGGATGATAATACTGGTACTAATCCAACTCCTCCGTCAACATCCTCTTCTCATTCCCAACCCTCATCATCCCTGAATACGATTGCTTGAGACAATGGGGAAGTCCTTTTGGGAATTGCTGTGTGTGAAATCCAAGATGCCAGAGGCAAATATCATCCTATTAGGATAGTATTGGATAATGGGAGTCAGTTCTCATTTATTACTCAGCGTTTTGTGAAGAAGCTTGGTCTTAACTCCCATCCAGTCCAGAGGTCAATCGGAGCAATTGGACGTTCTGTTTTTGAGGGTGCAAGGGGGAAGGTCCAGTGCAACATTAGACCTCTCAACCACAACTCTTCTGATCTTTCAACGCAGGCAGTAGTTCTCAAAGAAATAGTCTGTGATTTGCCAAATTTCAGTTTGCCCCAGAGCGTATGGAGGCACTATGTCGATTTCCAGCTTGCTGATCCCAGGTTTTGGGAGACCAGCCCTGTAGATTTTCTGCTAGGGTGCGATTTATTCCTAGACATTTGTCGGGAAGGCATAATCACGGTGCAGGATGGACTGCCAAAATTGATGTCCTCTGTATTTGGCTACGTTGTATGTGGCAAATTGCCTGAGTTGTGTTCACCCAACAGCATTGGTTCCCTGCTGACCTGCTCATCTTTACCATCCTTGCAGGATCAGCTTCATGAGTTTTGGGAAATTGAGGAGCCTGGGTCTTGTGCAGACCACTTCACTGAGGAAGAGAAGTGTTGCATCAAACACTTCCAGGACACCCATAAACGTTCTGAAAGCGGTCAGTACATAGTTCGCCTTCCTTTCAAGGAAGATATACCAGTTCTTGGAGAGTCTCTTTCATCAGCCAAGAAGAGGTTTTACAACTTAGAAGATAAGTTGCGAAGGAACCCATCACTTCAATGCCAGTATGTCCAGTTTATGCAGGAGTATTTGGACATGGGTCACATGACTCCCACTTTAAACCCCTCCAAGTATATAATTCCCCATCATTCTGTGATGAAGGAGGACAGAGGTAAAAGCAAGCTACGGGTGGTGTTTGACTGTTCATCAACAACAACCTTTGGCTCGCTCAATGATCACTTGATGATAGGTCCAAAATTGCAGCGAGATATACGACATATCTTGATGAACTTCCGAAAGCATCCGGTAGTGTTTGTTGCTGATGTGGTGAAAATGTATCGTAACATTCTTCTGGATCCACAGGATCGAGCATTCCAGCATATTCTTTGGCGGTTTAGTCCCAGTGAAAGTATCACAAAATATGAGCTCGCCACACTTACATATGGCTTATCACCAGCACCTTTTCTTGCTCTTAGTGTGATCGAACAGCTTTGTAAGGATGAAGGACATAACTTTCCAAAGGCAGTGGATGTTTTGCTGCGGGATATGTATATTGACGATATTGCCACAGGAGCTGCTTCTGTGGATGAGGCAATTGAGTTGCAGCAACAGTTGGTTGGTCTGTTGGGAAGAGGAGCCTTTTCCTTGAGCAAATGGTCGAGCAATAAGCAAAAATTATTGGATTCAGTCGACCTGACCAATGATCAACCAATAGATCTTTCAACCAAGGAAGATCTCTCCATAAAGATCTTGGGATTGCAATGGGACCCTGTTCAGGACTGCTTTTCATATAGCATCCAGGTTCCCCACTTAATGTTCACCAAGAGGTCCATTCTCTCCACTGTAGCCAGGATTTATGACCCACTGGGTTTTCTCTCGCCTGTTGTGGTCAATGCCAAAGGTCTTATCCAGGATCTCTGGAAGGCAGGAGTTGATTGGGACCAAACAGTACCAACACTGATCGAGGAGGAATGGAGACAATTAGTGGAACAATTACCATTGCTATCTAATGTTAAGATCCCTCGATTTATACACACCACACCGCATCTACATATAGTTGGGTTTTGTGATGCCTCAGAAAAGGCATACAGCGCCACACTCTACCTGAGAGTCGCAACTGCAGAAACATCAAGAATCTTCCTGATTGCTGCTAAGTCGAAGCTGGCTCCAGTAAAGACTTTGTCCATTCCAAGGCTTGAGCTATGTGGTGCCCTTCTTTTGATCAAAACCTTATCCTCTGTTTCCACATTTGTATCCGGTTTGCCATCTGCAGTTCCAGAACCTATATTATTCACCGAAACCCACCTATACCTTAAAAACCTTTGTGGCTAATCGGGTTGCCAAAATTGTTGATGTAGCTCCTCCTTCTCAATGGAGACATGTCAGTAGCCAAGAAAATCCAAGTGATTGCAACTCAAGGGGCATGATGCCTGGTGATTTGGTGGATTGCTCTCTCTGGTGGAACGGGCCTTCATGGCTCTCAAGCCCTCTCAGTGACTGGCCCACTAGTCGCACAGACTTGGAAATGGAAAACGTACCAGAGACCAAGACAACAATGAAAATCAATGTTCAGTCCTTGGTTGCTACTGGAACGGAGTTGCCTCTACTCAGGTGGATGGCCACCTTTTCATCATACTCAAAAATGATAAGGTTCTTCTCACAGTTGAAGAGATGGATGGTCTGTCGGAAGGAGCAAACATTATTTCGGTTTGATTCAGTAACGGCTGCAGAGTTTCGGGAGACTGAAGCAGGCTTAATTCGTTTCATACAGAATCATATCATGTGTGGTGATGTTACATCTAATCGGGAGGCCATTCTGCATACCAAGTTCTCAAACCTGAAGCCCTTCATTGACCCGCTGGGAATCATCAGGGTAGGTGGACGAATTACCAATGCACAGATCCCCTATTCACAGCGTCATCCAATTCTAATTCCTAGGTGTCATTTTACAAATCTACTTGTGGATCACTACCACAAAATCCACCTTCATCCAGGACCAGGTCTGTTGCAAGCCCTTATTCAACATAGGTTTTGGGTCCCCTCATTGCGTAAGGTCATAAGACACCGTAGCTTCTTATGCATAAAGTGTTACAAATCAAAGGCGGAAACACTTAAACTGACACCCCAAATGGGTGACTTGCCAAGTTATAGACTGGAAGGTGGAAGAGCCTTTCTACACGTAGGTGTGGATTTTGCGGGACCATATTACATGAGATTCTCATTGCAGCGGAAGGCCTCGGTTTCTAAGGTTTACTTGGCACTCTATGTATGTATGGTGACTAAGGCAGTTCACTTGGAAGCGGTCACCAGTCTCTCCACAGAAGCCTTTTTGGCATCCTTCAGTCGTTTTATTTCAAGACGTGGATTACCAGAGCAAATGTACAGCGACTGTGGTACCAATTTTGTTGGTGCAGCCAACAAATTAAAGGAATTCGCAGCCTGGTTCAACAAAGAAGCAACCCAGCAAGCTATAACTCATCTGAGTACCACCAAGGGCATAACGTGGAACTTCAATCCTCCTGGAGCACCACACTTTGGTGGACTGTGGGAGGCAGGGGTCAAATCGGCCAAAGGCATATTGACCAAAATCATTGGTGAAGCCAAGCTCACATACGAGGAGTTGACCACCTTGTTCACTCAAGTTGAGGCCATCCTCAACTCCAGGCCATTATGCCCTCTCTCTTCCAGCCCAGAGGAAACTGATTTCTTGTCTCCCGGCCACTTCTTAGTTGGTGACCATCTTCTACGACCTCCAGAGCCGACTCTACTGGATACCAAGGATTCTGTCCTTTCTCGCTGGCAATTAGTTCAGCGAATGTCCCAGAGCATATGGAAGCGTTGGAGATTAGAATATTTGAGTACACTCCAACAGCGCGTTAAGTGGACCAAGCCAACTTACAACCTCCAGGTCAATGACCTCGTCCTGCTGAAGGATTCCTCCACCCAGCCTTTGGATTGGCAGCTGGCAAGAGTGATTAAGACGCACCCTGGGAAGGACAACACTGTGAGAGTGGTTACCTTGCGCACTCCATCGACCATACTGACCAGGCCTGCCGCCAAGCTGGTACCTCTACTACCACTTAAGGTTGAACCCTATAAGGATGCATAAAATTTGAGGCAAATTTTGGAGGGCGGAATGTTTTGGCCAACTTCCAAAACTTGTTTAAATTCATGAATTAATTTCAAGATTTATTAAACTTACAAACTACTTACTACTAACTATTATTACTAGCTAAGTACTAAATTAATACTATTCAATTAACTTACAACTATAACTAATTAAAGATGGACTACTTACAAACTAAATCTTATACTACTTTTCTTAGTTACTAAAACCAATCTCTTACCTTTCTTTCTCCAATCTGTTTTGACTCTCTTGAAGGCATCTATTATTAATTTATAGGTCTGTCTGTGACAGATAAGATAATGGTGTAATCTGTGGAGTGAAGTGAAAGTGTTGTTGTTGAGGATCCAGGGGGCAACTTCAACCCAGCCCAGGGCTTCCACCTTATCTGCCCAGGACCTTATCTTCTGTTGATCAGCTTATCTTCAGTGAAGCTCCCCAACTAATCTTCTCCCACTTCAATCCTCACTGGGTCAGAATTTGTGAAGAGAGGCAGTAACAAGTTGACCTCCCAAGGTGTCTGATTCTCCTCTCCACTATCTGAACTGTTTTTTCTAACCAGTGCTTCAAATCTAGTGGCCACTAGTGTAACTTCCAATTGGATTGATCATCCCTTATTGAAGGTTTCCTCCAGGAGAATACCAGGGAATAGAAGGAAATACCAGGAAACCTACCTTATTTGTTATACCCAGGAATCTGGTGAGTGGTTTTTTACCTACCTCAATTCTTTTCTTCATTGGAGCTAGCCTGTTTGGGTGCTACCTAACATCATCAAGAGGAGTCTTCTTTGGACTTTATTTTCTTATCATCTGCACATCATTTCATGAACTCTCATTCACCACTGTTTGTGGACAACCATTATCTTGTTTAGATAATCATTATCTTGTTTAGATAATAGATAACTTCTTGTTTAGAAGGAGCTCCTTACTGGTAGGTTATTTTGCCACAATTAATTCACTAATTTGTCAACCTGTTTTACAATTTAATTTAATAAACCATGTTTTGGTTTTGGTGCTGGAAAATAGGTTCCATTTTTTGATCAACCCTTTCTACACCAAACAGGTGCTGCAAATTCAACCATTCAGCTGAACAAAAACAAGTTTTTCTTTATTATACTAAGCCTATGCATTTTATTAGTTACCTATAAGAAAAGATTGCCAACATTAGTTATCAGTTTTGCCAATTAAATGAGCAGTACGTTTATCTAAACATGTTTGCTGCATAAGCACATCTGATGCTTCAATGAGTCGTAGGAATTGAAACTTACGGGCTCATCATCATACCACTTGAGTGCATCAGCAAACGACTTATTGAGAAACTTTCCCACCATGGCGGTAACCATTGATAATCCCAGAGGTTGCTCAATTATAACGAAGTAGTTGGGTGATAAACCAAAGGAATGCATGTAGCAGGGATGCAGGCGCCACCTGACAGGAACTTTGGCAGCAATCTTCCCATCTGCGAACACATCTTTACTTTTCGGTGTTCCTGAAATAAAATAGAATAGAAAAATGAGACTGAAAGATTCAACATAATTGTAGTGCTATCAAATAACCTCTAAGGGCAAAAAAGTAGACAATTTGCTTCCAAAATGAAAAGTTATGGCATTGTAGGTACTCCATTCTATTCGAAAGGAAGATTAAATTAGCGAATTTTCGTAGAAAATGAACTATTGCATTGGCTCGGAAAATTTTGGAACCAAAATTTTTGAAAAATTTCTTTATTGAAATTATTGCAGTCTTGCGATGTTTAAGAAGTTTATCAGATGTATTATCAGTAAGCATCCAAAAGACAAGTTCATTTTTCTTATTATTTTTTCCAGCGATTCTGGTTTTTTTGTTTAGTTTTATATGAGTTATAATATCAACAATAATTCCAATACAATTTTTTATTAATACTAATATTGAAAAGTCTAATTTAGTTACGTACCACGTACCAATTATTTGTTGTACGAGGGTCCTTGACTCCACATAGGAGCACAAGCTCACTGAGGTTATTCCTGTGCTGGGCCAACAATAAAGCGGTGACAATTATGTGCATATTGCTGTACGCAATAATTATCAATTTTTGAGAATAACAATGATGTATTTCACAGCAAAAATGGTATTTATGTATTGGCCAATGAATATATTGTTATTTAAAACATCTCAGTGATCTATGTTACATTCATATCGCGGTAACCAGAACGAATTTGTTAGGTAGAAACTTTCCTACAAGATTTATGAGACTTATGTAATGGTTTTAAAATAAACGTTTAAAAAAATCACCGGTAAAGCGAAAACACTCAATGATAACGAACTTGAAATGCCGGGGAAAACCTCATAAATCACTATAAATCCTCTTTATCACTGATCAAGATGATCACACCCCCCCCCCCCCCACACACACACACCACCACCACCACCCTATATCACTGATCTCTATTTTGTATTGTATATTTCCTAATGTTTCCTAACTGTGTGTTTATTGTAAAACTCATTGTAAAACGTAAATTTACACAATTAAAATACAAAAATGATGGATGAACATTTATTTTTGTATAAAAAGTTCCAGTCTAAGCGAATTTTCGTAAATTATTGTATTATATTCATGTTACATTGTTTTAAAATTTGAGCACTTTGAGTGCAAAAAACTTATTACCTAGTAGCTAATTTTATGAGGAAAAAGAAAAATCATTCTAAATAATATTCTGCGATTAAAAAAAGATTCGGATTTTAGTTATTTGCATTTTTTATCGATGTTTCAGCAAATATTATTGACATTTGCGTATATTTTTCAGCATAATTTTGTGCATAAGTAAATTTCTCAATGTTCATCGTTGATTAACTTCTCTTGAATATTCTGCTAAATAATATAAATTCAATGAGATGATTTTCACCCGTTTTAGTCATTTTTAGTGATTTTTTTATGCACATTATTCGAAATTTTACCAATTTAATGTGCTCAAAAAATGCTGCCAACCAACTCATCCTTTCATTTGGAAAGCTTGAACGAAATTTGTATCTCAATCCTTAGGAGTAATTAGTAGACACATCCTGTATAACTAATAGTCAAACCTCGTTTCGTATTGGGAAATTCCATGATGGCGTATTGTGGTCCACCTCTGCCAGCCACCATACCAAGGTTGTATACCGTGCCATCTTCATCCAAATGGGGATGAGCAGTATGATGGACGATGCTGATGTGATCTTTCAAGTTTACCTAATCGAAATAAATTAAAAATAAATTAATAAACATATGAGTTTTCAGATAAGGTGAATCTGGAAACGTTTCCCTAACTCCTGTGACAGCGCAGAACTTGGAATGTTTATGTTAATGACGAAATCATCCTTTCGTCAGATACCACAAAAGCCTGCTACGCAAATTGGTTACAAAATTGCATAAAATGGGATTTTTCTAATGGGTTTCTGATAATTACAATCAATCGATGCCAAAGATTTGTAACTTGCTCATTTTTCACCCACAAATATCGTTCATCACTCCTAGGAAAGCCATAAATGTACACGTTCCACCACTTCTCATGCCACCAACTTCCCACTCCTTCAACATTAACTGTAATTAGGGAGTCCAAGGATTTGAAAACCCTCAGCTAGTGATTAAAAAAATTCAACGATGACGAACAACTACAACAATATAAGAACACAGATGAACATAATGAAATTATGGACTCACCCGCTTGATGCTGTCCAAATTTTGTTTATCAACTCGGTGAATCATGCATGTTTCAGTCAAGACGTACAGCTCGTCGTTGTAAGGGTAAACTGTTACAAGGCAATTGTCGGTTGATTCTTCTGCCTTTTCGAAATATGACGCAAATCTGCAGCATTAAGGAATTTCATCGCAGTCGATTTTCAATATCTGACTTTTTTGCTTAAAAGGTACATCAAATTTACAAAATTTAGCTTGACAATTACAGAGTCGTGTTTAGCTTGACATATGGGTTTGCATATCATTCGGCTATATATTATGAGTATTTATCAGTTGAAGTTTGTATTAACAACTTTTTCCAGCAAGCCTTCGCACTTATAATTTATTAACTACTCCGTGGAACTACTCATAAAACCGGCTGTAGCATGTAGGTTCAATATGTTTTTTGTGCCTGCGTGTGAGAAAAATTGAGAATGAATGAGAAAATTAACAACATTATGAGAGTGTATTTACCTCTTAACTAATTAAATCCAATGATGGACGTTAACCCTTCTTTACCACATCTCTGCATACCGTAGCCTCCTATTCTAATAGCCGGACATACCGTACCCCTCCTAGCCAGACATATGGTAGGTCTAATAGCCAGATGCCGTAGCTCTACTCGCATTTGGTTACCGTTGCTCTAACCACTTGCTGTGTTACTGTTGCACTAATTAGAAACCTGGCAGCCGGTGCTCCATAGCTCTATCTAGGTCCGGATCATGGAGGCTCCGCAGTTCTACCTAGGTTCAGGCCATAAAATATAATAAAATAATGGAATATCTAAAATAGAAATAAAGAACTGAAGATTGAAATGTTTGGATATATAACACCGCTGTAGAAAAGAGTTTTGTGCAAACTGAGGAGTTAGGTCGGCTAGAGAGAAGGCAGTTGTTAGTTTGAGTTTGAACGCGTGAATGACGCTGAAGAGCCGGGCGAGTTCCTTATGTAATCCTTCTCCTTGTGGGTTAACACTCCTTCGAGGCCTAAGCCCCCTCTCTGGCTCTGGTCCATCCTCAGATTCATTTACTTGATTTATTTTGAAAAAACTACAGCTTGTCCAAAAAATCGGTCGCAGCAATGTTTATAGTTATTAATTCATTATATAATTACATCATATGAAGAGTAATTCTAGAAAATCGGATATGATTTGTCTGGTTATTTATTTGGCAGGGTATCCCCCGTATCAATGGAAAAGTGAAAAATGATTGAT
Organism: Adelphocoris suturalis; assembly: GCA_030762985.1. Taxonomy (NCBI): domain Eukaryota; kingdom Metazoa; phylum Arthropoda; class Insecta; order Hemiptera; family Miridae; genus Adelphocoris; species Adelphocoris suturalis. The sequence goes on along the minus strand of CM061046.1, from coordinate 74,673,024 downwards.
TATTCATTGCTTGATTATGATTTTTTAGTAGTTTCAGCGATTGCAATATTACTTGAAGTTTGCAGAAAGCTAGTGACATTCTGATTTTACGAATTGCTGATGAAACTCTATGGCTACTAATATATTTTCGTTGGCTGAGGTAGTTGAAAGATAAGGCTGGTTAGTAAACGGTTTATTCAGGAACGAATCGCAAGCATTAAATCATTCTTATTATTATTTTCCATTATTTTAACCAATGTGCAATGATGGTTTTTTGTGATCTATTATAGAACATAGTGGAGGCAATAGAACTATAATGGCTTAGGTCTGCTGAGCCAAGTTTACATCGAGGGCATGGCCCTACTAAGTACTGTTTACAGCATGACTGTTTTGTGAAAGTGCTGCGCTTTATCATGCTTATTCATGAACGACGAATTTTGTGTATAATGAATTATTGGAGCCTGGCGATTACGAATATTGCCTCAACCGAAAATTAACAAACATTCAAATTTGCTGCAGATTAAATTTTGCGTGTTATTGCATGTAGATTTGGGAATATTCGCAACAAAAAAGTTCATAAAATAATGAGCATTGACGATATTGATATACTCGTATCTACATCTCAATAGTAGGTACCAATTTATTATATTGGAGTATGTATGAGTTACCGAAACAATGAATAAACGTTGAAGATGAATGAACCCGTATTTTATAATTCCTGACAATGGGATCTCACATTAAATTATACCTAGATGATATATGAGGATAAATACCTTTCAAAAATTGATTTGCATGGATCGTCGGCCGCTGCAGTTCCAAACTCGCTCATCACAATTCTCTGAGCTTGGGTGTTTTTCGTAAATGACTCGCTTTTCAAGAATTTGCACTGAAATGTAACTTTACCATCTTTTATCGTGAATCTGTAAAAATGGAATCCCAACGTTATTAAATAAACGGGTCCAGCTAATTCTGTTATGATTTCACTTGCCTGTATACAAGGTGCGAAACTTCATTAATTGGAAAACCTAAATTAGCGACACACAAATTATGATTTTATGTTTTTAGAACAAAGCAGATAAATATACCGCATCTATCATCAAACAGCTACGACCTGTCACTGTGCATAAATATCTCACTATCTTAGAACGAGGGTTACTGCAAAAATCCTATCTTTTAATATTTCAGCATACTTGGCAATTACAAATTTGTAATATCTGGTTTGCTATTGAATTGGGAACGGAAACGCTATAATAATATTTATTGAATTATTAATAATATTATAGTAATAATTTTATAATAGTAATAATATTATAGTAATAATTTTATAATAGTAATAATATTACATATTATTATTAAAAATGTGTAATAACACACGTGATGTAATGAAATTCTGTCATGTTTTATGTAAATTGTGTTTTATTGTTGGAGACATGAATATTAATTAATATTAAAAATGACATAGACTACGCCTAAGAAAAGTTGAAATCCACGAGCCCATGAGTCGAGAAAGAAGTAAGAGTATCAAAAGTACCTAGCCAGGCGACTAGGGGAGGACGGGGGTGGACGAAGTTCAAAAATCAAAGGGCCAATATTTGTAGCAGCAATGGGCTCTTATCAGCTCTGATTCGGTTCCAGGTCGATAACTTTGAACCAGTGTTATACAAAATGCAACAAAAAACCAAAACACTAGTGGAATTTAAAAATAGCTGTTCGGGTAATGTACAAAAACCAGAAACATCAAAACTAGTGTCAAAACTGGTTAATAAACAATTTTGTAAAAGAACCCCCAAAAGAAATTAGGTTTTAATATTTTCAACAGATATTTTTCCATTATGCCAAGAAATTGAAGAATTGTTCCACTCCACCATTATTACTTCTTTGTTGATAGTTTTGGTTGGTTATTAAATAATGAAACTTCGTAATCGACCAAAAATACAATTTTTGCCCCCCCCCCCCCCCCCAATCATAATTCGTTCGTTTACTTTTCAAGATAGTTATAATCCAAAATCGAATTGAAAAAAATATATGCGTATATACATATCCGTCCGCACTACGCCGTCCAGTACTTTTCTCCGAAACTACTGGACCAAAGTTTATGAAACTTGGATTATAAATCACATTTAGGGTCTATTTAGTTCTGGAAGCTCGGCATCAATTTTTATTAACCCTAAAGCTGAAATATTCAAAAATCGAGATGTCGAAAAATGTTTTTTGTTGTCATTTATTTTATCCCGAATCGAATGAAACCACTCGGGTCGCCGTACGTTCATCCATTTGCTATCTCTATATGCTATAACTTTGGTAGGAAACAAAAATTAACAACATGGTAGCATTAAACATAAGAAAAAATCGCCTTGTAATTACAAAGCTCATACCAGTTGATAAAGTTCCAAAGGAATTCTCATTCACAAAACCGGGTTTAATGTAACTTTTGTCACCTGTAGATTGAGTTTTGAAGCGTAGGTAGGTGTTTAATTTTATGTAATTAATTTTCAGTTGTTGTTAATAATTCTTATAGATAGTCAGCTCAGGTAAAATATAGGCTAGGAAAATATAGATGTATCATTTAATTTAATTAATTTCTCTTCGATAGGCGTCTACCCCTATGGAGATATATTTAGATGCCAAATGTGTACAAGACTTCGTTTAATAATTATTAGAGAAAGGTGTTCTGCATAGAAGGGCTATCTAATAAGGAAATAATAAACCTTTGTGTAAAAATTTGCAACGTTTTTTAATAAAATGCGTACTTTCTAAGAAGCGTACTTTCTAAGAAGCTTACTTTCTAATAAGTGCTGCGGAATCAAATACATGTTGAGTTCTCATATCTCCAAAAGAGCGTTTCCCAGGTCCGTTCCTGAATAATGCCCCATTCAGCCACGCTGGTATTGTGCCTGAAATTTAGGATTTCATGTTGAAACTACTCGAATATTTTTATTTAGGAACCTCAGAGAAATACAAGCAGGGTAATTCTCACAAACTCATCATGTTTGTAAACAGTAATACCGCAAAACAGCATTTTTTGGAAAAATTCCCAAGATAAATGGAAGGATTGTGATGAAATTAACAAGAGTTGCTCCTTTTAGAGGTACAAACGTTGGCCAATACCCTTTTTTTCTCGGGAAAATTAAATAAAATTTGTTTGTTCTTAGCGGAGGCCGGTATGTATGGATTTTTGTTTTTAGAAACTAAATTTTTTTTTTTTTAGTAACTGTATGCTACTGATCTGTATGAGCCAAATCGACGGTATCCGAGTGCAAAACACATTACTGACCACATTACAGATACTGACATATGCATTACAGATATCAATATTACAGATTACTGACCTCTGACTACTCCTTCTATGGGCTCAGGTGTGTCTGCCGTGCAATCCCTCATATAAAGGTGCCAGGTCGTCACATCATCGTAGAGTTTTTCATTGTTTTCTATTTTCTTCAAATACTTTGCTCTTAAAGCTTCGCTATCTTTGTCAACTTCGTCTCTTATGATGGTCTCGAATTTATTATCAGTTTTGAACAGTAATCCCTGGAGAAAAAAAATCACCATCAATGGAAAGCATCTATTCAATAATGTTTCATAACAGCGTAGGAATTTCTTACATATGGTGGGAATAATTAATTTTGCTACTGGATTGAATTTTGGAAGTTTTCAGACGCAAATAATGAGCGAATATCTGATCAAAACTCATGGGCGCCGTGGCTTTAACCGACTCCGGACCGGAATTATCAGATACTAGCCGCTCCGGCTCGCTACGCTCGCCTCCACGTCCAGCCGGGGGGCAAGCCCCCCGGACCCCCCATTCAATTGCTCGCTTCGCACGCAAAGTGTGGCATGTAGGGAATGTTGCTCGCTTCGCTCGCAAAGTGTGGCATGCAGGGAATGTTGCTCGCTTCGCTCGCAAAGTGTGGCATGTAGGGAATGTTGCTCGCTTCGCTCGCAAAGTGTGGCATGTAGAGAATGTTGCTCGCTTCGCTCGCAAAGTGTGGCATGTAGGGAATGTTGCTCGCTTCGCTCGCAAAGTGTGGCTGTATACATGCGATGTATTACAATTGCAACGTGTAGGGGATGTTGCTCGCTTCGCTCGCAAACGGTAGATCTCTAAGGGTAGTTTTAACTTCTGTAGGGGATGTTGCTCGCTCCGCTCGCTTGAGGAAGTTATACTGCCCACCCAACTTGGCAGACGTTTTTTTCTGTTGGAAATTCTTACAAACAAATTAAATCTTATAAAACTACGTGGAACCACGAAAAGTTTATTAGGGGATGTTGCTCGCTTCGCTCGCAAGGTATACCTGTATATCCTTGAGGAAGTTATACTGCCCACCCAACTTGGCAGACGTTTTTTTCTGTTGGAAATTCTTACAAACAAATTAAATCTTATAAAACTACGTGGAACCACGAAAAGTTTATTCGGGGATGTTGCTCGCTTCGCTCGCAAGGTATACCTGTATATGTGTAGGACAAAGTCCGTATTTATTCTGTTGAAATGGCTCTCGCTTCGCTCGCAAGGTAGGTACCTATGTATACCTGCTCGCCTCGCAAGGTATTGCGTAGAAGTGCAAATGGGAACCCCCCTGTGAGGGTCCCTTCTGGTAAGCAACGTTGTGTAACGGCGGCCCGGGTCGATTAAAAATGTAATTTCAACGATTCGCCTCGCTTCCGCTCGCGATTCGACCGAATTCTCGTCACTTTTTTCGATATCCGATTTCGGATTCAGATTCGGCGGACCCAAAGCTGTATTTCGCCCGCGAAAACCGTTCCGAAAAACGTACCTTTATGGGGTATATTTTAATCAGAAAAAACCAAGTTTTTTGTCAGACTTTTCGAGAAAACGGGTCCATACTCTCGCATTTTTTTGACGCATTTCCCGATACTTTTTTCGCGATCCGATCGCGCCGTCGTCTTCCTCGTTCAAAAACCTACGAAACCGGTATTTTTCCGGAATTTTCGACGGCCGTTTAGAGGGGTAGGGGAAGCGGGGAAGTCCAAAAAGCGCACATTAATTCTTACTTCGACCCCCCCTCCCGCCCGCGGCCCATGGTTCGGCTGGGATTAGACAATTTTAAATTCGCTCGTTCCCACTTTTGGAAAATCCCAAGAAGATCCCCCCACTCGTAGACTCCCCCCACTCAGCCGTTTGGCCGTGCATAGACACGACAGACAAACAGACAGACGGAGTTTCATTCTTATTAATAGTATAGATATATCACCAATGAAATGAAAAAGAGTCTTGCAAACTAGAGGAGTAAGGTTTGTTGAGAGAAAAGCCTGTTTGATGGTTGAGTTTGATCAGTGGAAGATAGTCCTAGGAAAAGGAGGCTATTTTATAACTCTTCTGCTTCCAAGTAGATTGCCCTTCTGTAGTGCTTAGTTCTGCTCCTACGTATTCATATTATATTTTTAAATGAATGTAGATTCCATTCTAAGAAATTTGATACCATCCGTACTCTCCTACGTTGAGTAGTTTTCTTTCTACGATATTTCAAAGTTTGCACTTATGATGTCACATGGTGTGGCAGGGGGGTCCGATCCAGGCTGGAGGGTTGCTTTGACGTCACCAGTCTGCAAAATTGAAAATCAGAAAAAGAACCACTCGTCGGAGGAGAGTGCGGTTGTCGCCAAACTTCTTAGGATGGAATCTTCTTCCATTTAAAAATAGTAAAAATAGCTACCTTCCTTTTTCGCACTCATAGGTAACGCTCATTTTTTAAATGCATGATTATTAAGAAAACATTGTTCTTCCGTTCTTTGCTGTTGTATCTAGGAAGTATTAGGTTCAGTGGTCTGAGACGGATTTAGATATTTAAGGGGTTGACAATTCGTTTTGAGCCGGTTACATAACTTCCTCTTCACAATACCTATGGGGTGTTTTGAGAGTTTATGAAGTCCCAGTCGTGCAGAATAATCTTTTATTTTGATCCTTCTCTCTGAAATTTGAGTAGGTACTTATGCGTCGAAATCGTAGCTTGTCTTTTTAACTTATTTCTCTTACATCTCTTTTGAAGCAAATTTTAACGGAATCTGAATAAGTTTTTCACACGATATTACTAACATAAAATACAATTATAAGTATAAATGTATGATTGAGGAACGTTTTCCAATTAATGATTTGCTATTAAAGGAGAATTGGACGATTTTCAGCTTTTTTTCGCCGGTTTAGAAGTTGTGATGTTCTTAGAAGTAAATTACTTGAAAGATGGCCACAAAAAGTGGCGCTCTTCACATTGAAACTCAGGTACGTGTTTCCATGTACAGATCGATTTATGTTTTTATAAAATATCTACAGGTTAACGAATCAGATATCGTTTCAGTATGTTCAAATTTCTTGTTTTTAATGAAATATTTTTGATACTGCCGTCTGATGCTACATCTCTCATTTCCGAGTATGGGAACCTAATACTATATTATAGGGTAATTTCCTCTGTGTACAGAGAACTATTGTTCTTTCAACGAACGATTGAAAGATTGTTCCGACTACTTTGGGTTCTTTCCACGAAAGAAAACAGTAGCATTAGGTAACATAATATTGGCAGTAGCAGCAGGTTTTCCAGGTGGTTTGAGAAAAAAAATCGGACGCTATGAGTCTAGAAGGCAGATTGAAAAAACTTTCAACCCGGCTGAGAATCAAGAGTTACAACATTCTCTAACCGGGAACGATTATTTTCGCCCACATGCAGGTACATTAGGTACATCGGTACAGATGCCTTTGTAGGGAGAGTTTGAAAAAATCTTCATTCAGGCCAGTTACATTAGGTAGGTACTTATCCTTTCTGTAGCCCTTTTGGGCCGTTGAGGAATCAAAAAATTTGGACGCGAATAAATGAAATTGAAACGGTAGGTAGGTAATCTGTTGCTGGGACCAAATTTCTCCCACCAGCTTAGGCTCTGCTTCCGACGTATATGTCCCACCAGCGTTGAAAGGGTTAAATATATATATATATATATATATATATATATATATATATATATAGTATCTACCTAATGAGTTTGATGCATGCAACACAAGAATTGATATACTTGTATTTGATAATATTGATATAAATTATCTGTCTGATAGGCATTTTATAATATGTTCCACCTAAAATACACTCATTTTCCTTATATTTAAGAAACTTTTGTTTCATAGAAAGAGTTTTAAATAAATTTTTTTACACCGATAATTTCTACACCAGGTACCTCCATATATCTATTTATCCCTATCACGATAATTTTAGTAATACAAGTATCATAAGGTTGAAGAATAACCGTCAACATAATAATTGTAATCCGTAATTTGGAAACCACTAAAAGCACACAAATTTAACGATTTTAACCTTATAGCTAATTTAGTAAGAAGAACATACTGAGTATGAAATTCATGCACGTTTTGTGAGTTTGTACTTTATTCAACAATAAGCAGCTGGATATGATTCCTTTTGGTTTTATTGGTTCATTAAGACTCACAGCCGTGAGAGTAAATACAGCGACAAATAAATAATATGAACAATAATAATTACTTAGTGTACGAATTTCCAGAACGTTTATAAAATTATATTTATGTAGGTAGGTAACATTCTAGATAAGTAGGAAACATTCGAATCAATAAGTAACCGATAACTTCGAATGTTTACAACAAAAATTACAATGTCAAGTCTACAAGTAGGTACTAACTCAAGATTATCTCCGTCATTTCAGATTTATTCTCCTCTTTCTGAAACTGAAAGAGTGAATACAGAAGTAATGGCTAACGGAAGTGATCGAGGGTTCCTTCATATAAGATAATACGACAAGAATACATTGTGTCTATGATTTTTAGACATTTAGATAGCTTGCTTGCTGATAGCCAAAAGATAACTCTACCTTGATAACTTACCAACGCCCTCTAGAAGTCACGGCTGAGTTCGTAGGATAACAACCTACGATTGGGCCTGCGAAACCTGGAAATTTGCACTCTTCCTGTGAAAACTGGAAATTTGGCCTTCATAGCGATTTTCACCCGGACAGCCTAGTAAAAAAACCAGACTGTCCGCGCTGAAACTTGACACCTGGCAACACTGAGTAGCAGTTATCTACGCACCCCTAACCGGCTAATAATATAGAGAAAAAATTCAAAAACTTTGCAGTTGATCCAGAGTTTTGAGTCATTGAGTTATTTTGGTCTGTACTACTCTACTCTGTGGGTTAAAGAAGACTAAGGGCACAAGTATCTCTGCTGTGCAACTAACCATAATATTGAAATAGTGTTGTCAATAAATCTAGCAAGTAATGGCCATGTCATGTACTCACGTTGATTAAATCCATTGCGTTGTCAAAGAGCAGGCGAGATTAGGAACAGTTCGCTATATTGACAGCAGACAGAAGCGCGCCGCAGTCACAACTAATTCCGGCCTTCTCGAATCCGTAAGTATATAATAAAGATAAAATATCCGATGAATTAGCAGAAAAGTCGTAGCAAAACAACGTTGTCATGCGTAATGAGACAACAGAACAGGATTATTTTACACGATTCGAGGGGGATAGACTGAATGTCGAGGAGACTAAACTTGTTGATGACCGACCTTGACTTGGAGTGGAGTGGGTGGCTGAACAGCTGCTCACACGTGAAGGAGTTTCCGCCGCGTCTCTTCTCTCCTCACAGCCCGTACTATTATAATATAATCGGACAAAATATGCGAAGAACCGACAACTGGAAAAACGATCAATTCCCAAGGAAATACAATAGATATGGCTTTACTAGAAGTAGTGGATAGGGAACATAGGCAACTAAGCCTTGGAGGAACTCAACAAACACAGGATCTCATTCAAACAGAAGAACAGGGTACCAATACGCAGGATATTGCTGAAACAGTGATTAAGGAACACAATCCCCTGATAGCGTAGATGCACAACTAAATAGACACGGTACATATATTTAACGAAATCAATTTGGTGTAATATTACGGGAAAGAGAATATTCTCCGGATTACAGAGGAGATTACATTTTAAACCTGGACACAAAGTCCCAGGAATACCCTAATACTGGAAAACAAGTAGGCTGCAACACCTGACCCAGAAATCTTGATGAATAAAATGGGCAGAAGACGCTTTGTTATTAAATACAAAAACTCGGACGCAACAGAAGAATTTTCATTAAATATACTCAATAGGAACGTAGAGTCACGTAGTTCTTGGCAGCTCAACCATACTACCATTACCTCCGGAGCACAGCTTACAACATCATGCAGCATGACGAGTGTAATTCCTATTTTAAAATCAACTTACCTTCGCCAATATGCGAGTTTGCTGGGGTCATCACAGTAGAAGGGGGCTGAGATACCTATAAGGATAAAGGAACTTAGCTCGGGATACTACGATAATGTAAACTCGGCTTTCTTTTTCCGGAAAAATTCCTCAGAAAGAAACCAAACCACAAATAAATTTAAAAATAAATTTCAGTTCAACGGATTATCAGAATTACGTGCACATCGGAGGAATACAATATAAAGAAGACAAATATATACACAGAACTAAAATCTGTAAAAACTGCCGAAGGTACGGACATATCGTTTTCACATGCCGGACCTTCATCATTCAGACCACTTTCCCTTCAGAATTGATATGGAAAGTCGGTACACACCTTTCAGCCCTTTGCCACGCTGGAAATTGGAGGATGCTGACTGGGCACTCTATAGGGAGCAGATGGTGCATGTCAATCTCAATGGAAACATTGAGGAAGACGTTACAAACTTCACCTCTGCCATCCTTGAATTTGTGAATCCACTTTCAATGTTTTTTTTTTTCTTTTTCCCATAAAGTGATGCGAATGAGTGTACAAACGTTTTTACATGCGCACCTAATATATATATATATATATATATATATATATATATATATATATATATATATATATATATATATATATATATATATATATTAGGTGCGCATGTAAAAACGTTTGTACACTCATTCGCATCACTGTCTGGGAAAAAAAAAAAAAAATCATTGAATGTGGATTCACAAATTCATTTTTCTGAAACTGAATTGAGGAAATGGATGTAAATCTTAGCAGGTAATAAGCATTCCAAATCGATAAAAAAAAAAAAAAAAAAAAAAAAAAAAAAAAAAATTAGTAACCACCTATCATAATTTGAAGTTTTACGTCTACTAAACCACTAAATGTGGTATTGTCAAAGGAATTGGTGCAACCCACAGATTGGTAATGATTGGTGGAAGTACGAGTTATTGTGCCAAATAGGAAGTACCTACTAATTGTGGAGCTCACTTTTCCCCATTTTCATAATTGTACCGACCGACGTGACCCGACATCAGTTAGTTCAATTTGTCAATCAAACTTATGTGGGAGATATTGACAAAAGTAATTCCTCAAGTCATCAACGTTAACTCAGTCCATTCTTTCAGGGAAAATAGATTAACCTATGGCAGCAATTATTTATTGCTGCACTAATGTGATAAATTCGTGGAATTTAATTGCAAACCAAATCAGAATTTAAATACTAGTCATTTTTACCCCTAATGATCACATCGGCTTATAATTTACAAAAATGTAAATTTTGTGGATGAAAAAGAAGAGAAAAAAAGTCTGCCAAGTTGGGTGTGCCGCATAGCTTCCTCGTTTACCTATCATAAATGTATTGATCATTGAAAAGTTTTAAATGATCTTGAAAAAGTCCATAGCGGAAAAGAGTAAATCAAGAAGTATCGTGAAATGTCATAATTGGTCAATTAAGAAACGAAAAAACGCTGCAAATTATTTCACAAAGGTTTATTATTTTTTCAATTGAGTATGATCATAGTTTTAGTTGGCTTGCGTACGTCATAAGGAGCGTCCAGACTCCTCGACGTGTCCTATTTCGAGTTGCCACAACCTATATTTCTATAATTATATGTACGTATGTTTATATTTCTCGATTTGAGCTCCTATCTATTCAAATAATCATTGCCTTAATAATATCATTATCTAAGTACGTCCGAAAAGTCGAGAGGATTTGTTATTAAATATGCGTAGGCAAAGCATTGGTATTAACACACAAATATGACCTAGAAAAAAACGTAGATTCATGCCTCGAAGGAACATGAAATTCGAAAGCAATACAAGTGTAGGAAGTTTTCCACGCCACCCTGGAGGTACTCCCTAGGTCTCGTTACCTTACAACCGGAGGTTCACCGCCCTATTACGCTTACACTATCATATCACTCATATTTTTCCATCAACATTCATTTGAAAGTTGTGCATTTTGAGATGAGTGAATTTTGTCCTAACATGAGTATAATAATTATTAGGTCGCGCTGTTGTGGTCATGCCTCGAAAAAGACACTTTTTCGCCCGTTTTTAGCTCATAGCATCTATGCGAGTAAAGCGATCGGGATGGTTAAATGTTAGGACCAACTAGACCCCAAATGGAGTCTATGTGAGAAAGAACGAGTTTTTTAAGTCAATTCTTAGGCCTTTTATGGCCCGGACGGCGAACGGCTGAGGGCGGACGGACATTTCAAATTTGGATTCTACGCACCTTGAAACGTGAAGTGACAAAGTTTGAGGGGGGGTTATAAAATTTTTTTGCTATATGATCACATAGACTTATTATTGGAAATAATAAACCAAAATTATACTCGATGTAATTTACGTTTGTGCAAGCGCAGAATGAACTGATGAAAACAATGAAATAGGTACCTACGGGACCATCTACAACCTAAACCACGCACTCGCTGAAAATTTCATCAAAATCGGATGAAAACTGAGGAAATTAAGGTTATTACAAGTATTTCATATTGGAGCATGCGCAGTAGCTATTAATGATACAATCATGATGAAATTGATATGAGGTAATCTAGTCATCCTTCCAACTATCATCCAAATTTAAGCGAAATCGAACGATTATAGGTAGTGTAAAAAAATAGAGCATAATGGAATTTACGTTTTCGCATGCGCAGAATGAAGTATTGATTTGGCAACAATGAAACTTATAGATGACCATCTATAACCTAACCCGCGCATTCTCTGACAATTTCATTGAAATCGGATGAAAACAGTGGAAATTAAGGTCATAACAAGGATTTCAAATAGGCGCACATAGACGTCGTTGGATTTTTTCATTCCTCTTATGAGGTAAATTTCAGACAAATTTTGAATGTTAAATTGCTGTTTGATTTTTGATTGCCCCTTCTGATCTTGTCTGACGACGAAGTTTCAAGTTCAGCAGAAGAAATGTGGATGATTGACGTTAAATTCATGCGTCCCTCTTATGAGGTAATTTTTTTCAAAATTTCAAATTTGGGTGACTGGTTTAGTTATACCCTTTGAAATGTTGTCTGACGAAGCGAATATCTACTTATACTACCCAGATGAGTTGAATTCCGTTGGATTTTTTCATCCCTCAAATGAGGTAAATTTCAGTTAAGTTTTGAATTCTAAATTGCTGTCTGATGTTTTTATTGCCCGTTCTGATCTTGTCTGAATAGGTAGTTTCAAGTTCAGGAGGAAAAATGTAAACGGTTGACGTCAAATTCATGCGTCCCTCTTATGAGGTAGTTTTTGTCCAAATTTTCAAAATTTAAATATTTCCTACCTCTAAGCCCCCCTGGGTTGGTTGTCAGAAAAGGGTTTTTCTTGTCCAAGGGATGGATGTACCTTTGATTCAAGTCAGTAGGGTCAAACCTTTTCCCTAACATCAGGTAGGAAAAAGGGGGTGGGCCCCCGGAGTATAAAGCTTATTTCTGATCGAAAGTTCCTCTTGGAAATTTCTATAAACGCTTCGTTTTCAAATAATTTAATTTCAAGATTTTTTTCGTGATTTAGGCCTTTTGTCACTAAAACGATCATAACTCCCTTAATTTGCCGTGTAAATTCAAATCTGAGGATACCGTTGGAAAGAACATCGAATTTCCTATCGGATAGATGCCTGAGATTTCTTGAAAATTTAGGTTAGAGACAAGAAAAAGCCCTCTGAAAAGCCAGCTATACCTGATATGGGAAGCCTTGGGTTTTCTCAATCGGGAATTTATTACCTACGTTATGAGAACCAATACTTTTTCAAGACTCGAGAACGATAAAAACTGCGCCAAAATCTCACCTTTTCAACGGTTTAGTCAAGTTTACTTTTACTTTGTTAATTAGGGGAGACAACTGTTTCGATGTAGAGAAACATCGTTTTTTTCACTGAAATTAAGGGTTTTTTGAAAATGCACTTTCTATGAAAATACGAGATCATTGTCTGTTTCTACGCATTTTTTACGCTGAATCTAATGTATTTTTCTTGCATATCTCTCCTACCCAGTTACCAAATGAACTCCGATTTGTGAGTTAAATAGTGTAAAACTTGGTTATAACGGGATTGGGGAGATATCAAAGTGTTACCATTCGATTCAGCGTAAGAAAATTCGTACAATCTGACCCCAACGATGTTTTTCAACATTACAACTTAGTTTTCTCTCCTAATTAGCAAAGTAAAAGTAAAATTGACTACACCTTTGAAAAGGTAAGATTTTGGCGCAGTTTTCCCGTTCCTGTGTCTTGAAAAATTGGTTCTCATAGTTCGATTCCCAATTAATAAAAAGTCAAGGTTTCCCAAATCATGTAAAATTTGCTTTTTAGTGGGCTTTTTCATGTCCCAAACCTTCATTCTCAAGAAAGCTCAGGCACCTATGCGATAGGAAGTTTGATGCTCTTTTCAACGGTATTCTAAAATTTGAATTTACACAGCAAATTAAGAGAGATCGCTGTCGTGACACAAGGTCGAAAACACGAAAAAAACTAGTAAAATAAATTAATTGAAAACTTTTAGTGAAATTAGTTTAAAAAATCTGTAGAAGGAACTTTCGATAAGAAATGAGCTCTAGAGTACTGACCACCTTATGCCGGACACCCTGTAAATCTAATTAAGCACAACAGTGTAGTTGAGTTACTTAGTGGAAACATAAATTCACTCGGTTATATTCATTACACTGATAGTCCAAGGAGAATACAGCGAGGTTCCGTTTTATCTTTAGGTCATATTCCGGTGAAATCTCCGAGTCATTTTTACTTTCCTGGATTAATTCACACACCCGATGATTGATTGATTTCTCAACTGGGGCTATTCGCGCCTGTGATGGGGTGATGCAAAACCTGCACTACAGCTCTGTAGCTTGTTCTTGTTGATCTTTTCAGAATGTTGCCTGCACCAGTTTTCAGGGTTCCCTTTAACTTGCGCGGATTCACTACCAGTTTTTTGGGATCCGGGGGTCTGTTGAGCTGATTTCAAGATTTCAGTATCTTTGGATTTCAGTGGTATTGACGGAAATCATAGGCATCAAGTCACAGTTTCCAGTGGAACGTATCTTAGAAAGGTTAGTATCAACAAACAAACTAATTTGAATTTAGTACCTAGACCCACAAATATTTCCAGTTCAATATATATATGTACATGTATGAAAGTGACAATCACAAATTCCACCACATTGCAAAAACGCTGCAAATTTTTACATAGAGGTTTATTATTTCTGTATCGTATAGCTCTTCTACGCAGAACACCTGTCTATATTATTAAACGAATCATTAGGTAGGTATGTAATGTGTCTGCATAGAAGAAATTAAGTTTTAAAAAGGTGTAATTAATAATGCACGTACAAACTTATTGTATATGAGCTAAACTAGGTAAAGATCTCTAAATGAAAAACTTCGTTAGGACCCCGTGAATAAAAAGAGTGAATAAAAATAGCGAAATAAAAGAGTGAAATAAAATTTAATTTTATCATTCATTTTCAGTTCCTGCCGTATATGTTCCGAACTCGTATCTTAGTTTCTAATCACTTCTATGAAATATAAATTAACTTTTCTTATTATATTCGGTCATAATTATTGACACAAAGGAAACAAGAGGAATTTGTTCAGCTGCGTCATTTCATCTTACCACTATGAAAATTCTCCCAGCTTATAAGTAATCTAGTTTTGAGTTTATCATTAAAAATTTAAATTGTAACGACTTGGGGACAGTTCCATTCGTCTCAGCACACGAAAATACTTCAGGAATGATTACAAACCCTGATTTAGCGGGTACGTTAAGTTTTTGCATGCTATGATGCAATGTGGCCCACTGTGCGGCGCAAAAACGGCGCCGGAAAACGGCGCCGGAAAACGGGACAAAAGTCTATTTTTGACACCTTCGCGGGGCCATAAAATGACATTATATTCAGTTAGAGTGGTGCCTAAGCTGTTCAGAACCGATGGTTTCTAAGCTCTGGTCGTTATATTGTAAGCTCATCTATTTGAAGAAAGAGTAAGGGGTTAAGAATAAACGAGACAATCGCGAGGAAAAGCCAAGTTTTGTAATGACGGGTAAAATATATTTCAAGCTCATTAAAATTGTCTTTCAGTGGCTTTCTTTTACAAGGCAAAACATGAAGCTAGCACGTTATTCACACTCGGAAAAATTTAACGGTAACGTGCGCTTAGATCGTTTAATATAAGAAAAATTCTATTTTTAATACATTATTTACGTTTTTAGAAGCTTATCCATCTACCACTTCCACCCGCTTTGAAAATTAAGTTGATTTGTGTTCATACAGGTACGGAGAAGCGATTAGATCACCGATTAGCTGCGACCGAGTGCGACCGTTGGTTCTAGAACCCTATTAGTGGAGACAAACGCGTCTGTTTATTTACATTCTGAGTATTCGACTCGCAAGTAAAAATGAAAGAAATATACCAAATTTACTCCAGTAACAATATATATATATATATATATATATATATATATATATATATATATATATATATATATATATATACTTTGGCACAGATGTGCGGAGGAAAATAGGACATATATAAGGAAAAAATTTATTAAAAGGAAAAACTCACGTTATAATATATCACATTTATTTTTTAATTAACTTTTTTCATGTACTTTTTGGCTTACACTTACACATCTTGGTTTTTTTTTTCAAATATAGCCATTAATCGAGGTAGGTAATAGTTTTATTGTGAGGACCTACCAACGCTACATGTATCTATTTACCAATACAGTTTTTCACACTAAAATCAGTGGAGATTTGATGGAAAACTTACGTAATATTTTCTCTTTTGTTGAATAAGTCCCGTAAACAAACACCATTGCATTCAGCGTAAAAAAAAAAAAACCCATTGAAAATCGTGGGTCGCACTTGATTTTGTCAAAGTTGGTTTTCTGTCTATTTTCGGAATATTTTTGCGCTACTTTTAGAAAATTTATGTAACGTAATGTTCTTCACCAGTTTTCCATCAAGGGCAATCTATACCTTCATTACAAATGTGGGAAATGAGGCGAACTTTTCTGTTTTGCACACTTTTGCCCCGTTTTTCGTCGTTAGGAACCAATGTGTAGTGGCGCGCATGCTGTGCCGCTAGCTTGCTATCTTGCGGTCATTGATGGAACTTAGTTCCCCCGAAAAATCATTATGCTCCATTATGCTCGTAGTGAGAGGACGGAAGTTCGTACGGCCTTCTGGATGATTTCATCCTTTCCTTTCATCATTTGTTTTGAAATTATATCTAAAGGAGAACCAAAAACATCACTGTTACCTTGAAATTTTCTGAGATCTCGATTTTTCAGCCCTTGTTTACTACCCTTTTGGGTTGATCAAAATTGATACCGATGTTACTGGCACATCCCCGGCCGCTGTATGATTTTTGAGCCGAATTTCACAAACTTTGGTACAGTACTTATGGAGAAAAGCTCTGGACAGCGTACAGCTGACGGACGGATTATTTTTTATTCGAGTTTTGGATTCTACGCATCTTGAAACGTAAACCAACATTTTGAGGAGGGGTTAAAAAAAAATTTTCTTGGTCGATTACAAAGGTTCATTATTGAAAATAATAAACCAAAATGATTCACCCTGAACAATATCAAAGCTGTCATTTCGGAGACAGCGAATATATACATATTATACTTGAAGAATAAGTTATACTTACAACCTATTCATCTGAAGTAATAATACTCCAAAGGACGAGATAAGTAACTTGAAAATTCGTCGAATTACACTAAATAAATAATAACAATTTATGACACAATTAATAAATCATGAAGGAGGTGTTCTCCATGTGTTGCGGCAGTCATTCATTGAAGATAAATCAGCCAAAATTAAGAGGACAAAGATTTTAAAATTGATTGCGTTGAATAATTGAATTTCATTTTAAAATATACGACGTTTCAGTATTATACCTTGGGATTGATTGAAAGTAATACCGACATTTATTCCAAAAGTGATGAATAATAGGTAAACAACATTCTCGCAAGAAATGCTCGTCTATACCTAAATTTGCTTGTACCAGGCACTCAACCTGTTGCATATTCATGTCGTCCTTCAGTTCAGTGCGAGATAGAATTTCTTCTATTTTTGACGGTTACCCGAAACGCAATAAGGATTTTAATAAACTGGGCGCTATTATTAGGTTGTATTGGTCACCTCGTTCACCTATTGTCACCGAGCCTTAGAGCCTTGAGCATTACACTTGCAGATGACTTAGCTAAGGAACGTACAACAGCTTTCCAGGTTGGCATACATTGAGAGCTTTCTGCGATTACCGAGTCGGTCAAGACATGCTGTCACGTGGCTCCCACGTGTAATCACGTGGTCTTGAATTGTCAAAGTGAGCCTCGTCTAAACAGAAAAAACCCCGGATTTAGACCCTGCAAATTATTACAATATGGCTTATTATTTTTGTACCTATACTACATCCCTTCTCTACAGATCACACGTCTATAGATAGTTATTGAACGGAACCTCTGGCACATCACTAACTACAAACAACTAAAATAGACGTTGGTACTCACAGAAAGGAAATTAATGAAATAAAATAAAACACTTACCTACCTACTCTTCATTAGTCGGCCTATTTATAAATTAATTGTTTCAAAACATATAATAAATTCGACTACTTGAAATGATTAATCATATCAGCTTGTTAAATCATTGTCATAATTACAGGGTGTATGATTTGTGTAAGATGCGCGCTACTTCATCTAGGTACAGGGTTTTCAACTTTTTCATGTTCATTTGAGAGTTTCGCCATTCGATTTAGTGTGAAACTTACGTAGAATATGACCCCAAACTCATTAATTCAAGAGGGGGGGGGGGGGGGGTACCTACGTCCCATGAGACCTACTTCTATTTGCACCTAATGAAACACGGGTGTTCGTGTTTAAACATAAATTCATCTTCATGTTCAAAAATAGTTCATCTTCAAAAATAAAATTGACTATATCGTAGGAAAGCTGTGGCGTTTATTTTTATGATTACGGAAGACTATCAGCAATAGTATGTATATTAGTATTAATGAGCACTTTATAAACAAGTGATTACAGGCCCCATTTTCTCCCTTGCGACCCACCTCTATAAATTAGAAAATAGACACTAAGGAGATAGGAAATTTAACATTATTTTTACTATAAAACAATATCTATCTTCTATCTATATATATAATTCCGAACGGTCTTTGAAATTGTGAAGAACTTCGCGGTCCGATTTTACTGTTAGACTGCTCATTCGAATCAGCACGGCCCCAAGTTTGTTGCAAAAGTGTCGCCGTTCGTCTCTATACCCGCCTTGATCGTGTTCTAGCCGGTCCTTATCAACGAGATTTGTTTATTAGGCTGTGGTGGTAACAACAGTTGCCATCAATTGACGGTAAGTAAAAAACGTAGTATAGTTACTAACATCTAGGAGAGTTATTTCTGAACGAAGAAATTGAAACTGAAGAACTTAGCGGACTTCATATATAATTCCGAATCAGCACGGCCCCAAGTTTGTTGCAAAAGGTCGGTAAGTAAGAAACGTAGTGATGGGGTCTTATCTGATCAGCTGTGTGATCTAAATTCTTTCCTGTTCACTGTAGGAAGTTGAAATTTGATAGGGAGACTCTCTGGGACATTAAGAGACGAGTGTTCGACGGCTCATTCGAATCAGCACGGCCCCAAGTTGGTTGCAAAAGTGTCGCCGTTCGTCTCTATACCCGCCTTGATCGTGTTCTAGGCGGTCCTTATCAACGAGAGTTGTTTATTAGGCTTATTAGTAAGAAACGTAGTGTAGTTACTAACATCTAGGAGAGTTATTTCTGAACGAAGAAATTGAAACTGAAGAACTTAGCGGACTTTACTTACATATAATTCCGAACGGTCTTTATATATAATTCCGAATCAGCACGGCCCCAGGTGTCGGTAAGTATGAAACGTAGTGATGGGGTCTTTTCTGATCAGCTGAGTGAGCTAAATTCTTTCTGTTCATTGTAGGAAGTTGAAATTTGATAACTCTCTGGGACATTAAGAGACGAGTGAAATGATGGGGTCTTTTCTGATCAGCTGAGTGAGCTATATCCTTCCCTGTTCACTGTAGGAAGTTGAAATTTGATAACTCTCTGGAACATTAAGAGACGAGAGAAGTGATGGGGTCTTTTCTGATCAGCTGAGTGAGCTAAATCCTTCCCTGTTCACTGTAGGAAGTTGAAATTTGATAGGGAGACTCTCTGTTTATTAGGCTGTGGCAGTAACAACAGTTGCCACGGTAAGTAACAAACATAGTGTAGTTACTATAATCTAGGAGAGTTATTTCTGAACGATCTTTGAAATTGTGAAGAACTTCGCGGACCAATTTCAGTGTTAGACGGCCCCAAGTGTCGCCGTCCGTCTCTGCGGTTATCTTGATCATGTTCTAGATTAGGGCTTTCCAAGCCCTAACAGGCCTCTAGTATTTAACAAATTAAGGATTTAACAGCAACAAAAAATGGTTCTGGCTTAGGGTATTTTGTTTTTCATGGTAAAAAAAGGGTATGCTTCTGGCAATACGATCCTCTTTCTATTAGGTACCTACGCCAAATGCAAGGCCCCATCTCTCAACCCTAAACAAATCTTTGGCCGCTCTCCATTTTTTGCGAGTGGCTCTCAGGCACATACTAGTGGCTAAAATTACCGCAAAGGCGATGCGCCTCCTTAGGTATTATTTAACGGCACTCTAAGGACGCATCCAGATCTCTTGTAGCCGCTCAGCCAACACTCTCACAAATCCGGCCATCTGAGGGGCGAACATACCAAAGGGGTCTGGGGGTCCACTGGACATCGTGAATGAAGGGTGCCATGTTTCACTTGCGTCCAAGTATTTTCTCTCTCCTGCTGCTGTCAGTACTAAGAGGACTGAGCAAGAAACATATGGGAGGGCGTTGGTGACAACGACATGGATGTCAAATAACGCCATCCTCTGTGGTTCCCACACTCCTCTGCTTTTTTTTTTGCCAAAGGTGTCGAGTTTTGAGACAATATGTTAGCTGATCAGTACGCCTCCGTATCTTGATTTCGTTTTCTAGGTGTCGCAAAGGAGCTTCATCTTAAATTTGAGCACCGTAGACCAAGTAAGGGGGGAGGGGGGTATAGCTCAAGAGCCCCCTCAGCTGATCAGAGCCCATCCATACATTGTATTCTAGATATCCCAAAAGATCATATTTCAAATTTCAACGCCGTAGGACAGCTAAGAAAGAAATAAGGTCCCACCTTTGTAACTGATTGGCAAAACGTCATTCCGTGATGGTCGGACGAAAATATGAATTATTCATCATATGCATGCCTCTGCAGATGGGCACCTTCCATATTTGGCACCTACCGAGAGAAAATTAATGCAATTTAATACAACATCCCCTGGTCGGTACCTGCCAATTGAAAATTATTGAGATAAAATAAATCCTACGCTTCAATAGTCCATCTGCCTTGAGTCCAAGTGACAAAAGTTAAAACAAACTCGGTTCCGTGGAGAGAGAATTTCATTGGAATCATATCAGCTGATACGGTCGTCGTAGATTATTAGGCGATTCTTACTAAGTTCTATCAGTTATGATTTGCACCCACATTGTTGACTTTTTTCCCTGCCAAAGTTTTAGAGGGAGAGCGAATGGTTCAACATAAAGCGATCGTTTGGTTTCATTCGATTGTTTGGGATGATATGTATAATTAATGACAACCAAAAAAACTACTCTCATTATCGAAGTGTTCAAGATCTCATTTTTTTAATATTTCAGCCCTTCAGTTCTACCCTAGTGGGTTGATCGAACGTGATGCCGTTGTTACTCGCACATCCCAGGCCAATATTTGGGCACATCGGCGGACTTTGAGCCAAATTGCATAAATTGCATAATGTATGGTCCAGTGGATTGAGTATGTATGGACTGAGGACTAACGGATTTTTTTAAAAATTCAATTATGCGATTTTACGCATCTTGAAACGAACACCAGCAAATTTTGAGGGTTAGAGGGGGGAGGGGGGTTAAAAATTGGTTTTTCTGGTTTGATTACAATGGTTTATTATCATATAAAAAACAAAAAACGGCGGCTAATGAGAAGCTTGCAGTCACATCATTCACTAATCGGTGATGTATCCACACAGCTGATCTGACTTCCTCCTAATCTCTTCCAGTTATCTCCAAGAAGTTATCTCCCAATTTCCAGCGCTTTGAACAGAGGAGAAGTTAGTCTTATTGCTCACACCTCACACAGCATATCTGACTTCATTGGCTTCCTCCTCCCACCGACCTAACAGTGGAATCCTAAGCCTGGTCCTCCACTGGAAGCGACTTAGCGACTAAGCGACTATGCGACTTCCGCGAGGCGACTGGGGAAGCGACTGAGCTCCTCCATTGGAGGCGACTTAGTCGCGCGAAGTCTGTGGTGGTGAGTAGGTCAGTGACTGCATTTATTTTTGTTAAAATGGACGACGTAGATAGTTATTATTTGCTGGATAATGCTGTCGTAAATTTCCTTCGGATGAGAAGGAAACGGCGAATGTTCTGGATGAACCCGATATTACCCAATTTAACCACCTCCACGATGAGCTGAAGGGAGACAAAGGGGGTTTTCAAAGGGGGTTTTTCTTCAGGAAACTGTTTTTTCCCTCTTTTAAATCTGATTTTTCCATTTTACTTGTTTTTATTTCAACTTTTGACCACATTTTCGGAATCACCGTTAAACTTTCTATAGGCATGGGGTAAATTTTTTGGTTTGATTTGGTCAATTTTACTTTTATCTTGCTATTTGGGGAAGAACATTATGAGGCGGGGAGAATTTATGGGGCTGTACTGGGTAGTCGAGCCTCTTGGGGCGGTCCGAGGGGGCTCTTACGCCTTAGATTTACAAAAATAACATCCCAATACGAAGATTCGATTGTTTCATGTAACTGGAGAATCGCAGTGCGGGTTTCGAATAACGAACATAATATAGCATGGTATTTTAATAATACAAGGTGATGTAGAAAAAAAAAAAATATATATATATATATATATACATATTGTATGTCAACTGGCTTCACCAACAACACGTATGTTACTTCTCAAAAGTCTTTACATCTGACTTGGAAGATCCAGCACATCAATCATTCACATGAATAGGACCCAGCTCCTGGGTTGAAAAGTTGTGATTAAACACCTAAAAAAACTCAAGACTAGACTGGTCATTCAACCTCCCGAATATAGATATATATCACTAGTCAACCAAATACCAAAATATATACATATGTATGTATGTATATATAAAATGCTAATATCAAGATTAATAATAAAATGCGTAAAACTACTTTACAGTCGAGTAAAATGCCGCAAATTGCACCTTCTTATCCCAATTCGTCCTCAAGATATGATTTTTGGGCTTTTTCTGTAGGAAACTGTGTTCTTCCCCCCGAGAAAACATGGGAGGGGGAAGCCAGGTCGCTCGTCGCCTCAAAATACGCGAAGTCGCGTCGCTCAGGTCGCTTGCAGTGGAGGAGCTCTAATACGTTTCAAGCTTATGGGATTAGTCGCTTATATAGTCGCTTAGTCGCATAGTCGCTTCCAGTGGAGGACCACCCTAATGCTTCCTCCTGATCACATTCAGTGGACACCTAGAAGCTTTACACCAAATTTCAGCACTCTAGGATGCATAAGAGAGAATATTAGAGTGATGCCATTAAAAGCATGTTGTGTTGCTCGGAAAATATTGCGGAACGTCGTGTCAGTCATTAGTGAATGACAAAACACTCGACGAGGTCGCATACAACCGGGCCCTTCGTTCGTTTGGGGAAGCCAGTGTCATAAGTTATATTTCGTTTACAATTCTAGGAAACCTGTAAAAATCTCCCATTTTCAGAATAATCCAACCCAGTAGGTATCTAACCCATTCTAAACTGTACCCATTGGTTTCAAAAGTTAGAGAAAATGTTGAGCATTATAGCTTTGTTTAGGTTGTTTTTCGAAATGTGTTATTAGATTATTCCAGACTTAGATTGACAATGAGGCTCACGAGCTAGAAGAGACGACATGTATTGCGGCCCATCTGTAGAAAAGAGCAGACGCGCGGGGATCATATACTACTGGATACAGTTTCTATTGGGTCGGCCACCGGTCTACCACCGCTTCGCGGATCAAATGGCCCCTCTCACGCCTGAAGAACCGCCGAATCTCCCGCCGGGACCCCATAGCATACTCGCTCGTAAGTCACGTTATATGGCTTGGTAAAGTTAACTGCGATCATCCATCTACGGTTTATTACCTTATTTCAGTCGAATGGCATTGTTTAGAAGAAAAAAAAAAAGTCCAGTCATGCAGCATGATCCCATGAGCAAATTTTTGAAGAAATCTTCGACTTTGGGTCTGCGTGCTAGTACGTACATAAATAGAACGTCTTCATAATTTCATGGCTGATATTTTCTAAGCCACAGTCAGTATTACAGCTACATCAAGTCCTAAAACAGTTGAGCGTAAAACATTGAAGAGAGCGACCGAGAGAATCGGAGGACGGAATATTTCACAGAGTGAACTGTAGCGAACTGTGTCCCCACCCTCCCGCCCTTATATGAGACATCCAACATACCTCTTACAGGTCGGACTTTTGGCGTGGGAATGAGAGATGAAACGACGCCAGTACGCCCTAGTGGAGGTTCGGAGAAGGTGGATCAGTTGTTTTGTGTGTAAATTGAAAAATAAACGAATAAAATAAAAAAGTGGGGAGGACGCCCAGGTTTACCCGACGCCGGCTCTAGGGATAAGGGAAGTTGCAGGACGAGGAGGAAGAATGGGATGAAAACCAATTAAGGTAAGAGCCCCGAAAGACGCGGGTGGTGATACCCCGGAGCACTCCTGCCGAGACGCACAACTCGAGTAACTCCGTGGCGCTTTTCCCGCACCACACCCCGCGCCATGACACGGTCGCGGCAATGACCTTGATGTTATTAGGTGCCATTCCTTTTAGCTCACATATCACTTGGCGAAAATCATTTCTACCATATTTACTTTTCTTAGCCCGCCAGGTCTGCTCCATGTCCCCGCTGCCACTGACAACCTGGACATCCAGGATTATGGCAGACCCATCGGGCTTAATTGCAACGATATCTGGTATAGTCTCTCCCTTTCGACATCCCAACCGCTAGATGATAAAGCACCTGCACATACATACATACATACATACATACATACATAAAAAAATGCGTTAAACTTCAGAATATGATTCAGAATAGCCTGAAACGGATTTCTGTATAAATTTTTTTCAAAAATTCACATTCTACAAATTTTGAGGCGAGAGCAATAGCTTAATTTTCTTCAAAAATTCGCTAAAAGAAAAAAAAACATGTTTCTCAAAGGTTACAAACCGCCCTAACTATCCCTTCCACCCTCACCACCGACCCTGAACTATTACCTAAAACTCCTAGATAAAATGTGGTCCAAGTTAGAGGTACTATTTCAACGGTAATATGGATCGTGGGTGGATGATCGTAAGGGGGATATCCAACTGGGTACATTTGAGGCAAAACACCACCCTTTCTGGGTTACGAAAAAAGAGCCTGACTGGGTACACCTCCCCAGACCTCCGGCAGCCCAACTTGGTACAAACCGAATACAAACATGTTGCATTTGCACCTCGAATAAATCGTGAATTGCTTATATTTTCGGATCTTGTAAATATTATATTATAGTACCTAGGTACATTTATGAATGGCAAAACAAGGTACATTTCGACAAGCAAGGGACATTTCTCACTGGCAAAAGCAAGGTTTTGACATTTTGACATTTTATGTTTTTGCCATGGCAAATAAACTAAAAAAACGTCACTGAAAATTGCTCACGAAAATATTTTGATGATTTCCACTTACAACCGAGTCGTTGCTAGGGAAATGGTACTTCGTCGTTTTTCATCCCACAAAATTCGTTGACCATTCGTTCGAAAGCTCTCGATTTATCCAAGCATATTATGTTAACTACTGCGAAGTGCGTGGCCAACAAGCTGAGTTATGAGCAAGGTTATTTGAATAATTGTGTACACTCAGGTGATCATTCTCAATAATTGATATTGTGAACATGATTGCCACCGCTTGTTAATTTCTGATGATTTCATTGAGCTGGTGTTCCGATGATTTGATTCATAGCAGGTGATGCAAATATTGCGAGAACGGTTTGATTTGTGAAGCGGTGGTTAAATAATTTTAATAGGTAATTTCTATACTTTACACTCTAGGAAGCTGTAATTTCGTATGTAGCCTCTTTCGGACATTTACTTGACGATGCCCAGGGTCCGGATCAGATGAGTGGCTCTTAAAGCTAATTTCTGTGCTTCAAACTCTAGGAAGCTGTAATTTCGTATGTAGTCTCTTTAGCACATTTACGTGACGATGCCCAGGGTCCGGATCAGCTGAGTGGCTCTTAGAGCTTGCATTCGAGTCTGCAACACATACTTACTTGTCTTCAACTAAAGACATAAAATGTCCCAATGTGTTGCAGACTCGTATGCAAGCGTTTTTTTCTTTTACCTTCCACTAGGTAGGTAATCAATAGCAACGCTCGGCTACCAATTGAAATCTTGATAATTTAATTTAAGATCCCTCTTGCTTTCAAACCAACAAAATGTTCAATTGTCCACACATAGTAGGGGAAGTAGGGGTTTACTAGTAGGGTTAGTAATATTGGAAAATTGAGTACTCAAAAACTTTCAGATTAATGGTTTTTTTAGGACATCACCCCAAAAAATTGGATGAAATGACCCCAGTTGTTGTACGTTCATCTTTTTGCTCTCCCTAAGGGCTAGTTAGAACTTTGGCAGGTAAAAATAAATAAAAATAATTTAAAATAAAATAAAATAATTAATTAAAATCAAAAGGAGCGTTAAACTCTAGGATTCTTTTCAGAATGCCTCAAAAGGATTTCAATGAAGGAAATTTTCAAAAATTTGTAATTTAAAATTTTTGGAGCCATTGCAATAGCTTTATTTTCTACGAAAGGGGGAAATCATAACTTTTAAAACATAGCCAAAATCGTCTTGTAACCATGACGATCGTTACATTGGAATTATATCAACTGATTTAATGCCATTGGGACTTTCTCTTCACGAAACCTTTTTACAACTTTTGTCACCTATAGATGGACATCTGAAGCGTAGGTAGCTGATTTTCACAAATTTTTCTGAGAATGAGTGGGTTAAGCAGTTTCATCAAATTTGGATAATAGTTGTAATAATTGTTGTACGATGCACATGTGCAAATGTGATTTCCTTGCAACAAGCATTAATTCTACAGCTTTCAATATATTTCGATGACGTTTCTGGAAATTGGAGGGTTCGGCTGAGGATCAACATGCAAAATTTTGAGGCCAAACATGCACTAAAAATGCCAAAACTTGCAAAAACATGTATTTTCAAAATAATTCAAAGAAGACTTACTTTTTTGCCATGGATGCTTGTGAAACCCCCTTTTAACGAATATGTACGTAAAATGTTAAGAGTATTTGAACAAAAAAAAAAACCTTGAAAAAGTAGTTGATAAAATTTATTGATGAATGATTGAATTTGAAAAATTGAAATTTTTTACATTACACGTATATAAATGAATTTGCCATAATCAATTGCTGTTCATAAAGCAAAGGGATGGGTTGTAAGGAAAGAACAATGTTTCACAAATTAGTACCTATATTAGTTTCAGGTTTTATTGTCAAATTATACAAAAATTAATAACGTGCTGAAAGATTTAAAAAAAATGTTCGCATTATTATATTTACAGGTGCATCATTCTTCTGGCTCACTCCGATCAACATGCTGATTGAAATTACAATTTACAACTAATACCTTCTCTAGGCTGAAATCCTTGAAACTACGCCTGTTCTCACTTAAAATTTCTTTAGTGTAGAAAATGACCTTTCCTTGGGACAGAAAAAGAGACAATTGGTAGAAATCGGTAATTTGCAACCTATTCAGCCGAAACATTCTCCGTCAATTCGCATTCCAGACAGCCTGGTTTCCTGCATTCTTTTGCATTTGAATCTTGAGTGAGACCAATCACCCCATTTCGGTTTGAAAAATTCTATAGAAAACAAACTACCACTAGTTTTAGTTAGTTATTTTTAAAAAAAAGTTTGGTTTGTACCTAAAAATTTGCTATAAAATCCATTTTTTGTCAATTTTTTAAATTGCTGGGGAAAACATGAAACATGCGCAAAACATGCACAAATCTGGAAAAAAACCCAAAACATGCACAATAAATTTCGTTTTTTTTTTTTTTTTTTTTTTGGGGTTGCAAATGGTCTTAAAACACTCAAAACGAACTTCTATGAAGGTTTGGGGCTCCAGAAAAAATGCAAAATGCAAGGCTCGGGCCTTAGTTATAAGTTCGCATAGGTACTCAAAAGTAAAATCAATCAAGCGTCGTTTTCTTATTGCCTACACGTCTAATCTCTTTCGAATTCGGAGGGTAGGTAGTTGGGAAATGGCGATTTGATTACCTCATATGAGTTTCATCACGACCTTATCAATAGTAGTACGAACCCTAAATCCTATTAGCAAGCACCACAGCCGCCAGCAACAGCTTCCACAGTATTCACCCGATTTCAATGAAATTTTCGACTGAATGGTTTGTATTTTAATATTATTCACATCATTTCAATGATCAATACATTCACGTTACTAGAAATTATGCCATACCCAACTTATCAGATGTTTTTCTCTTGGCAGGATAAAATTATTTGCAAACTGAGATATAGAGAAGATACTCTACTGTTTCATATTCTATTGATTGACGAAAAATGCTGACCTATTCAGAAGATCCATCTGTAACCACTGTGTGGGAATTTGCTGCGTGATGCTTTTCATTGTTCCAGAACAATGGGGGAGCATCAAGAGTGATCTGGACTGAAGATGACATTTCAAAGATTGATAATAGTAATATGGGTTAACCTCTTCAAGGTTGAAGCCCGGAAATACAATGTACCTAATGTTGGAATTCGAATGAGTAGGTTGGTTAAGCTTAATTTACAAGAAATCGATATCTTGGTGAAGGTCATTTTCCTATCAGTCGATGCCGAATAGACATACTATAACGAAGCTGAAGATAAAAATCATGTTCCACTTCGTCACATTCTTTGGGACAGGCCGAGGTCGGGACGCTATGATAATCTTCTTCACTGGAATGGGAAGCGGCAGGACCAGTTTTCAGAATGACCAAACCTACGTACAACAAAGAATGAAACCCTTCCGAGAGATTACGCAAAGCTGATCTTGAGATCACAGAACTCACAAAGAAACCAGCCAGCTTCAAGCCATTGACTCACAGATATTATTATGATACCGGCCTCGAGGCTGGATCGCCTCGCTTATACATATACATACTTACCTAGCTTAGTAACAATAAGAACGTGCGGAGAATATTCATGAACCGATTTTTCTACCATGTTTTATAGTATTTTCTTTTCTTCCGTCAACAAAGTTTCAAATAAGCCGATAACGCAACAACCACAACATATTTTGATCTTTGACTGCCGTCAATGCAATAAAATTTATACTTAACATCATAAATAATTTCCAAGGGGATTCATTTTAAAAGCATCCGATCAATATTTCCACACACAAACTTTCTCCCTATAGTGAAAACAATGCTTCCGCCCCAATGTTACAATGTTACCTTTAGGTAGGCTCGGGGAAAAAAAACGGCTTCACAACGACAATCGGTCAGGCTTTCAAAACTGCTTATACCTTGAAAAGTACGCATCCTATCGTATTCCTCATCATATAATAATTGAAAGTAGTCAAAATATCCTTCAACATGCACTCGTCACATTTTTAATTTTGGAAAAAAAATTTTTTTTTCTTTTTTGGTCTCCAAAATCAATATTTCTACTCGCTTTTTTCGTTTTAGACCAGTCTGAACAACTTTGGTTCCGTGTCTGTGTGTGTTTGTTTGTGTTTGCGTCTGTCGTGTGTCTACGATTCCTTGTAACAAGCTTATTTTCCACAGTTTTCATCCGATTTGGATGTGTGGGCAAGGGGGTAGACGGTCCCCAATCAGTTTCATCGTTCTCGACTCGATACCTCACTCTGCGAATGCACAAACGTAATTTCTACCAAGCATCATTTTTTCACGCCCTAGTCGTCCGATCTCGCTCAAATTAAAATGATATTTGGGGGATGGCAATTTGTTCATCTTACATCAATTTCAACAAGATTGTATCAATAATAGCTACTGCGCATGCGCTAATATGAAATCCTTATAACAAGCTTATTTTCCACAGTTTTCATCCGATCTGGATGAAATTTTCAGGAAATGTGCGGGCAAGGGGGTAGACAGTCCCTTGTCAGTTTCATTGTAGCCAAATCAATACTTCACTCTGCGCATGCGCAAACGTAAATTCCGTTGTGCTCCATATTTCACACCCTAGTCGTCCGATCTCGCTCAAATTTGGATGATAGTTGGGAGATGACGATTTAATCATCCCATATCAATTTCAACATGATTGTATCATTAATAGCTACTGCGCATGCGCCTATGTGAAATCCTTGTAACGACCTTAATTTCCACTGTTTTCATCCGATTTCGATGAAATTGTCAGAGAACTCGCAGGTTAGGTTGTAGATGGTCCCGCACCTATTTCATTGTTTTCAACTCATCAGTTCATTCTGCGCTTGTTCAAACGTAAATTATAATGAGCATAATTTTTTCATTTCTTAATTGACCAATTTGTGACATTTCACGCTACTTCTTGATTTACTCTTTTCCGCAAAGGAATTTATCAAGATCATTCCAACTTTTCAATGATAGGTAAACTAGGAAGCTATGCGCCACACCCAACTTGGCACTTTTTTTTTTTTTTTTTTTTTTTTTTTTTTTTTTTTTTTTTTTTTTTTTTTTTTTTTTTTTTTTGTAAACTTCAGATTTGGATTTAGCACACCGAAAAACAGGAGAGTCCGTCAAGAAACTTTCCTTCCGAATTTTCTTTCTGAAACTTCTGAACACCGTATGACTGGACTATTGACATGGATATGTCTTTGCTCTGGGGGGTCAACCAAAAATTTCCGTGATGCAAAATTTATGTCACAATTTCAGTGTTTTTCACGTACAACCCAGCCGTTGCTAGGGGAATGGAACTTCCGCCGTTTTGATCGCACATAAATCAGTTGCCACTCGTTGGAAAGCGCTTGATTTATGTGATAAATGTTCACATCTCAAGCTACCAATTTCCCCCTCCTTACGTTCCTGGCCACATTCCTAAACTAAGTTGATTGGACTATAAACAATTTTGATAAGCCGGTTACAATATTTTTAACGTAACGCAATCATCCTTTTCATCCTCTTGACAACAGTCGACTGTTAACAACAACTCATTGTAGTGGCTTCTCTCCACAGTTATTTTCAACATTTCTCTAAGTAAACCGTTGTTTTGTTGGAATTAGTCGGGATGCGGCCATGCGGCCCAGGGATTTGTTTAAAGTTAAAGGATTTGTTTACAACTCTCGAGGACAACCGTTTTGGAATCCTCAATCAAAGACATATCCATGTAACATGGTATCTGCTTGTAAAGCAGATAGTGGAATTCGTTTACGAGTTGTTTAGTTAGGTACCTACTTGATTATTATTATTATTTTCCTCGTTTCTAGGCAATTATTACTACGGTCGCGATGCCAGAGGAGAGGTCAAGCCGCCTGTGGAGATAAAACCACCTGAGATTCGGCACCCCCAGTTTAAAAGGTGTGAAATTCACTGCGTACCGAGGGCTCGAGTTCCAGGCAACCTCTTTCATTGGGACTCCTACAAAACTCACTTGGCCAGCCTGGAAACAGATATCTGCTCGAAGAAAGACGAATCCCTATCAATGACGGAAGAAAGTAGTGATGAGAATTAAAGAATATCTGGATATAAACTAAAGTTATATGATTCTACACTCAATCAATTTTAAGGCGGGGATGACCACTTTGGTTTATTATTTTTAATTTTAAACCTTTTTAATCGACCATGAAAAAAAAAGAAAATTATCCCCCCTCCCCCCCAAAATATTTTGGTTTACGTTTCAAGATACGTAGATTCCAAAAATCGAAAAAAATCCGTCGGCCAAGTTGGATGAGCAGCATAGCTTCCTCACATATTGTAAACATGGTCGTTTAGAATTAGTTGTAGAACAAAGTAAATTACATAGTACCATGTAATGTTAAATTGTATTGAATTTTGAGCAATTTAAGCACAAAGATGGAGAATTACCAAGAAGAAGATGGAAAAGTGCGGATCTTGGGTTTGGCGATGGAACAGCATTTCAATTAGGCTTATGAGAAAAAAAGTAACGAACCAAAGACAAATCATGAACAGATCAAAAGGACTAGAGAAGCACTTTAGCCAACTCAAGGTTTCTTAGATACTAGCCGCTCCGGCTCGCTACGCTCGCCTCCACGTCCAGCCGGGGGGCAATCCCCCCGGACCCCCCATTCAATTGCTCGCTTCGCTCGCAAAGTGTGGCATGTAGGGAATATTGCTCGCTTCGCTCGCAAAGTCTGGCATGTAGGATATGTTGCTCGCTTCGCTCGCAAAGTCTGGCATGTAGGGAATATTGCTCGCTTCGCTCGCAAAGTCTGGCATGAAGGGAATATTGCTCGCTTCGCTCGCAACGGGTGGCGTGCAGGGAATATTGCTCGCTTCGCTCGCAAAGTCTGGCATGTAGGGGATGTTGCTCGCTTCGCTCTCAAACGATAGATCCCTAAGGGTAGGTTTAACTTCTGTAAGGGATGCTGCTCGCTTCGCTCGCTTGAGGAAGTTATACTGCCCACCCAACTTGGCAGACGTTTTTTTCTGTTGGAAATTCTTACAAACAAATTAAATCTTATAAAACTACGTGGAACCACAAAAAGTTTATTCGGGGATGTTGCTCGCTTCGCTCGCAAGGTATTGCTGTATATTTGTAGGAAAAAATCCGAATTTATTCTGTTGAAATGGCTCTCGCTTCGCTCGCAAGGTATACTGCCCACCCAACTTGGCAGACGTTTTTTTCTGTAGGAAATTCTTACAAACAAATTAAATCTTATAAAACTACGTGGAACCACGAAAAGTTTATTAGGGGATGTTGCTCGCTTCGCTCGCAAGGTATACCTGTATATCCTTGAGGAAGTTATACTGCCCACCCAACTTGGCAGACGTTTTTTTCTGTTGGAAATTCTTACAAACAAATTAAATCTTATAAAACTATGTGGAACCACGAAAAGTTTATTAGGGGATGTTGCTCGCTTCGCTCGCAAGGTATACCTGTATATGTGTAGGACAAAGTCCGTATTTATTCTGTTGAAATGGCTCTCGCTTCGCTCGCAAGGTATTGCGTAGAAGTGCAAATGGGAACCCCCCTGTTAGGGTCCCTTCTGGTAAGCAACGTTGTGTAACGGCGGCCCGGCTCGATTAAAAATGTAATTTTAACGATTCGCCTCGCTTCCGCTCGCGATTCGACCGAGTTCTCGTCACTTTTTTCGATATCCGATTTCGGATTCAGATTCGGCGGACCCAAAGCTGTATTTCGCCCGCGAAAACCGTTCCGAAAAACGTACCTTTATGGGGTATATTTTAATCGGAAAAAACCAAGTTTTTCGGCGGACTTTTCGAGAAAACGGGTCCGTACTCTCGCATTTTTTTGACGCATTTCCCGATACTTTTTTCGCGATCCGATCGCGCCGTCGTCTTCCTCGTTCAAAAACCTACGAAACCGGTATTTTTCCGGAATTGTCGACGGCCGTTTAGAGGGGTAGAGGATGCGGGGAAGTCCAAAAAGCGCACATTAATTCTTACTTCGACCCCCCTCCCGCCCTACGGCCCATGGTTCGCCTGGGATTAGAAAATTTTAAATTCGCTCGCTCCCCCTATCGGAAAATCCCAAGAAGATCCCCCCACTCGTACACTTCCCCCACTCAGCCGTTTGGCCGTGCATAGACACGACAAACAGACAGACAGACAGACGGAGTTTCATTCTTATTAATAGTATAGATAGGTAGGTAGTCGATGACAATAAACTTGATATTCGGATTTAAGTGGGTACAATGAGACTATTAAAAACTAATTTTATCACAAAAAAATCATACCACGAGTACCTACATAAAATTTGGCAATTCAAGAAAGATTTTGGAATTTTTTTTTTTTTTTTTGCAGTTTTTATCGATTTTTTCAGCAAATATTAATGAAATCTGAGTAGGTTTTTCAGCAACATGTTTTGCGAAAATTTTCTGATGTCCTAGTTAATCGGTGATAACTTATTTTGAGTGAAATTAAGCTAAAATTTTTCAATTTGATTATTTTCAGACGTTTTTAGTGCTTTTTTTTTTTTTTCAAAAATTTTGGAGCTATTGCAATAGCTTCATTTTCTACGAAAATTCGCTAAAAGGATTAATTCGTTAATCAACCCTTTTTAAACACAATAAAATGCTCACATTTAAAAAAAAAAAAAAAAGGTAGGTACTAAAACATGTAGGTAACTAAAAACGTTACCTATTTTTAGCAGAATAAGCTTAGGAAAAGTTTATCAACCTGCTACCTAGACATTCAAATTCTTACTCAAAATCGGGTTGAAGGATTATTAAATTTTATTGAAATGTGCCAAAAATTAATTGTTTTAAAACTGCGAAAGATTGTTAATAAGTATTCCCAAATTTAGTTTGTATTGCAGAATCATTTAGAAAAAGTATGCTATTAAATTTAGCTGTGCACACAAGGAGCTCAAATTTCAAAATGATTCAACATAAATAATGTAAAGTTTATCTTACAAACACTTGGCTCACAAAGATTTGACAACCCCGCTCCAGTAAAAAGAGTAGGTATCTGAGTGTAACCTATGTCGCGAAGGCGAGTAGAGTGGTGGTGATCAGGGGGTGTCCCGAAGGCGAGTGGAGTGGGGATGAGAGTAGAAGTGGGCCCTCTGGCAGATAGAGAGGGCAGTTGTAAACAGTCAAGGGTTCCAGGCGGTAAGTCACACCTTCACCCTTTATTGGTTCATGTCAGTATGAATAATTCCAGTATTATATCAGTGTAGCATTGATCTTGGTTATCTAATTATACCAGTATATCAAACTATAAATCTATCAGTATCAATTATCAGGAAGTCAGTTATCAGTAATTAATCTCGGCTCACAGCATCAATAATGCCAGTATCAATATCAGGGAACGCTGTTCCAATATCAGTTTCAGGGAACGATGTTCCAACTATGTCATCAATATCAAGGACCTCTGGTCTAATATCAGTGTCAGGGAACTCTGTTCCGATTGCAGTATCAATGATGACAATCACACTAATATCAGTATCAACAAATGTTACAGGGTCAATATCAATATCAGAGAGCTCTGTTTTAGTATCAGTGTCAGTAATAACAGCTGTATCAATGTCAGTGTCAATATTTGGGACGATGTCCCCGTCGATATATCAATGCTGTGAGTTGAATTACAATAACAGTTATGTGTGGTCAGGGTACGGCTAAGGGGAGGTGGAGGCCATAATGGGGTGAAACCCCTATTAGACGACCAAGATCAATTTATCATCGAGTTGCTATAAGAGTAATATCAATGAATTCCGAACAATAATACATTTCAGTACAACTGTCATTGAACATACACACACGCACTATGTCATGTCGCATTTCAGAACAGCTATGTCATTCAGTTATATAGTGAAAATATCGTCTTCACTAAATGGTGTCAGAAGTGGGATTTGTTTTAGTTGAAATTCGGTCTAAAGAAATGAGTAGGAATATCACCCATTGAAACCACATCCTGACAACGTATTATTAGGAATCACAATTTATTCTTTGCGCTTCAATTTGTTGCAATCAATTGCGCAATCTAATCCATAGCATTCGTTTCTCTTTGTCCCTCACGAAATATAACACCTGCCTTGTGACCTTTGGACGGACGCCTTAGCGATAAGAGAAACTTTATCCCGAAGGGTACGGAGTTTGTTTAGACATTCCTCGGCTCATACCAACAGGCAACAATACTTTCGGCCTCCCTCTTTCTTTTACCTGAGGACGACCCCTTTGCTCCTCGAAACAATTAGTTTTGAAATCAACTATCATTCAGTAGTGTTCATTTAGTTAATTTTTTCGAAAATTCAACAAATCTTTAAACAGTTTTCCTATAGGTTTTTATTCATCTATTTATTATTAGAGACATTCTATCATATAGAAATTCGAAGCGCTGGGTTTGCAATCTGTTACAGATAATATTGAAGGAAAGTTACTGACATTCAATTTATTGACAGTGATAATGGAGAAATTATCGATAAAAAGAATGGAAAGGATGGCAATAAGGGTCCAAGAAGGGTTAGTGGAATGTCAGTTGATCGTACAAAAACTGAAGGACGAACAACCTATATCCCAAGATGACGAAATCAACATTGGAAAACTAAAATTGTCAGTAGAAAGATTAGTCAAAGAAGTACAAAGTTTTCTTAGACAACAAAATGTCACAACAGATGTTGACGAACAAATTGAGAGGTTCACGGAATTACAGTTGCAAGCTGAAGATCTACTTGTTGAATTTGATACAAGACGTAACAGTACTAGAGAGTTGGATACATCGTCTGTTCAATCTCAGTCAAATTTTTTCTCAAAGGACACACAACCATCAAGTCGTCTCCCAAAGTTAGAACTTCCGAAATATGATGGAAATATTTTACATTGGCACGAATTTTGGGATCGTTTTTCCACAAATATTGAAAATCGAAAAAACTTGAGTGATGTTGATAAATTATCATACTTGAATAGTTTGTTAGAAGGTGATGCAAAACGTGCCATTGAGGGACTTGATATTACAAATACCAATTACAAAATAGCAGTAGATAAATTGTCAGAAAGGTTTGGCAAGAAAGGATTAATCATAGATGCTCATTATGTTGCTCTTTGCAATATTCCAAAGGCAACATCTAACATTAATACGTCCAGGAGAGTACTTGATGACATAGAGAGACATTTACGAGTTTTAAAGTCGATGGGAGAAAATACTAATCACAACCAACTCCGAGCTACTTTGCTAGAAAAATTTCCACAGGATATAATTTTTGATTTACGTATGATGATGGGGACTGATGACCAATCAGTTGACGACATTAGAAGTTACTTGGAGAAAATTATTACTGCTCGGGAAATATCCTCTAATATGTCAGATATTAGGGATGCTTGTTTTTCTAAGTCACAGAATACAAATGATAGTTTCACCACTGAATCTTTGTACTCCAGTAACATGAGTTCAAAACCAGGTCATGCTTACACTCAATTCAATTTGAAATCTAAATCTCAATGGAAGAACAAAGATCGTCCAAACAAATTCCAGAGGACTCAAAATAAGAATGTTGCATTTAAACGCAAGTTCCAAATAAACGACAATATACAACAGGGTACCCAAAACTATGCCTCACAGTCCAGATCCGAACCACCCTTTAAAAAACCTCGCAAATGCTGCATATTCTGTAACGGGTCACACTACAATGATGAGTGTAAAGTTCATACTTCGATCACTGAAAGGAAATCATTATTAAAAAATCGTTGCTACCAATGTCTCCATCACCAACACACATCCTCCCAGTGCACGAATAAGCGAAAGTGTATTCATTGTGGTATTTTCGGAAAACACAATCGGTGCCTCTGTCCATCTTTGGAAAAACAACAATCCGAGAAAGTGAGTTCCATGTTCTCTCAGGTTAATCAAGACACTGTATTACAGACTGCAACAGCACCTATTGCTCTCAATAAATCAAAGGGTTCAATGCTCTGCAGATTACTTTTCGATACAGGGAGTCAAAAAAGTTACATCAAATCTACAACTGCTAAAATACTAAAACTTCCGGTACTTGAAGAAACTCGACTAACAATCTTTACATTTGGCACCATGACTCCAAAAGAAATTAATACATCATTAGTATCATTTATGGTTCTCACCAATGAGAGTACAGTTGAAGTATCAGCATATGTAGTGCCAACAACCACTGGAAATATTCCATCAACGGCTTATTTCCCCGAATTTCCCCTTGTTA
Organism: Adelphocoris suturalis; assembly: GCA_030762985.1. Taxonomy (NCBI): domain Eukaryota; kingdom Metazoa; phylum Arthropoda; class Insecta; order Hemiptera; family Miridae; genus Adelphocoris; species Adelphocoris suturalis. The sequence continues at coordinate 74,635,811 of CM061046.1, read as the reverse complement.
AATACGTTGAAAAGGATACCCCTATAGATATCATAATAGGTAATGATTATTATCACTATTTTTCAACAGGAGAAAGAAAAATGATTTCAAAAAACCTCTTCCTCCTAAAATCTAATCTTGGATGGATAATTTCGGGATGTTACCCCCAAACTCAACCAGAACATTGTCTGTCAATTTTGACTTAAATACACAAAGGGATCATCTTATCGACAAGGGTGGTTTCAGAAATCCTGATCCACCTCTACAAGAGGATAATATCAAAGATATTTGGGAACTAGAATCTATTGGCATTAAGGATTCCCCAAAAAGCAAACAAGATGATGAAGTCATACAGTATTTCAATGAGACCATTAAATTTAACAATGGCCGATATCACGTCAAGTGGCCATGGGTACAATACCCCCCTGACTTACCCATCAACTTTGGTCTAGCGTTTGGACGATTGAAATCTTTGATTAAGAGAAGTGATAAAAATGTTTTACAACAATATGACGCAGTTTTCCAAGATCAGTTACAAAAGGGAGTCATAGAAATAATCAAAGCAAACTCACTCCCCAGCTCACACCCAGTTCATTATTTGCCTCATCATTGTGTCCTCCAACCACAAAAAAGTACTAAATTGAGAGTAGTATACGATGCTTCCGCAAAAACGAAGGGCCAGTTTAGCTTGAATGATTTTCTTTACAAAGGGCCTCTTATGCTTGAAGACCTAACGAGCTTGCTTGTAAAATTCCGTACTCATCGTATAGGAATTACAGCAGATATTGAAAGGGCTTTTTTACAAGTTGGATTGCAAGAAAACGATCGCGATGTCACACGTTTTTTGTGGGTTAAAGATTTTAATGAAGAACTCACTGAAGATAATATCATACAATTTCGCTTTTGTAGAGTCCCATTTGGAATCATTTCTAGCCCCTACTTACTTGCTGCCACTATACGTCACCACCTAATACAGAAAAATACCACGTTTTCAACACGTATGTCACAATGCCTATATGTAGACAATTTAGTAACGGGAGTTGAGTCAATTGAGGATGCGCTCACACTTCACCAAGAAGCCCGAAAATATTTTAGTGAGTTGTCAATGAATATTCGGGATTGGACATCCAATAGTGTTGAATTTGTAAATACTATTCCCGAAGAACAACGTATCCTCGATTCTCCAGTTTCTGTGTTAGGTGTTACATGGGATACAAAAACTGATGTTCTGAAGTTATCAGTCAATCCCATAATTTTTGACAAGACTTGTACCACAAAACGAGAAGTACTTCAAACAATTGCTTCAATTTTTGACCCTTGTGGATTTATAGCACCACTCACTTTACCAGCAAGACTCTTTTTACAAAATTTATGGGTTAATAAAATCAAATGGGACACACCATTATCAAACGCTAGTCAACAGGAATGGTTGAATTGTGTGAGATACCTCCAAGAGATCCCGAAATTTACAATCCCTCGTTCTTTCCTGTCAGAATTTGAATTCAATGATCTAGATAAGTTGGAGCACGAACTCCATTGTTTTACGGACGCTTCCAAGGATGCTTATACTGCCGTGGTCTACCTTCGTAGCTATTCCTCCTCTCATGACCAGGTCCGATTTGTTATGTCAAAATCAAGGCTTACACCCGTTCGTCAAAGGGATAGTCTTACAATACCCAAACTGGAGCTAATGGCTGTACTCATTGGTACAAGATTACTGATTTATGTTCAAAATGCATTGAATCTCCCAATAAAAAATATAATTTTATGGTCCGATAGTCAGATAGTTTTAGGATGGTTACGATCTGAAAAACTACTTCCTCTCTTTGTAACAAGAAGGGTTACTGAGATAACCAAACAACGTCATATTCAATGGCGGTACGTACCAACTAAATTAAATTCAGCTGACATTGCTACTCGTCGTTTAGAACTGACTACCTTACCCAAAGAGTGGATACATGGACCTTCTTTTCTATCTTCACCAACTTCAAATTGGCCTTCATTTGATCCTTTACAAGTAACTAGAGACAATGAAAATAGCCCTCATATTCTTGCAATTACGAACACAGATCCTAGACAATTAACAACCCCGCCTGATCACTCGACAAATTCACCACCAGACCTGAATTACTTGGTTAAAACCACTACACCAGAACTAGATATTATCAGAAAGTTACAACGCCATTTCTTCCCTCAAGAATTTACTAATAAATCAACAGGTCTGAAAAAGTCATTGGGACTTTTCTTAGATCAAGACGATGTTCTTCGTTGCAAGGGAAGATTAACGAATGCAGAATTGTCATTTGATCAAAAGTATCCAATACTTCTACCAAAAAAGTGTTCTGTCACATCCCAAATAATCCAACTTTTTCATGAGCAAAATTATCATGTTGGCGTCTCTCATACTTTATCTCAAATACGCCAATTATATTGGATACCACAAGGGAGAGCACAAGTTTCATCAGTTTTGAGGCGTTGCCAACAATGTATAAAGTACGGTAGTGGTCCTTACGTATTACCAACCATGCCAGCATTACCAACTGAAAGAGTCACCTATAGTTCACCATTCACTAATTGCGGTCTTGATTATTTGGGTCCCTTAACAGTCACTGAAGATGGAACATCTCAAAAACGGTGGTGCTGTCTCTTTACGTGTATGGCAGTAAGAGCAGTCCACTTAGAAGTAGTAAAGAATCTAACAGCTGACGAATTTCTCCTTGCTCTTCGTAGATTTGTTGCTTGTAGAGGAGCTCCCAAACTGATTATCTCAGACAATGCAGCTCAGTTTAAATTGACAGCCAGAGTAATGGAAACACCTTCCAATACAACCAATAAAATAAAATGGAAATTCATTCCTGAATTATCACCCTGGCAAGGTGGCTTCTATGAACGTCTGATAGGACTAGTTAAACGATGTCTGTACCGCACACTAGATAAAATCTTACTCAATGATAGCCAGCTTCATACTGTACTTAAAGAAATTGAGAGTATCTTGAATGAGCGGCCTCTTACTGCTGTTGGAAAGGATCTTGAGCAAATCCTCACACCTGCTCATTTTTTAAGATCTCACGGTCCACCAGTGTTAGAAGAAGGAGGTTTTGAACCATTACTGACTGATACTGACACCTGTCGACAACTCGTTCAAGGTTGGAAACGCACATTATCACTACTAAATGAGTACAAAAATATGTTTGTGAACCAATACCTACTGAGTCTCAGGGAACGTTTTCAATCTGAACATCCAAAACCTCGAGTAATTTCAAATCATTTACCAAAAATTGGAGATATTGTACAGATCAAAGGAGATACACTCAATCGTGTTCATTGGAAAACTGGTAAAATTACAAGTCTTTTAGCCAGTGCCGATGGACAATACCGAACTGCTCGTATTATGCTCTTGAATGGTAATATCATCAATCGATCCCTTAATCATATCTATCCTCTTGAGGTCAGTGGTTACTCACAACCAGATTTAACTGATCAACCTGTAAATAAACAGAACACTGCGATTGACACTGAGAAGGATTCCAACCTCGATCAAACCCATGAACACTCTTCTTCTGACCCAATTTTATTGCATGATCTACCAATGTCAACTACAGACTGTCAATCTCAACAGGGACCATCCAAATCGTCTTCTACTCAGACTTCAACGCGTCCTTCGGTTGTGGAACCCCAGCCTATCAGACCCCAACGTGCTGCAGCTAAACAGGCTATTCTAAATATACAAAAATGGACTGAAAATCTATTTAATCTTGCTTGCACACATCATAAAAAATAAATTACCAATTCAATTTGTAGTTCACACGTATGTCAGTGTAAAACAATTGTACCTTCTTGTTTTATTATAATTTCATTCCACTTTCATAAACCCTTTTATTTGACACTCCTATTCCAATTTCTTGAGGGGGGAGTGTCGCGAAGGCGAGTAGAGTGGTGGTGATCAGGGGGTGTCCCGAAGGCGAGTGGAGTGGGGATGAGAGTAGAAGTGGGCCCTCTGGCAGATAGAGAGGGCAGTTGTAAACAGTCAAGGGTTCCAGGCGGTAAGTCACACCTTCACCCTTTATTGGTTCATGTCAGTATGAATAATTCCAGTATTATATCAGTGTAGCATTGATCTTGGTTATCTAATTATACCAGTATATCAAACTATAAATCTATCAGTATCAATTATCAGGAAGTCAGTTATCAGTAATTAATCTCAACTCACAGCATCAATAATGCCAGTATCAATATCAGGGAACGCTGTTCCAATATCAGTTTCAGGGAACGATGTTCCAACTATGTCATCAATATCAAGGACCTCTGGTCTAATATCAGTGTCAGGGAACTCTGTTCCGATTGCAGTATCAATGATGACAATCACACTAATATCAGTATCAAAAAATGTTACAGAGTCAATATCAATATCAGAGAGCTAGCTGTTTTATATCAGTGTCAGTAATAACAGCTGTATCAATGTCAGTGTCAATATTTGGGACGATGTCCCCGTCGATATATCAATGCTGTGAGTTGAATTACAATAACAGATATGTGGGTCAGGGCACGGCTAAGGGGAGGTGGAGGCCATAATGGGGTGAAACCCCTATTAGACGACCAAGATCAATTTATCATCGAGTTGCTATAAGAGTAATATCAATGAATTCCGAACAATAATACATTTCAGTACAACTGTCATTGAACATACACACACGCACTGTGTCATGTCGCAGTTCAGAACAACAATGTCATTCAGTTATATAGTGAAAATATCGTCTTCACTAAAACCTACTCTTAAAAAAAGATAGGCTCTACCGTCTTAATTGAATTCTTCTTCCACGTCCATGGGGGTAAAAACAGGTGGTTTGATTCTGAGGTTGGCGAGCCTGTCTGACCAGCACGCGGGCAATTTTAACGGACATCCAGAATAGCCAAATTCACGGGATTTTCCGTTTTTCTACATGTTTTTAGAGGTAGGTATCTACGGATCATTCCATAATTTGGGTCGGTAGACGGTATTATTTTCGGCATAGTTGTCAGATACTTCAATTTGTAAATTCTAGAAGAGAGATCTAATTTCCAATCATATTGACAGTTGATCTAAAGTTCTTTTAAAAATTCATGTGCCGAACCCTTGGCTCACTAAATCCCAACCGATGTTAACAATTATCATTTTTCAATTAATTCGATTTTATCAATTTAATTTTACACATAATCACCCACGAAGCCCGTGTCTCTATACCTCTATGTATATTGTGACTGATGATTAATTTATGGAATAAACATCTCGCTGTTTCTTGCCTTGAAGTTCCTATGCGATTCATTCATCATACTAAAGTGTGAAAAAAATAAATTAGGTAGGTATTAGTTTATTGTTTGTTCAATTAGGTACATGTTAACTTAAAGCAGCATTATTTATTTGTGTGTATTTTCATACAAGAGTATAGGTAATTACACGGAATATTATATAAACTGTATTATGTAAACGATTAAATGTTGAGGGTTAAAAGTCTGGGTTCTGTACCTACATGCATTTTCTAAGAACGAGCTCTAAGGACCGTCGTCATTTCAGTGTAGGTAGGTACCTACCTATTGGTTTTAGTGTCTTTCTCTCTCCATTGTTATATATTAGGTACTAAAGTAATGCTAAACTGAGATTTTCCAATAGGTAGGTACTGAACTCCCAATTACTCAGTCTAAAGCCATTCGCATAATAACTGGTCAGGTAAGTGCCTATCTGCCGACAATACTGACCACAGGTCACAATGTTCGAGATACGATAACATTCAATGGATCATTTACTCAGGTACTCTCCTTGTTTAGGGCTTTTAGGAGAAATAAATTCTATAGAACATTCTATTGAAATAATCAACTGAATTAGATAGTTGAATGAAATTGTCTATAATAATTGGTACCTACCTAGGTATGGAGAACATCTTCCCTCAATCTACGATCTTCATTTTGGTTGTGGTAACACTGTTCTATAACCCCAACAACAACATAAGGTTCGTGATAAGAGGCCATCTAGTCGTCCGCCGGTTCGCCTTCCTTAGGACTTGTTTTGTCGATATTTTCTCAGGTTTATAATATAGTGATACATACATCGGAATCGAATAACTCTTGAGATCTGTTCAGTCATTCTGTGAGAACAAGATTCCGGAAACGTCAGTCAGATAGAAACGGAGAACCCCACAGCTTTCACCGTGGTCGGAGCCCACTTCGAATTGTTGTAACTAATCAACAGGTAGGTTACATGCGTAATTTTCTGATTTTTAATTTTAGTGAATACATTTAAATTAGGCAAGTAGTTAACCAGGAGGTTAGGGTGATAATGTATAAACAATACATTACGTCAAGTTTACTGAATGGAAGGAACGTGAAGTAGTTGTCTTTGGTATGTGCCTACATCCTCCTAAAAAAACACGAAAGTCTTCCAAGTTGGCACATAGGTTCCTTCTATATGTACCTATAGCTTTCTTCTAACATGAATAATTTACAGATCTTAAAAGGTTTCAAATAATCTTGATAGGGGATTAGGGATTGTTCCTTTGTAGCTAGTATTATCAATCAATCAAATTTCCAACTAAATATGCTTGGTAGGTACCTAGATGTTACGTTCTCATATTAAATTTATATGCGTGAAAGCTACCATTGAGTCGGGAGCGATGGATTTCATTGGTCATCTACAGTTTTAACCGTTCAATCCGTGAAAAGTTAATCGAAATCAGATCTGATCTATAGAAACTATAGAGTTGAATACTTGTTACAAGGATTCCTAATTCGCGCATGCACTGCAGCTGCTGTATTGATACGTGATGGAATCGATATGGCATTAGATAGTACAATATATATTGGCATTTGATATAATAGTATATAATAGTAAATAGTCATTCTCTAGTACCATCTAACTTTGAGCGAAATAGGACGTTTGTCTCTGACATAGCTTTTGACACAATTTGATGTCATTTGATATTGACATGGTTTCACTTAAATTCACAGCTATTCTACTGTTGACCAGTGGGTCTTAAATTTTGAACGAGTTTGCACGCCAATACCAATATCCGACGACGATGAACCTCTACAAACAGTATTCCTACCTATTTATCAGATTTGAAACTTTCAGTCTTGGCCGAATAGTTTCGCCATTTTGACCAAAAATTCCTAGATTTAAATTTAATGGGCCTAATGAAAATACCTATGAGACGTATCGTCAAGTCCATAAAATACAAAATCGCTGCAAATAATTACACAAAGGTTCATTATTTCTGTATTGGATAGCCTTTCTACGCAGAACACCTGTCTACAACAATTCAAAGTCTATACATTAGGTATAAATTATATGCATAATTGTAGAGGCCTACATTGGAGAAATAAATTAAATTAAACGACACAAAGGCGTATACTTCCAGGTATTTAACACTTGCTGACCCACGGATGGACGGATTTTTATTTGTTTTAATTCTATTTTTGGAATCTACGTATCTTCAAACGCAAAATACCTAACTAATTTTGGGGGGGGGGGGGGGGGGGTTTTTTTTTCGATTACAAAAGGTTCTTTATTGAAAATAATCCCCCCCCCCCCCCCTCCATACCTCTCCATACAAAAAATTTAAATCATCCAATTTCGAGCAAATTTGGTTTGTTGAATAGTAAAAAAAAGTTCCAGCCGGGCTGAATGTTCGTATTAGCAAATATTCTTGACTTTTCTTGAAAATAATTAACCCAAACGTGTCCTATCTCAATCTGTTCGAAATTTTCAAGATGAATCCCGACTTCACCTCATGAAATCACCATTTCTCAACTAATGGGTATCTAATTTAGACTCTTTTCTTCATTTTCGGGTTCAACATTAAATTTTCTATTGGAGCAGACGATTTTCCTACTCATTTAACACCGTTGTGACTGAAATCCGTGTTCCTGAGATTAGCTTTTGTTGAGCAGCAAGTGCATTTTAAACACTTTGCGGAAAATATTACAAAAGGTCAAAAAATATTAAGTAGGTACAAAAAAAAATTAGGAATTTTTGAAAATCTTTAAAAATTGACCAACTCTCTAAAAAAAGAAAAGAAAAACATCTTCATTTAATACTCTGCCCAACGGTAGGTATAGCCAATTTTACTTTTTACTTTGCTAATTGTTATCGGAGAAAATTATGTTTTTTGTCGAAAACTCTCTGCTTTTACTTATTACTACTACTCTACTTAACTAATTTCTCTGCTTTGTGGAAAGCATCGAATCATGGGTATGTTTTTGGGCACTATATTTTCAAATCCACATTTCAGTGGTTTTCTTTGAAGGAGAAAGAATAAGTTGCACAATTTGTTTGCATGCTACATTGCACATTGAAAAAACAACCGCCAAAATATAAAAATACAGATTTACTGATAAGAGTAAAGGAAACCGAAACCATAAATATACATTAAAATGTATTATAGAAATGGCCTATGTGTCGAAAGACGTGGTTATTGTCGTAGATGTTTTTTTGTTAATCAGTGATACCAGTGAAAGATCTCAGTGAAATCAGTGCTTCCCTATACTATCTAATTTTTAAAAAAAACTTTCTAGGGTGAACAAAGAGAATTTAGCTCGCTCAGCTGATTATGAAAGAGCCTACCATTTCAATCGTCGCTAAATGTCTGGCCCACCAGCTCTTTGAGCCAAAATACCTATTTGTAGCGAATTTATGCCAATATTTATGTATTGCCTACCGCCATAAATTATTGATTTCCGTGAAATGATGTTGCGACGTTGGTTTCTACGGATCGCTGTTGTTTATCGGTATTGCTGTGAGTGTCACTAATTTCAGATCGACCCCCAACCAATCCATGTTAAAAGTAGATCTCATTCGAAACTGTCCACGAAATCACACAAGGGGCCTGGACCAGGAGAGTCTCAACACCGCACCCCACTTGTTGTGGAGCCTTCCTACCACCGAGCAATGGAATAAGCTCCGTACTGAGTAGCGAAGTTCTGCGATTGTTCTTTGGTTGCTAAGATCCACCGTGGTCTAGTAGTTAGCATTAGAGGCTAATGAGTCGGCAGACTCATTTGAATTCAAACTCCGGAACATATTTTTAAACTTCATTTTGATCTATTCTCCCAACTAAAAGAATTGATTTAGGATTTTTTTTTCTTTTTGAGATGGGAGCATCCAGACCACCAAACTATACACAGTATTCTGATCTATTTGTCCAAGTCAGCGGTCATAGATTAATATGGGAACCAGTTTCCAAGACCAGTAATGAAAAACCTTTAATACGAGGCCTTTAGTTGTATTTTTCGCCAAGTGTTTAAAATGCACTTTCCGCTCAAGAAAGGCTAATTTGAATCAGAGCAACAAGCTTTCCTACCGCAGATTACCGGAAAATTATTCCAGCCTACTCAAATCAGCAATCCGTAGTTTTTTAACAGATATCAGGGATCTAGGTACCCCCCCAGAGGTGCAATGGGGGCCTAAATCTATATCTATAAAAGAGGATGTATGTATGTATGTATGTTGCCTATAGACTCCGAAACCGCTCGACAGATTGTAATGAAACTTTCAGGTATTATTAGGCATGATTCAAGGATTGTTCCTGTAAAGTTTGGTGCAAATCCGTTCAAAGGGCTCTGACCCAGAGGGCATAAAAGGGTGCAGTGTCAGGTTTTAGAAATTTATTGTTTACAAAATTAACTACCCAAGCCAAGACCGAAGGAGGAGGAGGAGGAGGGAGGAGGATGAGGGAGGAAGAGGAGGGAGGGGGGAGGAGGAGGAGGGAGGAGGAAGAGGAGGGAGGAGGAGTGAGAGAGGAGGAGGATGAGGAGGAGGAGGAGGAGGAGTGAGGGAGGAGGAGGAGGAAGAGGAGGGAGGAGGAGTGAGAGAGGAGGAGGATGAGGAGGAGGGAGGAGGATGAGGGACGAAGAGGAGGGAGGAGGAGTGAGAGAGGAGGAGGAGGAGGGAGGAGGATGAGGGACGAAGAGGGGGGAGGAGGAGGAGGGAGGAGGAGTGAGGGAGGAGGAGGAGGAGGAGGATGAGGGAGGAGGAGAGAAACCAAAGGCAGAATCCAAAGGCTAAGCTTCCGTCCATCCAATCACCTCTTAATAACAGTTTAAAATTACGATCAATAAACAAATTTAATTTGGGCGCAGCAACGCGCGGGGGGAACGCTAGTCCTCGATAAAAAGGTTGAGGAGGTTGACAGTATCCCGTCAGAGAGATACCACTCCTACTAATAGCATTAATGAGCTATGTTTGGAGTAGATTGGTTTCCAGGGACCTGGATCACCCATCCAACGCCAAACTCAGCTTCTCAAAAACACGAGAAAAGGCGTGCGACGCCCGTTGTTCACCAACGGGGCGACGACAGCGCATTCTCTGAGATCCCGACGGGAACTCTGTCACACAGATCAAGAATAACCAGCACAAAAAAATGAAACCAAGGTCACGTGGAATATAGTGAAAGGCAAGGAACATTCTCAGTATTCTGCCAAGTTCAAAATCTCCTATGATTGATGACCCAGTCTCAACTTCTCTTGTAACAAGATCGACGATATCCTCCTCACCAAACTGGAGAGTATTGCTATTCGAGGCGCAGCTTGGAACTGGCTCTCCTTCTATCTAGCCGTGAGATCGTGGAAAGTGAAAATGGTTAGTCCTGTTGGCCTCTTCTACTTAACGGACAAATTTCTGCAAAGCTCGGTCCTGTAAGGAACCTTACTTTCGCCAATTATGTACCTAATCCTAATCATAGATCTCCATGAATACCTTAGTGACAATAACACGGCCCATGTCATAAATTTTGCTGACAGCATCAACTTTCTCGTTTTTTCCGAATCCAAAGCAGCTTGACTTGCCCTGGTTAAGAAAAAATTTGAAGCCCTGAAGGAATGGACGAAAGCAAATATTCTTATGCTTAACGAAAGCAAAATTAATTGCTTAGCTTAGCCTGAGGATCCAGCAATAATGGCTTTGTCACAGTGAGGCCTAGCAATGTTGCCCTGGCATTCAGTGAGATTTCCAAGAGAAATAGTTTATTCCAACCTCCAATTTATCGACCATGTAACGAAATTACAACCAAACTGAATTCAGCCTATTTTGCATTTCGCCCCTTGTCTCCAAAACCATTCGTCTCTCTGCCTATCACGGCCTTTTTGTCTCAAAGGCCAAGTACGTTATCATTTCCTGTGCTACTCCGGCAAATCTACAAACCATTTTCATACTCATAAAATGCGCTGTTCGTATAATTCTTGGCCGGCTACTGAATTCATCTTGCAGATGACTTTTCATAGAAGGAGGATTGCTTCCCATCCCATCAATGATGTTGCTGATACCCTGGTGCTCTACAATAAGAACAAGGAGAACTTCGAACAAAATAGGTGTGCCCACGAATATTCAACCAGAAATCATGCTTTCCTTCGTGGACCTTCTGTATGTCTAAAATATGTCTTTTGGCTGGGGGTCAAGGAATTTTTCGCAACACTTTTTTTTCCCGACCGGCACATTTTCTATTGATTTTCACGTACAACCAAGGCGTTACTAGGGAAGAGTAACTCCCATAGTTTTCATAGTAGGAAAATCGTTCGCCACTTTTTGGAATGCTCTCATTTTACCACGACATTTCATGACCTCTAAGCCATTGTAGTGTCAAGGAATGCTGATTTATTACTCTTAAGTTATTATTCGTTCGAAAGCTCTCGATTTATCCAACCATATTATGTTAACTACTGCGAAGTGCGTGGCCAACAAGCTGAGTTATGAGCATGGTTATTTGAATAATTGTGTACACTCAGGTGATCATTCTCAATAATTGATATTGTGAACATGATTGCAACCGCTTGTTAATTTCTGATGATTTCATTGAGCTGGTGTTTCGATGATTTGATTCATAGCAGGTGATCCGAATATTGCGAGAACGGTTTGATTTTTGAAGCGGTGGTTAAATCATTTTAATAGGTAATTTCTATGCTTTACACTCTAGGAAGCTGTAATTTCCGTAAGTAGCCTCTTTAGGACATTTACTTGACGATGCCCGGTCCGGATCAGCTGAGTGGCTCTTAGAGCTTGCATACGAGTCTGCAACACATACGAGTCTGCAACTAAAGACATAAAATGTCCCAATGTGTTGCAGACTCGTATGCAAGCGTTTCTTGCTTAAGAAGCTGATTTACTAATATTCACAAACCGTGCGTCTTCCAAAAATTTCGTAGAAATTTTTTAAAGTTTACAAAATCACTATCATAGATGATTACAAACGCGAAACGGCTTTCACATGTTGTAGAGAATGGTTAGTGCAAGCCTCAGTAAAACGTTCAGCTCACTTGAAGGCTTTCACTGGATTTTATTGTTGTATCAGGAATTTTTTGAGAAAAACCCTATTCCACTTGTCCAATTGATCTGAGGTCTTTGACGTCTACAAGGAAAAGTGATCCCTTCACTCTTTTGAGGTGTGCATCAAAACATACTAAATATTGATTAAAACTGCATGAAATGACAAAAACCCAAAAATTTATTTGTAATTACTATTTAGTAAAAGTTTATTTATCATGAAATTTTTAGTTGAGTAAGTATTCTAAGCGCACATAGTGCTCAAATTTCTAAACCATTTAACATACATTCAATAAGAAAATTGTCGAAAATTCGAAATCAATCATGTTATATGACTAGAACTTTTTTTCTACGTTGATACGCATATTAATTTATATCATAGTGATATGTGTAGGAGGGCTAATATTTATTAATATTGAAATTATAAATTTTTGTTGTGTTATTACCGGCTTTTTTTCTTATTTTTTATTTATTTATTTTTTCCAGGTAACATTTGAAATGGATGAAGTATCTCAATCCACAGAGCGTGAGCCCGATTCGTCAGTCCCAGACTCAACTGAACAGACGGAGCACAGAATCAGCATGGCTTTAGAGGCTCTACGCGTCGAGGCGTCAGCGAAATCTGGAACATCTCAGGCGAGCAGTTCAGGTCCCAGAGCCAACTTCATCAGCTGGGACGATCTCTTCATGAGCGCCGCTTTTCTCATCGCCATGAGGAGCAAAGACCCCGTGACTCAAGTAGGTTCCTGCATTGTCAACGAAGAGAACAAAATTGTCGGCATGGGTTACAACGGGATGCCCAACGGCTGTCACGACAAGATCTTCCCCTGGGGTAAAAGTGAAGACCCTCTCAACCGAAAATTCATGTATGTGTGCCACGCAGAAATGAACGCCGTTCTCAACAAGAACTCAGCTGATGTCAAGAAATGTAAGATGTACGTGGGCCTGTTCCCCTGCAACGAGTGTGCCAAAATCATCATACAAAGTGGAATCAAAGAAGTTATTTACCTTTCTGATAAAAATGAAGCGAAACCGGAAACCATTGCATCCAAAATCATGTTCGAAGCTGCTGGGGTGACGTATAGGCGGCATGTGCCGAAAAATTCCAAAGTTACCATTGATTTTTCTGCCATTGATTGGGGAAACATGTCACAACTCCCATCTAGTCCTGTCAAACAAACTTCATGATTCATCATACCCTTGTCGGGTATTTTACTTAATACGTATTGTGACTTTTCCTTTTTATTCCAGTGGGGTACCAACATCAGCTAATAATGACACTACTTGTAACATTTATTAGTTTCAAAATTATGAAGCAACATGACATATTAGTCCTGATCTATTCTCCATAATTCTAAACTGCTCTGTCAGAAGTGCGCCTTACACGAACCTAATCATGTACTTATTTATTAAGTAAGATTACTTGTATATTCTTATTTTTTCATTAATGAACCTTTTAACAGACACTAGACATTTTCGCATTTTACTGTTTGATTGAATCAACGAATGCTACTTGTAGTCCTGTGCGTTATCGTAGTTCCTTAAAACCAAATAATACCACATTTATGTTGATTCGCATGGTTCTAAGCGTTCATTCAGTCGTATGTAGTGAAACGTTAGAAGCCTGATCGATATGTTCTAATCATAAATATTTATGTAAAGTACCTAGTAGGTATTTTAAAAAATTGAGTTTCAGTTAGTGTAGGCACTCTTTGTTATTTCTAAATGTCTGTACGTTCAAACATTCCTACATTTACTATTAGCGTCCATCGACTTGGGAATACATGGATTAATAATTCGGACGTGATTAGATACATGACTGTCTATCTACCTAGGCAAATTTTCTAACTCATTGATATTATGTATGTTTTGACCACTTATTTATGTATAAAATATTATGTAAATATTACATAGTTTTTCTTCCTCCACATTCCTCAAACAAGGTGTTCTTTTATCTGATGTAGAAAGAAGTTTTCTCAATTTAAACCATTTAGAAAAATAAATTTAAAAACGCTGTAGATACAAGTGTGCAACACAAGGAGCCTCCGAAATTTGTTGTTGAAAGAAAATGTTTTAAATAATTTCTATTTATTATGGCATCAGGTCAGGGGGTTAGGAAACAAAGCTTTTTTTTATGATGTCGTCCATAGGTATGTGATTATAATTTTATTCATTATTATTATTATTTATTTATTTATTTTATTATTGTTATTATTTTATTTTTTTGTCGCGATTTTGTTCTATTTTGGATCCAAATTTTTGGTGGTTAACCATAAACTCCTGTCAGCACGCCAAAAACATGAAGAAAGACAATTTAAAAACTCTCCCAAATGTTGTAACTAGATACTACCATTTGACTGGACAAGTCTTTATGTTCGATGTTTTTATGTTAAACATCGGTTCTGTTTTGCAAATCCTTCCTCCTTAAGGATGTGCTGTCCTGGGATTTCGGTTCAGTTTCGGCGACCGAGGATTTCTCCAAATACCATAAGGTTGGTTTATTATCGACTAATGACTGACCGACGTCAGTGAAATACCATTATCAACAAAACTATCGGGGTTTTAGGTGGAGGTGGTTCACTAATAAGCTAGTCGGTAACTATGCAGATTGTAGGGGTATATGACACGTCTCTCTTGTCATTTTGATCTTAATCCTGGCGGAAACTTCACCCATTTCGTTCCACAATATTCTAGAATAATCCTGAAGAAAGGTGATTTCTTCTTCATTTACAATGTGTCGAGCCATACACTTCATCGTTGAAAAGTAAGTACCAGCCCTCAAATAATAATAATCATGAGACTATTTATATAACAAATTTCAAATATGAAAATTTCGAAAAATTTATTTTAGCATGGGACATGCTTTAGCCATCACCTATCTGGCCAAAACTGTCACTTTTTTCAATTTTGAAGCTCATTAGCCCAATTTTCTGTAAAATATGCTGAAAACTTGCTCTTGATCATCACAGCTTCAGAACAATTCATTACGATATGATAATGCTTTTTTCGGCACTGAGTTGGTGGTTCAAACGCCACGTCCTTGGATCTTTGACATATTGAAGCAATGCGTAACTTTTTATGAAATTATATGGACGACATAAGTAGGTAAATCAATTTTACCCCGAGTTATACATGAGTGTTACCCACGTATTCATTTTATGTTGGTTTATTATTTTCAGTAATGAACCTTTGTAATGAAACAACAACAAAAAATTAACCACCCCCCTAAAAATTTGTTAATTTACGTTACGTGATGCGTAGAATTCAAAAATCGAATTTAATAAAATCGTCCACCGCGCAGTACCTTATGACCGATCTAGGTGGACAAAAATAAAGTTTTAGTTTTCCTATTTTTGGTGTTCATTGTTCACTTAAATCGAAGTCGAGAAATGGCCTTATTTTCGAGAAAGATTCTTTGTCAACAACGGAGCGATTCGTGTATTAACTAGTGCGAATTTTACTGCTTCATCTTTCCTACCTCATTTGAACAGCACTAGGTACCTATGTCTCTTACCGTGAAGTGGTTCATGTCTTCGGTCCTATGGCAACTAGGCTGTCAACCAGAGCAGTGAGTGAGCATGTTTAATTAGTAATTTCTATTGAAAACAATAATTTTGAATGTATACAGAAAGGTCATAATGATTGCTTTGTTGCTTTTGACGGTACACAGTAGCGAAAAACGGTGAAACTCATAACTAGTTCACCCCGGCTTATCCCGAGGAGTTCTTGATGCAGTTCTCTCCAAAAACGAATGTAGTTTGAAGAAGGAATCACAAAATTATTTTTTGATTTGACGTCTATTTGAAAATTACTGAGCCAACTGTGAGAATTCAAGAATGTCGTTTGTTCAAGAGTGGCAGAAATGGGGTAAAAATGAAAGGCCCAGTGGAGCATCTTTTCGTTTCGGATTTATTTGATCATGAGCTCTCGGAAGATGCGGTCCGTTAACTGATGATCGAAATGTCAAGAAAAATCTTCAAGGATACGCTTAGGAAACACCAGTGCCACGGCACATAGTGGGCCGAAATGTAATCCTAGGTGGACAAAATTATTTTATGAGCTATTCTTGTAGGGAATTTAGCGGTAATTCCGAATATATCTCCAGTTTGAATACTTATGAAGGTTCCTTAATAAATTTTTCATGAAAAAAACCTCATTTTTCAACATGTTTCTCCAATTTTCTTCTACAAATTCGATTCAAAATCATTTTCGTTCTTAGTGGATAAAATCCTGCGTCGATTGACCTCCATAAATTCTTAAATTAATTTATGCAAAAGAGAGTGATTGTATTCCAATGGTTGAAGAACTCAGAAAATAAAATTACACTCAATCAACCAGTTAATTTAAGTGTTTCGCAGAATTTTATCCTCTATAACATATGTCTATGCCGTCTGATACTGAAATGAAAAAAATATTGCTCAAAAATCAGTTATACCTCAGCCAGGGATGTGCCAGTGAATTCGGCATCACTATGTATCGGTAACCCTAAAGAGTAGAATTGATCTGCTGAAATACCTATTGAGAAATCGAGATCTCGACCAGTCTCGAAATAAGAGGGTACCTATTTTGGTTCATAATTTTCAATAATTTTGTTTGATTTATGGATAATGAGGCTCAATGAATTGATTGAGACCATCTGAGTTGTTGTGGGTACGTTCATCTTTCGTTCGTTCCCATAACAAGGGAAACATTAGTGGGTATATCAAGTCTAGGCCTAGATATATTTATGCTCAAATGATGCTAATATTTTATTGTGCTTACAAATGTTGGTTGCTATGAAAGTAGACTTTCGCGGGGGGGGGGGGGGGTTAAATTCCTCGCGGGAGCATTACCCCTCCGGGGACTTTTTCCCTCTCCACAAGTCCTGTAACCATGAGTTCCGGGGTACGTATTCATTATTTATAGCACTTCCAAACCGAACTGGACATTTTTTAAACCTAATTAGACATTTTCAAAATCAAATTAGATATTTTCCAAATCAAACTGGCCATTTCACAAATCAAAGTGATCATTTAAATAATAAAATGGATCATTTTACAAATCGAATTGGAGATTTTACAACTTAAATTATAGATTGGTCTGTCGAAAAATGAAGCTGAATCGGAAATTTACTGGAATGGAAGCATCAACAGAAAGTAATACCTACCTGCACTGTTCCTTATAAATGTAGCGCGGAGTTCTCCTGTAATGTCTCCTCAATGGATACGTACAAGGAGGAAAGCAATAATAGTTATTGTGTGCTGGATTCAGGGTTGCCAGATCTACAGTATTTCCCGTAGATCTACGGTATTTTGAGCCCTTCACAGTTTTTTCACAGTTCTACGATATCTTACAAATTTTCTACAGTTTTTTTAAAATGAAAAGGAACAATTAAAAAATGATGAACATCATAACGATTTATTGTACCTACATGTTGTTATTTGTAGGTTTAAAGCAAATTACAACTTAAGATTTTTATCTACTGTCATTAGGTATCTACCTACCTACCTGTTTTGGAGGTGAAGTGCTATGCTGACGTTCATTTCGAAT
The DNA here is from genome assembly GCA_030762985.1 of Adelphocoris suturalis. Taxonomy (NCBI): domain Eukaryota; kingdom Metazoa; phylum Arthropoda; class Insecta; order Hemiptera; family Miridae; genus Adelphocoris; species Adelphocoris suturalis. The sequence continues at coordinate 74,618,020 of CM061046.1, read as the reverse complement.
GTTATTCGGTAGTCTTGACAAACTGTCTCAGTATAGTTGTTCCTCCAGTCCTCAGGGTAAAGTAAAGTAAGTGTTTTGTGTGAAATATTTAATTTTTTCAACATTATTTTTGTTACTGGTTATTTGTTCTAGAGGTTCCCATACCCTAAGTGTGTAAGTAAATGTCAGGTGAGTATAATTTCAATGATGGGGGGGCCATCGTCTTCTGTGATAATCCCTCGCATTACGCAAATCGGTAACGCAGGTTAGACTCGTGAGCTTCCATCTTTTTTAATCAACTTACGGTGCTGAAATTTGAAGAGGAACTCCTTTTGGATATCCAGAATACATTTACAATGTATGGATGGGGTCTGATCAACTGAGGGGCCGCTTAGCCCCCCCCCCCCCCCCCCCCCCCCTAATCTATGATTTCCAAATTTAAGACGGAGCTCCTTTGTGACACCTAGAAAACAATTGCGAGACGCAGTAACCAGCCAATGAAACTAATGTCTATCCTAATCGACCAACGAAGATTAAACTATTAAAGAAACCAATCACGAGGTTTCTATGGAGGAGAACTGATCAGCTGATGGACCATAGAGGCTAATTGCTGTTTTAATAAACCGACGGTGCCAAATTTGAAATTCTTGTACAATTGGGGTGTCCTGGTGCGGTGAAGGGGCGATCGTTTTGGCGAGGCGCAATGCGTCAAGTTTAGATGCTGTAGGTGAGTGCTAAGTATAGAGTGAGTTTGAACATGATTGATCATTTATCTGCGTTGAAGTGCTACCTATATAATACGGAAATAATGAACCTTTGTGTAATAAATCGTATTGATTTTTAAATTAAAATACATCTTATATATTTAAAAAAATTGTGAAATCTAATGGCAGTTGGTACGGCCATTCTATCTGGCCGATTTCCTTTTCCTTATGAAAGGTATTTATGCATAGATTTGTCATCAAGCATTGAAGGTCAGATAACTCAAATTTTTATAGCTTTGTCCTTTGATATCTCAGGTTCTAATTGAGATACATTGTTCGTTTTGGTCTAAGTACACTTAGTGAATCATGCCCTTTCATTTGGTTAAGTTTGAAAGAATTTATGCGCGGAAAACCTATTCTGTTGCTGCCCAATAATTCTATATAATAAAACTACTAAGCGATAATGATGATGATCAAAAAGATCCCCCATTCCGGCTCAACAGAACCCTAACATATTGGTACTCAAATTCAAGCCCTGGATCTCCTGACCAACAGAAAAATCTTAGTTTTCCAAAATTTCAAACCATATTCGTTTAAATTGCGAAAGTGTGTCAAAAAACGTGGTTAGATAAAAAATCCAAGGGTTGCCCCATTGTTTAAAGAGAGGGATTTTTGCGACCTTCTCCACCCACCTCCTACTTCCAAGGTGTGAATGGTTCCTGTATTAGGTACGTAAGTGTACACCTAAATAGGTGGGGCATACACGGAAACAGCTGCTCTTCCTTCATCAAACATTAACTAGAGTGTACTAGGGGTCAAAATCTATCTACCAAGTTAAAATCTAACCCTAAGTACTATGTGCGAATGGGGTGTGTTCCACTTTTCATGTAATAGGTAGGTACTATGGCTAATTACTTGAAATTTTTTCGAATTTCTGAATGGAGGGAGCCATCACAACAGCAGACGAGGGGCGTGAATGATCCTCTAAGGTCTTCTGGTGCTATGTCGTATTTTGCGTGCTTGCTCGATGCTGCATTCTGGGTAATCACAGACCCGTGACATCATGATTTCAATGGCAGGATTCTTTGTACCAGTTTACCAAACTATGACAAATCATAGAAAGAAAACTACTCACCTTAGGAGAGTGCGGTTGGTGTCAAACTTCTTAGGATGAAATCTTCTTCCATTTGAAAATAGTCAAAGTAGGTAGCTTTTACGCACCCATGGGAAACGCTTATTGTAGTAGGTGGGCTAATAAATCGCTTCCAGTTCTGCGGGTTATTATTGGGGATTCAATTGTTTGAGTGAACACGTGTAGCCCGTAGGTAGATACGTAAGTTCTCTTTCACCAACTGTCAACAGCTTTTAGTGGCCCACATGTACCGTCAGTCCGGGAATAGGATGTCAATCGACTAAATTGCTCCGACTCCCGGAGGATCTAGTGAGTCCACTTTTATGGCTCGTATAAGTTTCCATTCGGTAACAAATGGAATTGATGTTCGGACGCTGTGATTGAATAAATTACCTGCTTGTTCCCTTCATTCGTAAAAAGTTGGTATGCTATGTTTTTGATATGTCTATTGGCTGTCTCTACGTGAGTATGAAAATTAGTATAGAAAAGACTGCAAATTATTACACAAAGGTTTATTATTTCTGTATTAGACAGACCTTCTACGCAGAACTCTGGCCGTAATTATTAAGCCCCGCTTATAGTATATTTACTATCGAAACTTGGGGCTTCGCGCTTCCAATTGGGTTCACTGCATTACATCACCAATACCTACCCCATAATTTTACACTTTATAGTAAAGTTGAGGAACAAAAGATCTAGGACTATGTCATCATCCCATCAAGTAGAAGGGTGGCATACACTACATATTGTTTTGAAACTATGTTTCTCCCTTGCACATTATTTACAATTAATGTATTTAAGTAGGTTGATTAGAGAAAACAGCCGTTCAACGTACAGCGTTGCAGGTGGTTTCAAACGATTCTTTGGGATTATATTTGTCATTGACATGCAAAACTTGGAGATATCAATATTATTTAATTAATCAAAAATTTTAATAATATTATTATTATTCGCCTCTTTAAACTTAACAGGAGCTGAAATAAAAATATAATAGTAAATATATATCAAACGTATAAATCGACATCGATCGAGGCACCCATGAATTGAAATTAATGAGATAAAATAAGACACCTAAGATTCGCTGATCATCTGTAGGTAACAAAAGTTACGATAAACTCAATAATAATGTTAAAAAACCTTAGTGTAAACAGAGCGGCCGAATGAAAAAAAAAAAAAAAAAAAATACACTGCCAAAGAAATGGCACATGAGCTTCCTCGTGACCTTCACAGTACGTCACCATTAAATTCCAGAAAACTAGAAACGACCGGTTCTGGCATCAGGGAATTAACTAAGCTGTGACCGTAACAAAAACATCACTTTCGCGCATGCGCCTAGCGTACCGCTGCTGATGATCGCGAAGAATGTGATACGGGACCTCAAGAAACCTTGCCCGCATCATCCCTGAAAATCTGACCGAAATCCGTTCACAATTGTCTGAGTTATGACCGAAACAAGAAAATTTTGTTTGCGCCTGCGCAGAGGCTACCGTTGATTCGATCATGACGGAACTGATAGGGGACCATCTAGAGCTTAACCCGCACAATCCCTGAAAATTTGGATAAAATCGGATCAAAATTGTGGAAGTTATGGCTGTTACAAGGAAATGTGGACAGACAGACAGACACGGAACCAAATTTGTTCAGGAGGCTCTGAAACGCAAAATGCGAGTGGAAATTTTGATTTTAGAGCAAACAATTTTTTTGCATTTCGAAAGTGAAAACAAAGCTTCCGCTGCCTTGCAGTCTCGGAAGCAAAAATCTTGTAAGTGACCAGGTAGAAAAAATTTGATCTGTCGCTTCCGGGAACGCGGCCGCCTTCAGCACTCGGGTCCTTCACGTTACCGATTCACCTGTGGTGACATTAAAAGCGCATCATCTTATCGCACCAGGAAGGAAATCCGAAGGTTTTTTTCGACGACGTTTTCGACACAAGCTCTCATAGAAAACGAACGGTTCAACCTACATCGTTGCGGAGAGTTTAATCGATTCTTTTGGGATTAAATTTACCAGTGACAAGCAACAAATCATCACGGTTTCCTTGAAAGTTTTTGAGATCTCGATTTTTGAATGTTTAGCCTTTTAATAAAACCCTTTAGGGTTGATGAAAATTGATGCCGAGCTTCTAGGACCATCTAGACCCATTTTGACATGGATATATGTCTTTGCTCTGGGGGGGTCAACCAAAAATTTCCGTGATGCAAAATTTGTGTCACAATTTCAGTGTTTTTCACGTACAACCCAGCCGTTGCTAGGGGAATGGAACTTCCGCAGTTTTCATCGCACATAAATCGTTCGCCACTCGTTGGAAAGCGCTTGATTTATGTGATAAATATTCGCAGCTCAAGCTACCAATTTCCCCCTCCTTACGTACCTGGCTACATTCCTAAACTAAGTTGATTGGACTATAAACAATTTTAATAAGCCGGTTACAATATTCTTAACGTAAAGCAATAACATCATTTACTCCACTCCATAGGAAACATTTTCATCATCTTGACAACAGTCGACTGTTAACAACAACTCATTGTAGTGGCTTCTCTCCACAGTTATTTTCAACATTTCTATAAGTAAACCGTTGTTTTGTTGGAATTAGTCGGGATGCGGCCCAGGGATTTGTTTAAAGTTAAAGGATTTGTTTACAACTCTCGAGGACAACCGTTATGAAATCCCGAATCAAAGACATATCCATGTAACATGGTATCTGCTTGTAAAGCAGATAGTGGAACTGGTTTACGAGTTGTTTAGTTAGGTACTTGAAGTTTGATTTAAATTTAAATATGTACTCAAAAACTTTCCGTCACGCTGTTCAACACAAGTTTTGTGAAACAGTAGTTTAGTAAGGCTAAGTAACCATGATGAACTAATAATGTAAAAAGAAGGCATTAGGTACATTGTAGGTCTACTACTGAGTAGTAGGTACTTGTAAGCAGTTTCTATTGATTTTCACGTGCAACCAATTCGTTACTAGGGAAGTGTAACTCCCTTAGTTTTCATAGCAGAAAACCCGTTTGCCACTTTTTTTCAATGCTCTCTCTTTATCACAACATCTCATGGTCCCTAATCCATGTTCGTGTCAAATAAAGCTGATTTATTACACTAAGACACTCTGGGACACTAAGAGACGATTGACATTATTGGCTCTTTTCTAGTCAGCAAGTGAGCTGAATTCTCCCCTGTTCATCCTGAAAAGTTGAGATTTGATAGGGAGACTCTCTGGGACACTAGGGGACGATTATGTATTATTGGCACATTCCTAATCAGCTGAGTGAGCTGAATTCTCTCCTGTTACCCCTAGGAAGTTGGAATTGATAGGGATACTCTCTGGGACACTCACTGGGGCACTACACACTGGGATACTCTCTGGGAAGTTGAGATTTGATAGGGAAACTCCCCGGGGGGCATTAGGAGACGATTGAAATGATTGGCTCATTCCTAATCAACTGAGTAAACTAAATTGTTTTCTCTTCATCCTAGGAAGCAGAAATTAGATAGGGAGATTCTCTGGGATACTAAGAGAAAATTGAAACGATTGGGTCTTTTCTGATCAGCTGACTGAGCTAATTTAATTGAGGCATGTTTAACTTGAAACTCGAAACACATTATTTCACAGGGGAAAAAATAAAACTGATAGCCTGTTTCAATTCACATAAATGAAATACATCAACAAACAAAACAAAAAACAAAAACATGGTTACTTATTCGTATTTCGAAAATTTTCGATATTCCGATTTCCAAAATGTCAGTCCTTCAATTTTCAATGGTTTGGTGGAAAGGGTTTCAGTCCCAACTAGGGCCAATTATTTGTGGTTTTTAACCCGAGTTTCTTTCAGTTTAGTCCATTAGTTTGGGAGAAAAGCTGCGAACGGACGGGTTCACTATGCACCCGTTTTTATAGGTTCTACGCTTCGTGAAACGTAAACCAGAACAATTTTGTTGGAGGGGGTAAAAAATAGTTTTTTATTGTTGATTACAAAGATCCATTATTGAAAATAATAAACCAAAAGATGGAAACATCAAAACTTAATTCGTAGTGCATGCTTCTTGCTTACATTAGGCACCACGGTACATAACATCGACACTCATATATCTTATAGGTAGGTAGAAAGAAGCCTACCTACCCACTATTTTGGGGGAAGTTTCAGTAGTGCAGATATCTGCCCCATACATCACGCGGAAGATTTGGGTCGTGCTCTAGATCTCTAGAATATGCGTCGTAAACCTCAAGAAAAAAAGGGAGATAAATAGGGTACATATGATGACTAGGGAAGGTAGCACCTGGAAGATAGCAAGTAGGTAGTGGAAAGGTTTCCCTCTCTAACAACATGCTTTTTCTACGTATTATTCCAATGACTCACCGCACATGTGTCCCAGTGGGTCAGCCCTTCAAAGCGTACGAGATCTACTACGCCTTTGACCCCCTGGGTTCCCTACCTGATTCTGTGACGTAGTATTTCTATTGTTCGTTCCAAACGGAAAATAAGTCTTCCAAGTTAGGTGTGGCACGAAGCTTTTGTGTCTTTTCTAGAAAAGGGCAGCCACTATTAACTGCGGTTGCAGCGCAGCCCGCGAAGTTACTGATTGATTTTGTAACAGAACATAATGAATGATGTGTATAGTGGTGGTCTGGGACGCTAGCAAGCTCGCATCTCAAAAATAAATAACAACAAGTACTCAATCCCGTAGTTAAAATTCGGATTAGGTAGTTTGAATGTAAATTACTGATTAGCATACAGATTAGTCGGACAAAATAAATTTCTCCTTGATTCCATTGTACAAACAAAGGTAGTAATAAATGAGTGCTTGTTAGTTCCAATACACATAATAAACAGAAATAAAACGCTGCTACTAGTGGACCCGTGCTGCTCCGCAGCGTTAAATGCTAAATTACTGCGTAAAAGTAGCAAAACCCGGACTGATCAGGGAAGAGCCCATATTTTCAATCGTTTCTCATTGTCCCGAAGGGTCGCCCTATCAAATTTGAACTTCCTAGGGTGAACAGGAGAAAATTTAGCTCACTCAGCTGATCGTGAAAGAAACCATCATTTCAATAGTCTTAAATGACCCGGAGAGTCTCCCTATAAAATTTCAACTTCCTAGAGTGAACAGGAGAGAATTTAGCGGACATGAAAGAGCAAATAATAACATTTCGGGAGCCAAAGAAATAGATTTTCCGCGCATAAATCCTTTCATACTCAACCAATTAAGTCATATGATATATCAAATGAAAGGGCATGATTCACTGAGAGTTCATAGACCAAAACGAACGATGTATCTTAATTAGAACTTGAGATATCAAAGAACAAAACTAAAAGTTTGAGTTAATTGATTTTTAATGTTTGATGATAAATCTATGCGTAAATACCTTTCATTAAAAATAAAAATAAATAAATAAAGGAAGGAAGCCGGTCGGATAGAATTTTATTTTCTTTTTTTTCGTGTTTTCAACCTCACATTACTAAAAAGGCCATAATCTCCACTACTTACAACGTAACCTTAAAAATAGATATATCGTTGGAAAGAGCGTCAAATTTTCCCATCTCCCTAAGGTATTTGGATTCTTTTTACAGTAGGTAAAAAGTTTTTCACGTACCTAGGTTAAAACATGAACTAAACACGAGAATTTCTCACTTTTTTGAAAATTACTGTTTTTTTTAAAGGTGCCTTACAGGAAAAACTTGCCCAAAATCTCAGCTTTCCAACGATATAATAAATTTTTATTTTACTTTGTTAATTGGAGGGGAAAAGTAGGAATGTTTGTATGTTGAAAAACGTGGTTTTTCCTATGATATCGAGGGTTTACATGAAAAATGACCCCCTGAGAAAATACAGTTTGGACCCGGTTACTAATTTTTTTTTTTTTTTTTTTTTCACGCTGAATCGAATGGTAACACTCACAGGTCTCTCCAACTCCGTTATAACTGAAACCTAGTACCTAGCGCCGAAACAACAGTAACGATGGGGTTAGGTAGTCAAGGCTGAAAAAAAAGAAGATCGCGGAAAAAACTGTTTTCTTTGGAAAAAGTAAAAAAAAAAAAAAAAAAAAAATGAGGCTTTGGAAGATTGGGAATTTTTTCGGGAGAAGATCAAGAAGAATCGCTGGAGAGAGTGTGCTCGTAAAAGCCGTGAAAACCGTAGCCGCATTTCTTGAAGTGGAAGATAAGTTCGTCATTCGAACTTTGGTAGTTTTTACCCACATCTGCATTTCGAAAGTCGCTCAACCAACTACGAAGGAAGGTGACGACGAAGAGGACCTGGGAGGAAGAAAACTTGGAGGAAGAAGATTCGATCTTCAGGTATTGTTCTACAACTGGCTCATTAGTTGTAAAGCTGATAAGTAGTCTTCTTGTGTTTAACGGGTTCCAGCTTTGGACATTTCGTGATCCAAGACGCTCTGAACGTAGCTATCGCCTTCAACCAATGCAAGAATAGCGTTGGAGAGTTTTCCATAAGCTCTCACATTTATTGTGCTAATTTCCTGGAGAGTGAGATTTTTTGACGATGTACCTTCTGCCAACTCAATTCTGATGGCCATAGGTGGTATAGACTTTATTTAAGTTACAGAGGAAGGAGGAAGGCATTTACAGAGTCAATATAGAAAACTGTGTAGGGTTCAAGGTTGGTCAAAGGCTCCCAGCACCATACATCAGCAAAGTAGTGATTGTACAACTGGTTCGTTTCAGGGGTGACTTTGATCTTGCTCACTGCACTCTCTCTCAGTTTCTCGTTGAGATCGAGAAGGCCTTGAACGCCTTCCAATGTCACAACCCAGTAGAGTCCTGGCTGCTCCACATGCATAATAGTATTTGGAATTTATCTCTGGGCAGTGGGTACGACGATGTCTTGGGCTCTGACGTAGATTCTTCATTCAACGGTATCTCTTGAGCAATCTCTTCAGCTTGCAGATCTGCGACGTTGTCTTGCTCTTCGAATTCTTCTTCCGGCTCGGGATCCTCTGGAGTTCTCACTATCCACATGCAGTAGATTTGATTGGGGAAATTTTGATGGCGTCATTGATTTTGAAAGGTTTTTTTCCGCCGACGAATTGTATTCTAAATGCCATAGGTGGTAGAGCCACCGATTCGTCAGGCAAAGCTTTTAGACCATCCATGGAACTTTCGTCTTCATTGCCTGTTCCCGCTAGGGACGTGGTCAAGAACGAACGTCGAACAAGGACGTGGTGAAGAACGAACGATTATTAATTTAACGATTTTAAATTATATTTGTATAAGAATAAACAGTATTTTTAATGAGAACTCAGAACGTTGAAGAGGAGCGCACGGCAATACGCAATACGTAATCATTCAAAATTCACTTGTCCAGTTCATTCACCTGATTCAATAATTTATTCAGTGCCGTCTCTTAGTGACCGGAGGGGCGCGGTATCTACTTCACGTCATGCTCGAGGTGAGGCATTGGCGCGCGACCTAAGCGGCTGTACTGTTTTGATGTGAAATGAGGTTATCCTCAACGAAGGTAATTCAGCTGAGTCGGGAAACGAATCGGAAACCTCGTTGCCCTTGACGACCCGAAAGGCGGTACGAGTCACCTGACTCCAGTCGGGTTCCGAATTGGCGAGTCGTCGCCCGACTCGGACGCGCATGCGTACTTCCAATTATCCACTCGTGGTGACGACTCGGGCTCCCATTCGGGCAACGAATAGACGATCGAATACGACATAAGAACTCTCTAATAACATAATTGATCGATTAATAACATTCTGGCGATGTTGCGTTTTACATCAATAGAACACACTTTAACGCGATACCAGCAACCATCAACGATTTGAACCCCACAAATCAAGCCGTCTGTCACTTTTGCCACCGCTCTGTGTTGTTGAAAGTATTCTGTAAGGGTAACCATCATATCATCCTGAGAAGCTGCCAACGCGACAGGCGTGACTGAAAAGCCTTCGTCTTCACTTGTCGTGTACAGTACCAAACAATCCGGGAATATTCCTCGAGGTATGGGTGGCTCTGGCGAAATGCTGAAGCTTTGATAGTTTGAGCTGGTTTGGCAGGAACAGGGGATTTGGTAGGCTGAGCACTGCCGCTAGACTTTCTTGAGGTCTGGTTATCCAAGTCGCTTTTGCTGATGTCTGCCTCGTATTTAGCATTTCTATCAGCAACCATCGACCCGTTCTCAGTGTGGACGTACCCATCATCTCAGGGTTCTGGTAGATGCTGTGCATAATCAACTTCGGTCTGGACGGATGGAGGTGCTGATTTTTGCAGGATGAACAGAGTGTTGCTTCTTCGGTTGTTCATCCTCTATTTACGCATTATATCATACATTTAATTTTCTAATTACAACATTTTAATTACAATTATCCAACAACGAAGTAATTTTCCACATATTTACTGTCTACTAGTTAAAGAAAAAGAATACTTATGACTTATTATTGTACGTATTTTGAGTTACAAAGTGATGAAGTTTTGAATATTAATATTGGCACGGCGACCTTTGAGTGCAACAACTAATTACAAGTAAATTATCATTTATCACAATTTATTTCTCTGACGGACTAGATATTTCCTACGATTAAAAATTGTGAGAGTTTGAGGTAGGGCCTTTGTGGCGATACCTAGTACCTAGCGCCGAAACAACAGTAACAATGAGGACAGGTAGTCAAGGCTGAAAAAAAAGAAGAAAAAAAAAAGATCGCGGAAAAAACTGTTTTCTTTGGAAAAAGTAAAATAAGAGCTTTTTTGTGGGAATTTCGATGTTGATCAACATCAAAATGATCAACGTCGAAATTCCCACAAAAAATTTTTTTTTTTTTGTAGTTCTTCATATTTTGAAAAAGGCAAATAAGCCGAAATATAAAAAATAGTTTGTGATGTAAATTATTGTTTTTTCCAAAATTTGTGTTAATTATACATGCTCTTGTAGAGCCACTTCATTGAATTGAATTACATATTAATTATACTAGAGTAATAGACTATATTTTCTTTCAATACACTCTTCGGTAATATATAATTTATTTCAAGAACGTACAATTCTGAATCTGATAACTTTCGTTCACTATTTTATACCTTTGATAGTACAATCCCAGCAGTAATTAAATGTTACGATATTGGATAGCATTCCTCAACTGTAGCCGGTTCTCTAACAATACATCATAAATAAATACGAGTATAATCGAGTCATAAACAATGGAATCTGGCTTGGTCAAACAATAGCTAAAAAACATTTCGGTGAAACAAATAAGGTGAACCAAAACTAATTCGTTGCTCATACTACGACAGAGTTTGAATTCTTCTTTAATTATAACTACTCCATATTATTTGTATTGCTAAAATGCGGAATTCTGTAATTTGCGCACTTCCGATGTTCCAATCTACGGACTTATACTGATCATAAATTGTATCTTTTTGGAAAGCTAGTGACTTAGCTCTGATAAGTTAAAATTAGGTATATTAAAAACAATATGGTTCGTGGAGTTTCACTAGGTACTTTCTTGTCTGTTATTCAATTGTCTATTATTATTTTTTTAAGCGAATTTTCGTTGAAAATAAATCTATTGCGATGGCTCGGAAAATTTTAAAATAGAAATTTTTGAAAAATTCAGCTCGCCGTTAATCTGCAATGCCAGGAGTCATTTCCATGTTTTGCGCAGCACCCATTATCATCTTCCCTGGTGTTGCTGATTTATCGGCAAGCTGAAGTAGGTTTTTTATTATTATTTTTGCTACCCTACTACCGAAAGTAGGAAAACTTTGTGTTCGTGATTGAAGTCGAAAAAAATATTGTCCTCAAAAATCAAAATTTTCACTTCCTTCTTACGTTTTCGAGCTTGCTGACAAATTTAGGTTCCGTCTCTGTCTGTCTGTGTGATGTCTGTCTGTCTGAGGTGAATCCTTGTCATGCTTAAAACTATTCCAAGTTTCAGTCCGATTCCAATGAAATTTGCTGGGATTGCGCGGGTTAGCTTCCAAACGGTCCCCTATTGTTTTAAAATGACGTTGAATCAATATTAGTCTGTGCGCATGCGCTAACGTGAATTTCTCATATCGTCGATTTCTTATCATCAATTGGTCTGATTTCGTTCAAACTCGGGGGGTAGATAGATATATGTTCGAGGAAAATGCCTTATAAATTATATTGACGTTGGTATAGTAATAAGCATTACGCATGCGCGAAACTACCATTGATTGACACAGGCAAAACTCCGAGTTTAATGGAACGATTTTGATGAAATTTTCAGGGATTGTGTGGGATAGCTTCTGGTCGGTCCCCTATAGCTTTAATTGCCGTCACTCAAATAATAGTCTGTGCGCATGCGCAAACGTTAATTTTTTATAACGCCGATTTCTTATCTTCTATTCGTCCGATTTCGTTCAAACTCGGGGAGTAGATAGAAATATGTTCCAGAAAAATTCCCTATGAATTACATCAGGATTGGTGGAGTAATTACTATAGCACATGCACAAAACTAAAATTGATCGACACAGACAAAACCCCGAGACTAATGAACCGATTTTTATGAAATGTTCAAGGATTACAAGTTCAACTCCTAGACATTCCCCTATAAATTTCATCACCGTTGGATTAATAGTATTCTGTGCGCACACGCAAACGTTAATTTCTTATAACGTCGATTTCTTATCATCTATTGTATACTAAGTAATTATATACGTACATGTTATAATATGTGAGGAAGCTATACTGCCCACCCAACTTGGCAAACGTTTTTTTACGTTATAAATAATCTAGTTTGCGTACGTAGGGAGATTATAACAAGCCATCAAAAGACAAAATACACTGCCAAGGAAATGGCACATGAGCTTCCTCGTGACCTTCACAGTACGTCACCATTAAATTCCAGAAAACTAGAAACGACCGGTTCTGGCATCAAGGAATTAATAATACCGTACGATTCGTATGGCACCTCAAGGGACTCTACCGGGATCATCTCTGAAAATTTGAACAAAATCCGATAAAATTAACTAAGCTGTGACTGTAACAAAAACATCACTTTCGCGCATGCGCCTAGCGTACCGCTACTGAAGATCGCGAAGAATGTGATACGGGACCTCAAGAAACCTTGCCCGCATCATCCCTGAAAATCTGACCGAAATCCGTTCACAATTGCCTGAGTTATGACCGAAACAAGAAAATTTTGTTTGCGCCTGCGCAGAGGCTACCGTTGATTCGATCATGACGGAACTAATAGGGGACCATGTAGAGCTATACCCGCACGATCCCTAAAAATTTGAAGAAAATCGCATCAAAATTGTGGAAATTACGGCTGTTGCAAGGACCGTAACAAGAATATTTCGTTCACGCATGCGCAGAGCGTACCGCTAATGCAATTATGATGATTGTCTTATGGGACCTCAAGGGACCTTACCCACATCATCCCTGAAAATCTGACCGAAATCCGTTCACAATTGTCTGAGTTATGACCGAAACAAGAAAATTTTGTTTGCGCCTGCGCAGAGGCTACCGTTGATTCGATCATGATGAAGTTGATAGGGGATCATGTAGAGCTTAACCCGCACGATCCCTGAAAATTTGGTTAAAATCGGATCAAAATTGTGGAAGTTATGGCTGTTACAAGGAAATGTGGACGGATAGACAGACAGACAGACACGGAACCAAATTTGTTCAGGAGGCTCTGAAACGCAAAATGCGATTGGAAATTTTGATTTTGGAGCAAAAAATTTTTTTTCATTTCGAAAGTGAAAACAAAGCTTCCGCTGCCTTGCAGTCTCGGAAGCAAAATTACCACCTTGCGCTTGAAGACTAATGAGCGTAGAATACGTTTTCGACGTAAATACGAGTATGTGCCATTCATAGGTAGAATATCAAAGAAATTAGCTCCGGAGCCCACTCAGCTGCTCTAAGGGGCTTCAGAATTTATAATTAATTTCTAGATGTTCCAAGAGGACTTAATTTAAAATTTCAGCTTCATAATGAATGAATAAAATTTATTATTTCCAAAGTGTTTACATTTTTAAATTAGGCACATGACGTGTCATGGAAACTACCTCCCTCATAGATCAATAATGTGTGCCAAGGGGGGGGGGGGGGGGGGGGGGGGTAGCATATGAGAATTACATTTTTTAAATTATAACTTGTATTTTACATGTTCTCTCTTCTTTACCTATTGCCTGCCATACATACCAACAACCTACATATACCTACTATATATACCTACCTAATAGAAATAATCATGTAAAAAAGTATAAATGCTGGACGTCATGGCATCACTTTCCGTGGAAGTAGCAGTAATGAGGTACGAAAAAATGGATTTTTTGTATTCAGATCTGGTGATGGAATGGGGGTCGGCCAGAGAGGCCGGAACTGTCCGTAAGATGTACTCGTACCTATACCAAGTTGTGGTATAAATGGCGGGAAGTGGTATGTAGGCGGCTTGATGGTAAACGGTATCACTAATCACTGCTTGGGTCGTGAGTCTCATTGTACGGGTGCTCTGTTCGTAAGTTGAATCGCAAAGAAATTTGTTCCGGATCTCACTCAAGGGGGCTTCAGACTTTATGATTCGTTTTTTGATGTCCCAAGGGTTTTCCGTTTCAAATTCCAGCTTCAAAGGTCGAATAACAAACAAATTAGCTCCATAGTTTCATTTGCAATACATATATACCTACTTGATGCTTCTACTCTCACGATCATTAGTTTGTAAACAGAACTTGAAATCTTTTATATCCATAGCTATGCTAGTCATACAGTCACAGAGTTATAGTGAACAGGAAAATATTTACGAAATAGTCAACGATGATTGTGGGTTAAAGAAGGAAGAAGGCGAACATAACAACGTACAAGTCGTTGTATGTGAAAATGATCAGAAAGTTTCCCGTTGCGTTACGCTTTGTGTGACGTAAATTGTATTAATTTCCTACCGAGGAAAGCCATCGTCATAGTGAAGCCATGGAAATATCAACATTTTTCCATTATCCGTTTCATTCTGCAACGATTCTGGAAGTTTGCGCTTTTTCATTTGTATTATATTTGTCATTCCAGACGATAACTCTCCTTCGGATTGAGATAAAAATCCTGCTCTTGAACCAGGAAAATCAAGCTTTCCAAATGAAAAGATGAGTTCGTTGGCCAACACTTTTTGAGCACATTAAAATGGTCAAATTTCAAAAAATATACTCAAAAATCACTAAAAATGGCTACAAGCGATCAAAAATCTTTAAACTTATAATTTTTAGCGGAATTTCAGTAAAAAAAAAAAAAAATTATCAAAGATTAACTAGGACAATAAAACAATTTTGTACACAATCATGCTGAAAAATTTACTTAACAATTTCATTACTATTTGCTGAAAAATCTATAAAACCTGCAAAATACCAAATCTTTTTTGAATTGCAGAATTTGTTTGGTATGGTTTTTTTTTTTGCCATAATTTTTTTTTTTTTTTTACAATTTCGTTGCACTCTAATTGCTTAAATTTCATCACAATTTAACATATTATAACACAACAGTTAATTTTAGAAAACTCGTCCTTTATGATCATGCTGCTTGACAGGAAATTTTTTTGTTTTTTCATGTCATGGGCCTACGTTTATGAAACAGATCAAAAATTACATACATATGAGCTAATGGTGATACTGAGATATCTATAAAACCCTTAATAACCATTTGATTTTATTGATATTTTCTGCAGTTCCTATTGGGATTTCTTTGCAATTGTACCTAATTCCTGAGCTCTAACGATGAGAGTGATAAAACATGAAACACGCAAAACTTGCTGAATCTTCACCAGATTTTCATGACATTTTCAGAGATAAGGGGTGGCAGCACAGGATCATAACCTCAGTACCTACCTCATTCGGAAGTAATAAATCTCAACAATCTGCAACGTTGATATACTTTATTCGATTTTTGGAAACTAGATAGGTACTCTCCGTATTCATTGACCAAAAAAAAAAAAAAAAAAAAAAAACAAAAAAAAAAAAAAAAAAAAACAAGAGTCATAGTGATTCATTATGAATGGAGAGTGGTTCACTGCAAAAATAGATTAGTAAATATAAAGGTGATCCTGTGTAAAAATAGTTTTGAAACATCTTGAGCGCTTCAAAATTATTATACCATTCAGGCTTACTTATATATAATTCAGACAACAAATTCAATATTGTACAAAGAAACTTACCGAATAACCACTTCAGGCTTCAAGGTAAGATTTATCATTGGTTTAAGTTATAATTTTAAACGAATCATACTAATCAATTTTATTTCTAAAATATCGCATAGTAATCGTCATACCCAAATGACCTTTATTTGTATAAAAATGGAGATAATGGAAAGATTTTGACAAATAAAATTTAAAAAATCAATCACTTGAAGCATTTGAGGCTAAACAAAATGAAATAATGAAGTACTATCATACAGGTTGAACAGGAAAAAAGTTCCCCTCACACAACGCTCACTTCCTTCTTACGTTTTCGAGCTTGCTGACAAATTTAGGTTCCGTCTCTGTCTGTCTGTGTGATGTCTGTCTGTCTGAGGTGAATCCTTGTCATGCTTAAAACTATTCCAAGTTTCAGTCCGATTCCAATGAAATTTGCTGGGATTGCGCGGGTTAGCTTCCAGACGGTCCTCTATTGTTTTAAATTGACGTTGAATCAATATTAGTCTGTGCGCATGCGCTAACGTGAATTTCTCATATCGTCGATTTCTTATCATCAATTGGTCTGATTTCGTTCAAACTCGGGGGGTAGATAGATATATGTTCGAGGAAAATGCCTTATAAATTATATTGACGTTGGTATAGTAATAAGCATTACGCATGCGCGAAACTAACATTGATTGACACAGGTAAAACTCCGAGTTTAATGGAACGATTTTGATAACATTTTCAGGGATTGTGTGGGATAGCTTCTGGACGGTCCCCTGTAGCTTTCATTGCCGTCACTTAAATAATAGTCTGTGCGCATGCGCAAACATTAATTTTTTATAACGCCGATTTCTTATCTTCTATTTCTTCGATTTCGTTCAAACTCGGGGAGTAGATAGATATATGTTCCAGAAAAATTGCCTATGAATTACATCAGGATCGGTGGAGTAATTACTATAGCACATGCACAAAACTAAAATTTATCGACACAGACAAAACCCCGAGACTAATGAACCGATTTTTATGAAATGTTCAAGGATTACAAGTTCAACTCCTAGACATTCCCCTATAAATTTCATCACCGTTGGATTAATAGTATTCTGTGCGCACACGCAAACGTTAATTTCTTATAACGTCGATTTCTTATCATCTATTGTATACTAAGTAATTATATACGTACATGTTATATTAGTGAGGAAGCTATACTGCCCACCCAACTTGGCAAACGTTTTTTTACGTTATAAATAATCTAGTTTGCGCACGTAGGGAGATTATAACAAGCCATCAAAAGACAAAATACACTGCCAAGGAAATGGCACATGAGCTTCCTCGTGACCTTCACAGTACGTCACCATTAAATTCCAGAAAACTAGAAACGACCGGTTCTGGCATCAAGGAATTAATAATACCGTACGATTCGTATGGCACCTCAAGGGACTCTACCGGGATCATCTCTGAAAATTTGAACAAAATCCGATAAAATTAACTAAGCTGTGACCGTAACAAAAACATCACTTTCGCGCATGCGCCTAGCGTACCGCTACTGATGATTGCGAAGAATGTAATACGGGACCTCAAGAAACCTTGCCCGAATCATCCCTGAAAATCTGACCGAAATCCGTTCACAATTGCCTGAGTTATGACCGAAACAAGAAAATTTTGTTTGCGCCTGCGCAGAGGCTACCGTTGATTCGATCATGACGGAACTGATAGGGGACCATGTAGAGCTATACCCGCACGATCCCTAAAAATTTGAAGAAAATCGCATCAAAATTGTGGAAATTACGGCTGTTGCAAGGGCCGTAACAAGAATATTTCGTTCACGCATGCGCAGAGCGTACCGCTAATGTAATTATGATGATTGTCTTATGGGACCTCAAGGGACCTTACCCACATCATCCCTGAAAATCTGACCGAAATCCGTTCACAATTGTCTGAGTTATGACCGAAACAAGAAAATTTTGTTTGCGCCTGCGCAGAGGCTACCGTTGATTCGATCATGATGAAGTTGATAGGGGACCATCTAGAGCTTAACCCGCACGATCCCTGAGAATTTGGTTAAAATCGGATCAAAATTGTGGAAGTTATGGCTGTTACAAGGAAATGTGGACGGATAGACAGACAGATAGACACGGAACCAAATTTGTTCAGGAGGCTCTGAAACGCAAAATGCGAGCGGAAATTTTGATTTTGAGCAAAAAAATTTTTTTCATTTCGAAAGTGAAAACAAAGCTTCCGCTGCCTTGCAGTCTCGGAAGCAAAATTACCACCTTGCGCTTGAAGACTAATGAGCGTAGAATACGTTTTCGACGTAAATACGTGTATGTGCCATTCATAGGTAGAATATCAAAGAAATTAGCTCCGGAGCCCACTCAGCTGCTCTAAGGGGCTTCAGAATTTATAATTAATTTCTAGATGTTCCAAGAGGACTTATGTGTTCGTGATTGAAGTCGAAAAAAATATTGTCCTCCAAAATCAAAATTTCCTCTCTCTCAAAAGTGAAATATTAACTAATAACATACAAGGCGACCTCCCTAGACACTTACTGGGCGAGAGAGATGCGACAAGTATCTCGAACCAAGTCGCCTTGAACGAGAAAACTCAAACAGAGAATCAAACGTCCTCTAAAACTAGCAAGGACAATTCAAACAAGCCTACTCGCCAATCAGAAACACTGATTACACGAGAGAGACAATAGGCGAACCAACCAAGAGGCGGCAAGCAACCACCTCTGGTCCAGCAGCCACCCCGGGGACCCCCGTCTGAACAACTGACGCAGAGAAAGCACCCGAGGTCCCCGGCTAAACTCAAGGTCGTCGGCTCCGCGACGGACGCTCGTAAGCACCCCGGAGGACCAGCTCAGCTATCATACTCGCAGATACTGAGAAAACAATGTGCGAGCCAATGAGATTACACAGTCGAATTAATGAAATTAAGCGGACCAATCAGGAGGCGGCAGGAGGCGGCCACCTCCCTATAAAGACCCCCGCTCGGAGCCCTCCGAAATTCATTCTACTCTCCGCTCTCGACGACGACACTCGAAGTACGAAGATTTCTACACGCTCTAACGCTGACGAACCTCTCTGCATCCCGAGTTCATCTCAAGAACGGCTTCCTACTGCTTTCTACAAGGCCTACCTATCTCTCCACACAGATCTCGCATTGGCATCTACGAGTCCAGTGATTATTCATCCTGCTCATTGCCCAACGTAGTTCATCTGTCAGGACGCCACCCGGTACATCTATCGATATTCTCTTTAGATCGTAACGCCCGAGGGACGTTCCTAGCCGTGTCACCCGGGTTTCGTAGCACTAGCTCGTCACCGACCGCTGGGGCACGCCGGTAAATTACTCTGCTCATCCGCTCTAATTTACCGTCCAAGGAAGTCTTTTTCCAAGACTACAAGGTAGGACCCTGACATACGAGCAAAGGAAAGAAGCTCTGTCAAGCGAGTCCACCTTCCTAAACCCTCTATTTCTATACATAGAGGCATCGAAACAAGCTAATAACTCGGCTATTTCGATGGAACCCGTCGGCCGTCTTATTTCCTCATGCAAGGGGAGGCAGACGACGGCGAAGCCGGGCCTCTTAGCCCCCGTAGCGCTACCTACATTCTACCCGGCCAATCTGCCGGTCCCAGCGACGGCGCAAGGCTCGATCCTCACGACGAGATCGCCTTCTCACCTAACGTATTCACGAAGGAAACGTTAGATCAAGCCTCGCCTATACAAAAGATCGAGGATACCTTTCAGACCCGCTCTGAAGTCAATCATTATGATTCGACCAAGCTGTCCGAATACTCACGATATTCGACACAAGCCTACCCGGCCGATCCGAGTGTCAAATACACCCCAAATGTACAAAAAACGAAGGATACTTTTCAGTACCTCAACCTAGCTCAACATATTCCTCCTACAGATATAAATCTTAGGCCGGAATATTACAAAACGGCTCAGTACCAAACTGATCGAACCCAGCACCCACTATGCGAGCCCAGTGCTCCACGCGGCTGCGACACGAACTATCTCTCAGTTCATCCCGCCAAGCAAGCTGACCTTGACGGATTCGCTCACATTCCTTACAGGAATAACACGGGGACTAACCCGCATAATCAGAATATAAATGTCCCACTTGGTCTACCGACACCAAGTAAAACATATATAAATCCACTACAAATGGTGACCCCGCCTTTGAACAGGCTTAACACGGAGCATTTCGTTCCCTCTTATGAAGCTAGTGGATTTCAGGGAACCACTGCGGGCGTGCGACCCCCGCCGGGCCTCTACGCCCCACATCTCACGCAACAACCCTCTACACAAAGTGGCTTTCGAGCACTTTTAGAGGAGATGGGAGATTATCAAAAACCAATCTTCCAAAAGAAGAATATCGATCGTGCACTCGCCGAGTTCGATCAATACTGCGTGCGAAAACACCTGAGAACGCAGAACGAATGCTTCTCAGCTATATACAAGTGGGTACCAGAAGAAATGAGGGAAGCTATCCACTCAGCTTACCTCACGGCACCCCACGCACCGTACGAAGAGGCCAAACAGCGCCCTACAGCGAGAATATGGGTTGTCCTTACAGGACAGGCTCCTCGCACTCGAGGACCCCGCATCTCTCGCCAAAAAACCCAGCACCAAGTACCACGAAATGTACTCTAAAGCTGTTGGTCACTTTTCAGAAGCTCTGATCACTCAAAAGTGGATCGAGACTCTGCTACACCTGAATACCTAGAGGGCATGTTTGCTATGGGCGTTCTGAAGGAGGCTCCATGTCTTGAATGTATCGCCCCATCGAACGGTCTCCTAGGGTAATTCCCTTCGTATCGCTGGTGCAAGGATATGGAATGCCCTTCATTCCATTGCGCACCGCATCCGTCGTTGCCCTGACTTTTCTGCCTTCCTTTTGCTAGCCGAGAAGCATTTTGCAGCCTGAATTATTTATTCTAACCCACCACAACATTTTTGTTTTCATTATTATTTTTTAGCATATTTTATTTTTGTTTTTAATTATCTATATTTTTTAACTACAAATACCTAACTATCTTATTGTTTAAAAAGAGCTGATTTGTATTTTAATGTATATTTTTAATTTGTACACAACTAAAGGCCCACGAGGCTTATGTGTATGCATTTTCGTTTGCCAATAAATCTTCTTCTTCTTCTTCTGAGACTCTACCCATCGAAGCACGAGGTATGGTCGCAGCTCAGCCTACCACGACCGCCCGGCTCGACCTAGCTGATACGCTACACGCGTACAAAACAGAGAATACCCTCTCTAAACATACGAGGAGTAGAATCTACTCCGAAACCCATGAATACTGGTTTCAAAAAGGCCCTCTCAAAAACAAGCTGAGTTCAAACCCAAACCAGTAGAGAGTAGGCCTCACGAACCGACGGCCTATGTCTGTCGAAAACCACGCACGTTTCGGTAACGAAACTCGCAAATGTGCAGACCCAGAACACTGCACTTGGAAGGCAAACACTGCTTCCAAAACTAGCAAAAAGGCAGCGACTATAAGCCAGCCTAAAACCTGGGTTTCAAACGGAAATACTCAGAGATCGGTACAAGAAAGTACCGTTCCAACCTCCGACGTAGAGAGTTCGGAAAACGAATAACTGCCAGTGTATCTGAGCCTATACACCGGCAGTCTACTGAGTATAAAAGGCTTTTTTTCAAGTGCAAACTAAATGGCACTGAATTTCTCATCGACACGGGAGCAGAAGTGAACATTCTGCCCCACAATGTCACAAAAAAATTGGGCTTAAAAATTCGTAAGTCCAACGTTAAGCTCACAGCAGCTAACGGAGCCCCTATAGACACACTAGGGCGAGCTGACACGACAATTAACATCGGCCTCGGAGACATGACCACCGATTTTATGATCACGAAAGTTGATCTAGCGATCCTAGGTATACCATTCCTCGAGTCTTGGGATATCGGAATACGGGTCAAACACAAGTACATTTATAAAGATAAAATAAAGAGCTATGCCGATCAAAAAATAGCTGCAGTCATGAAAAAAAAATTCACTGACGAACAAATAGCAGCTACTATCCCTCATCGTGACAATAACCCTCAACCAGAGGACGTGCAAATCACGGAGGACGAAAACATTCGCTCTATCATTGACAAATACAATGATAAAATGAGCAAACTTCAAGGAAAGTGGAAAAACAACGGGGTTTACCACCGTATAACCACGGAAGGAACACCAGTACACTTCCGAGGAAGACCCATGGCGGGCGAAAAACGGGCTCAAGTCAAAAGTACTTTTGACAAAATGCTTTCAGAAGGCATAATTGCACCATCAGATTCCGAATGGGCATCCCCGTTACACTGTGTGCCAAAAAAAGACGGGTCATGGAGAATCACCGGCGACTACCGTTTCCTGAACGCGGAAACGAAGAAAGACGCCTACCCTCCTCCTCACATTCGCTCTTTCCAAGCGAATTTACATGATACACGAATCTATTCGACAATAGATTTAAAATCGGCATATTATCATATTCCGATGCACCCAGATGACGCTCATAAAACTGCAATTATTACACCTTTCGGTCTTTATGAGTTTAAGAAAATGAGCATGGGTTTGGCCGGAGCGGCTCAAACATGGCAAAGATACATGGACAGCATCATGCGAAAATTTGATTTCGCATTTGTATACCTAGATGACATCCTGGTGGCTTCTAAAAATTATAAAGAACACATGAACCACCTCAAACAAATTTTTGACAAGCTAGGGGAACACGGACTTCGAGTAGGTTTTGATAAATGCATTTTTTTTCAAAACCTACCGTCGATTTCCTAGGTTTCACTATCTCGAAAGAAGGGATAATTCCTAAACGAGATAAAATAGAAGCCATAGAACAATTTCCTAGGCCAATAGACGTACGAAGTCTACGCAGATTCCTAGGTATGTGTGGTTTCTACCGAGCATGCTCAAGTAAATTCGCTCACACAGCACAACCTCTGTATGACTCCATTCAGTCAAACAAAAAAAATGACAAAACACCTATCGAATGGACATCAGAGAGAGAAAAAGCTTTCAACAGCTTAAAACAAGCAATGATTAAAGCTACATTGCATAATATTGCTCATCCACACCCTACAGCAGAGTGGAGATTAGTCTGCGACGCATCCGACACACACATCGGAGCGGCACTAGAGCAGGAAATTACAGACAAACACGGCTCGAAATCTTACCAACCATTGGGATTTTTCAGTAAAGAAATTCCAGAACAATGGAAGAATAAAGCATCATTCGACAAAGAGATGTTCGCCGTTTACCAAGCTTGCATTCATTGGCACAATGACTTGGACGGCCGATCTTTTCATATTTGTTCAGATCACAAGCCTCTGCTAGGCACGATGCTTAAGAAAAATGCACATTTTTCTAAAATGAGATTAAGATGGCTAACATACATCTCTCAAATGACGAGTGACATTCGTCATATACCCGGAGAGAACAACGTCGTCGCCGACGCACTCTCCAGACCCTTTGATCCAGTTAAAATTCAAACAAAATCGATTTCAACCCAAACTGACGAGGGTCCACCCATAGCCGAAATTTCGCAAATTACGGCTGCAATAGAGTGCAATCTTCTACTGCACATTTCAAATGCACAAATTCGTTCTCCTCCTAACGCAGAGGACAAATTGAAACTCACACGAGTCGAATTTCCTCAAGGAGAAATTTGGTGTAACCTAGACCTAGGACACCCAAGACCTTATATTCCAAACGAAATAAGGCAAGAAATAATCAGCCAAATTCACAATTTGGGACACCCAGGTATACACTCTACAGTGTATAAAGTTAAACAAAGATATTTTTGGCACGGACTCCGTGCAGATGTCTCCAACTGGGTCCGAGCGTGCGAGACTTGCCAACGAGCAAAAATCACTCGCTCCGTGAAGCTCCCTTACTCCGAATTTGAAACGGCTAACAAATTTTCACATGTACACGTTGACATTACCGGACCTTTACCTTTAGCTAAAGGAGGGAAACGTTACATTCTAATGATGGTCGATAGAGCAACGGGTTTGGCTAGAGGCAGTCCCTCTTAACAACATCGAAAACAGCCACGATCACAAACGCCTTTATCAATATTTGGGTAGCTTCAAAAGGTGTACCTAAATACATCACAAGGGATCAAGGCACACAATTCGAATCAGATCTATTTGATTCCATTATGGAACGTCTCGGAGTAAAACATACCCACACGTTACCATACAAACCGTCAACAAACGGAATGGTAGAACGCAGAAATAGATCTCTGAAAGAGGCTCTCAAAGCACAAAACGAAAATTGGCTCGACGCCCTACCAAAAGTACTACTCGCCATGCGTACGGCAGTAGACCCAGCAACGAAACTACACCGTTCCAAAAAGTTTACGGAATTGACGTACCACTCCCAGGAGACATTTTCGTAACTTCTACAAACCTTTCGGAGCCTCTCTTCTTCCGGGCCTACGCATATTAAACATAATAATACGAAATATGCCGTAAACATGCCCAAAAATTTGGATACATGTACACATGTCTATATCAGAGTGCCCACACAGCTCACCTCTCTGCAATGTCCTTACACGGGACCATTCAAAGTGGTTAAAAGAGATAAGTTTTCGGTTACAGTGCAAATTGGCGAACATACGAAAAAAGTTCCCAAAACAGCAAATAAAACCAGCTACACTCTAAAAACAGACGAAGCTGTGTCACTAAACAAAAATCAGGCAGAAAATAAGGAGGAGACTCCCCGAAAATCTGCCAGGAGGCACGTCCCCTCTACCAAATTCGACGAGAGGTGGGTAACGGCGCTCGAAACACCCCAGCCGGCGTCGTCGTTAACAACACGACGTCTTGGGGGGGCGCCTGTGGTGAAAACCACCCCCTCTTGTCAACAGCCCTTTTCAGGGCTACCAAAAAGAGGTAGACACAACACAAAAAATATTTACAAGACGTCGAGTTATAACTCCGTCAAACAAAATATTTCACCAGAGAGAAAATACGAAATTCTCTCTCAAAAGTGAAATATTAACTAATAACATACAAGGCGACCTCCCTAGACACTTACTGGGCGAGAGAGATGCGACAAGTATCTCGAACCAAGTCGCCTTGAACGAGAAAACTCAAACAGAGAATCAAACGTCCTCTAAAACTAGCAAGGACAATTCAAACAAGCCTACTCGCCAATCAGAAACACTGATTACACGAGAGACAATAGGCGAACCAACCAAGAGGCGGCAAGCAACCACCTCTGGTCCAGCAGCCACCCCGGGGACCCCGTCTGAACAACTGACGCAGAGAAAGCACCCGAGGTCCCCGTCTAAACTCAAGGTCGTCGGCTCCGCGACGGACGCTCGTAAGCCACCCCCGGGGACCAGCTCAGCTATCATACTCGCAGATACTGAGAAAACAATGTGCGAGCCAATGAGATTACACAGTTGAATTAATGAAATTAAGCGGACCAATCAGGAGGCGGCAGGAGGCGGCCACCTCCCTATAAAGACCCCGCTCGGAGCCCTCCGAAATTCATTCTACTCTCCGCTCTCGACGACGACACCTCGAAGTACGAAGATTTCTACACGCTCTACGCTGACGAACCTTCTGCATCCCGAGTTCATCTCAAGAACGGCTTCCTACTGCTTTCTACAAGGCCTACCTTCTCTCCACACAGATCTCGCATTGGCATCTACGAGTCCAGTGATTATTCATCCTGCTCATTGCCCAACGTAGTTCATCTGTCAGGACGCCACCCGGTACATCTATCGATATTCTCTTTAGATCGTACGCCCGAGGGACGTTCCTAGCCGTGTCACCCGGGTTTCGTAGCACTAGGCTCGTCACCGACCGCTGGGGCACGCCGGTAAATTACTCTGCTCATCCGCTCTAATTTACCGTCCAAGGAAGTCTTTTTCAAGACTACAAGGTAGGACCCTGACATACGAGCAAAGGAAAGAAGCTCTGTCAAGCGAGTCCACCTTCCTAAACCCTCTATTTCTATACATAGAGGCATCGAAACAAGCTAATAACTCGCTATTTCGATGGAACGTCGGCCACCTTATTTCCTCATGCAAGGGGAGGCAGACGACGGCGAAGCCGGGCCTCTTAGCCCCCGTAGCGCTACCTACATGCTACCCGGCCAATCCGCCGGTCCCAGCGACGGCGCAAGGCTCGATCCTCACGACGAGATCGCCTTCTCACCTAACGTATTCACGAAGGAAACGTTAGATCAAGCCTCGCCTATACAAAAGATCGAGGATACCTTTCAGACCCGCTCTGAAGCCAATCATTATGATTCGACCAAGCTTCCAAACTGATCGAACCCAGCACCCACTATGCGAGCCCAGTGCTCCACGCGGCTGCGACACGAACTATCTCTCAGTTCATCCCGCCAAGCAAGCTGACCTTGACGGATTCGCTCACATTCCTTACAGGAATAACCACGGGGACTAACCCGCATAATCAGAATATAAATGTCCCACTTGGTCTACCGACACCAAGTAAAACTTATATAAATCCACTACAATATATGTTCGAGGAAAATGCCTTATAAATTATATTGACGTTGGTATAGTAATAAGCATTACGCATGCGCGAAACTACCATTGATTGACACAGGCAAAACTCCGAGTTTAATGGAACGATTTTGATGAAATTTTCAGGGATTGTGTGGGATAGCTTCTGGTCGGTCCCCTATAGCTTTAATTGCCGTCACTCAAATAATAGTCTGTGCGCATGCGCAAACGTTAATTTTTTATAACGCCGATTTCTTATCTTCTATTCGTCCGATTTCGTTCAAACTCGGGGAGTAGATAGAAATATGTTCCAGAAAAATTCCCTATGAATTACATCGCGATTGGTGGATAGCCACAGCACAAGCGCAAAACTAAAATTGATCGACACAGACAAAACTCCGAGACTAGCGGACCGATTTTTATGAAATGTTCAAGGATTGTGCGGTTTAGCTCCTAGAAGTTCCCCTACAAATTTCATTGCCGTTGGATTAGTAGTTGTCTGTGCGCATTCGAAGACGTTAGTTTCTTAAAACTTCGATTTCTTATCATCTATTGTATACTAAGTAATTATATGCGTACGTGTTATAATGTGTGAAGAAGATATACTGCCCACCCAACTTCGCAGACTTTTTTTACGTTATAAATAATCCAGTTTGTGTCCGTGGGGAGATTATAACAAGCCATCAAAAGACAAAATACACTGCCAAGGAAATGGCACATGAGCTTCCTCGTGACCTTCACAGTACGTCACCATTAAATTCCAGAAAACTAGAAACGACCGGTTCTGGCATCAGGGAATTAATAATACCGTACGATTCGTATGGCACCTCAAGGGACTCTACCGGGATCATCTCTGAAAATTTGAACAAAATCCGATAAAATTAACTAAGCTGTGACCGTAACAAAAACATCACTTTCGCGCATGCGCATAGCGTACCGCTGCTGATGATTGCGAAGAATGTAATACGGGACCTCAAGAAACCTTGCCCGCATCATCCCTGAAAATCTGACCGAAATCCGTTCACAATTGCCTGAGTTATGACCGAAACAAGAAAATTTTGTTTGCGCCTGCGCAGAGGCTACCGTTGATTCGATCATGACGGAACTGATAGGGGACCATGTAGAGCTATACCCGCACGATCCCTAAAAATTTGAAGAAAATCGCATCAAAATTGTGGAAATTACGGCTGTTGCAAGGGCCGTAACAAGAATATTTCGTTCACGCATGCGCAGAGCGTACCGCTAATGCAATTATGATGATTGTCTTATGGGACCTCAAGGGACCTTACCCACATCATCCCTGAAAATCTGACCGAAATCCGTTCACAATTGCCTGAGTTATGACAGAAACAAGAAAATTTTGTTTGCGCCTGCGCAGAGGCTACCGTTGATTCGATCATGATGAAGTTGATAGGGGACCATCTAGAGCTTAACCCGCACAATCCCTGAGAATTTGGTTAAAATCGGATCAAAATTGTGGAAGTTATGGCTGTTACAAGGAAATGTGGACGGACAGACAGACAGATAGACACGGAACCAAATTTGTTCAGGAGGCTCTGAAACACAAAATGCGAGTGGAAACAAAGCTTCCGCTGATTTCTCGGAAGCAAAATTACCACCTTTTTAATTAGAATACGTTTTTTAAATACGATTTCCATTCATAGGTGAAAACAAAGCTTCCGGAGCCCACTCAGCTGCTCTAAGGGGCTCAGAATTCTGTAAAATTACCACCATTGCGCTTGAAGGACTAATGAGCGTAGAATACGTTTTCGACGTAAATACGAGTATGTGCTCATTCATTAGGTAGAATATCAAAGAAATTAGCTCCGGAGCCCACTCAGCTGCTCTAAGGGGCTTCAGAATTTATAATTAATTTCTAGATGTTCCAAGAGGACTTAATTTAAAATTTCAGCTTCATAATGAATGAATAAAATTTATTATTTCCAAAGTGTTTACATTTTTAAATTAGGCACATGACGTGTCATGGAAACTACCTCCCTCATAGATCAATAATGTGTGCCAAGGGGGGGGGGGGGGGGGGGGGGAGTAGCATATGAGAATTACATTTTTTAAATTATAACTTGTATTTTACATGTTCTCTCTTCTTTACCTATTGCCTGCCATACATACCAACAACCTACATATACCTACTATATATACCTATTAGAAATAATGATGTCAAAAAGTATAAATGCTGGACGTCATGGCATCACTTTCCGTGGGAGTAGCAGTAATGAGGTACGAAAAAATGGATTTTTTGTATTCAGATCTGGTGATGGAATGGGGGTCGGCCAGAGAGGCCGGAACTGTCCGTAAGATGTACTCGTACCTATACCAAGTTGTGGTATAAATGGCGGGAAGTGGATTGTAGGCGGCTTGATGGTAAACGGTATCACTAATCACTGCTTGGGTCGTGAGTCTCATTGTACGGGTGCTCTGTTCGTAAGTTGAATCGCAAAGAAATTTGTTCCGGATCTCACTCAAGGGGGCTTCAGACTTTATGATTCGTTTCTTGATGTCCCAAGGGTTTTCCGTTTCAAATTCCAGCTTCAAAGGTCGAATAACAAACAAATTAGCTCCATAGTTTCATTTGCAATACATATATACCTACTTGATGCTTCTACTCTCACGATCATTAGTTTGTAAACAGAACTTGAAATCTTTTATATCCATAGCTATGCTAGTCATACAGTCACAGAGTTATAGTGAACAGGAAAATATTGACGAAATAGTCAACGATGATTGTGGGTTAAAGAGGGAAGAAGGTTAACATAACAACGTACAAGTCGTTGTATGTGAAAATGATCAGAAAGTTTCCCGTTACGTTACGCTTTGTGTGGCGTAAATTGTATTAATTTCCTACCGAGGAAAGCCATCGTCATAGTGAAGCCATGGAAATATCAACATTTTCCCATTGAAATCCGTTTCATTCTGCAACGATTCTGGAAGTTTGCGCTTTTTCATTTGTATTATATTTGTCATTCCAGACGATAACTCTCCTTCGGATTGAGATAAAAATCCTGCTCTTGAACCAGGAAAATCAAGCTTTCCAAATGAAAAGATGAGTTCGTTGGCCAACACTATTTGAGCACATTAAAATGGTCAAATTTCAAAAAATATACTCAAAAATCACTAAAAATGGCTACAAGCGAACAAAAATCTTTAAACTTATAATTTTTAGCGGAATTTCAGTCAAAAAAAAAAATTATCAAAGATTAACTAGGACAATAAAACAATTTTGTACACAATTATGCTGAAAAATTTACTTAACAATTTCATTACTATTTGCTGAAAAATCTATAAAACCTGCAAAAAAAAAAAACCAAATCTTTTTTGAATTGCAGAATTTGTTTGGTATGGTTTTTTTTTGCCATAATTTTTTTTTTTTTTTTTTTACAATTTCGTTGCACTCTAATTGCTTAAATTTCATCACAATTTAACATTTTATAACACAACAGTTAATTTTAGAAAACTCGTCCTTTATGATCATGCTGCTTGACAGGAAATTTTTTTGTTTTTTCATGTCATGGGCCTACGTTTATGAAACAGATCAAAAATTACATACATATGAGCTAATGGTGATACTGAGATATCTATAAAACCCTTAATAACCATTTGATTTTATTGATATTTTCTGCAGTTCCTATTGGGATAACCATTTGATTTTATTGATATTTTCTGCAGTTCCTATTGGGATTGCTTTGCAATTGTACCTAATTCCTGAGCTCTAACGATGAGAGTGATAAAACATGAAACACGCAAAACTTGATGAATCTTCACCAGATTTTCATGACATTTTCAGAGATAAGGGGTGGCAGCACAGGATCATAACCTCAGTACCTACCTCATTCGGAAGTAATAAATCTCAACAATCTGCAACGTTGATATACTTTATTCGACTTTTGGAAACTAGATACTCCGTATTCATTGACCAAAAAAAAAAAAAAAAAAAACAAGAGTCATAGTGATTCATTATGAATGGAGAGTGGTTCACTGCAAAAATAGATTAGTAAATATAAAGGTGATCCTGTGTAAAAATAGTTTTGAAACATCTTGAGCGCTTCAAAATTATTATACCATTCAGGCTTACTTATATATAATTCAGACAACAAATTCAATATTGTACAAAGAAACTTACCGAATAACCACTTCAGGCTTCAAGGTAAGATTTATCATTGGTTTAAATTATAATTTTAAACGAATCATACTAATCAATTTCATTTCTAAAATATCGCATAGTAATCAACATACCCAAATGACCTTTATTTTTATAAAAATCGAGATAATGGAAAGATTTTGACAAATAAAATTAAAAAAATCAATCACTTGAAGAATTTGAGGCTAAACAAAATGAAATAATGAAGTACTATCATACAGGTTCAACAGGAAAAAAGTTCCCCTCACACAACGCCGGTGATTTTTTGTTAGCGAGTGTAGTGTAGAGGGGGCGAGGTAGTCGCTCCTATAAAGGCTCTCGGTCCGCTGGAGCTGCTCAGTTGAGAATATCTTCGTTATGTGCGACATTCGTTTTGGTTACGTTAGCGTTTAAAACATCGAGAAGACATTACGAGGCATTCGTGACATAGTAACGGGAAATGGTAGTAGCTTCGCGATTTTGAGAAGACGTCGCTTTAATCAACATCAACCATGAGGTGAGCTCCAATTGATAATTAATAACCATTAAAATACTTTCTGGATTGTCATGTTGGCATGAAATGAACCTATAGGTAATAATTAATTTTATTCGCAATAAATTTCGACTGATAGTGCGCCTGTAATGTTGTTATAATATTGTTCAACTTGGTTTGTAAATACATTCAGAGTCACTAGCATCACCAGTAGGATGTAGATACTTCTTGAATCAGTAATGCAACGAACAATAAGTTAGCTAGGCACTTCCTGCTCAACAATGTAGATATTTGTAGGTCTGTGAGAAATTAATATGATGTGACTGTAGTCACATCAAACGTACTTTATGCCTTCTTTTTAGTAGGTAATCAAGGAGCTATCTTAAACGAAATAGGTACGTACCTGTCCTAATTCTTGTTTTAGGTAGATCGCTATGGTTTATATGAGTACGGTGATTACTACAAAAACCTAGTGTAGATTACAATGTAAAAGTGAAGTTTTCTTACATATTTTGTCATATTCATGATTAATAACAAGCCAAGAATTGTATTAATTTATTTACTTTTATTTTATTTATTTATTTATTATATTTTTTTAAGGTTTTTGTCCATTTCTGTAACCACAGAAAGTCCGAATTGTCAGCGTCCGAATTAGTGGACGCAGGGATATCATTAAATTTAACGATTTATACCGGTACCTATCGCATTTGATTTGAGTAATATAATTTATACCTAATTATATTGCACCTTTAATATTGGAAAGTAAATGTACCTATCTAGGTATTTTAAATTTAAAAAATGCTTGAATGGAAATGAAATTTAAGCCCCATCTCCGTTTTTTAATTTTTCTTTTTTTTTATCGTTTTGAGGCATTTTGAAACGATTCCTGGACTAGAACAATTTTTGGATTGGGACGAAAATTCCATCCTTTCACCAAAAAATCGTGCATTTTAATAGAAAATAATCACTAAAACTGGCCTTGAATGTTTAAATGTATGTATATATTCTTAAATTCAATCAAACTGTGATAAAAATTGAACTAAATTGTTGATAATCCTAAATTGGTTTGTATAGCATAAAAGTATCAAGAAAACGGTAAAAAACAAACAAATTTATGGTGATACAGATGAAGATTACACCATTTATGTGCATAAAAACTAGCAATGAAAAAAAGAAACAAAATAAAAATAGCAAAAATTATTATGAATTCGTCCATGTGGTCTGCTGCATGAATGTTCCGATTTAAATTCAGTCTGTCTATGACGACTTCAATAAAGTTTTTAGGGATTATGCTAGCCTGGCTTTACATGTCTCTTATTGCCAGATCAATGGCTGCACACAGGCAAACATAAAATATTTGAAACGAAAAAAATGTTAAGTAACAGTTTTCAAGTGATTTCAATGAAATTCTCAAGGTTGGTGGGCTGGGTGCGAGTTTGACCTAGATATGTATTTCATTATTCCTGAATCAGTAGTAACTTCTGCGGATGCACAAATGTAGAATCTTCAAAACACTTCCTCTAACAATTACAATGATCTGTTTACATTTTCTGTAGGCTACGCTGCAGAATAACGATGTATAACTCAGTACTTTCTAAATCTTACCTTGTAACACATCCAATTTTCTATATAGCCACTTTTTGGAGGATATGTGCCACACCCAACTTGTTTTGTCGTATTGATGTTTCTATGGTCGGTGTGCAATATAAAAATTCGCTATCTCACTTCTGGTTGCATGGGAGATAACAGAAAAAATGCTTAAGTGTATTCAAGGACAAATCTGAATACCTGTTTAGTAAATGGGATAATTGAAATTATTTTTCCCAAAAACACAAGAATTGTTGAGAGTAAGTACATAACCTTGAGCTTATATCAGTTGGAGGTAGGTACCCTTGAGCGAAAGTCGAAAAACTTGGAGTTATCTTGAAGTTCCGGACAATTACTATGGTAAACGTGGTATAAGGAAGAGACGGGCACTCCTCTTCCGTCTAATTGAACGAGTGCAAGACCAAACCAGCTCTTGACCAGGATCTTGATAAGATCAGATGATCTAATGTCCTGGGTGGGTGTAGAAGTATCCTTATAACAGTTCCTTCAGAGGAAATTATGGTGTTTAACCTTCAAAAGATGTTTGGTAGGAGGTTAGTTGTAATACTGTAAACAACGTTGGCTCCTCCCTACCCCATGCTGGGAGAGGAGTTTTGTTGGACGTACTTGATCACCTATTTGACAGCTTTGGGATGAGGGGCTGACGAACTTTTATTCCGATTTCTAATTTAGTTGGAGTTTTTGCGCTTTTCGGATTCATTTTAAATTTATTATGTATGTAGTTGTGGTTTGTGTGGACTCTTATCGGGTTTTTTCACAGATCAGATTTTTGCTTAGATCCATGGTCCGGATGCTACGTGTCAAAAATGCATAACATCATGTAGTCATTCCCTAATCAATTCAGATTAGTTGGGCATATATAAATATATTAGTATCCTCTTGTGACTAGTATTGACGAATCCAGCTTTTCACGGTAGTCGCATAAATATAAATCTATTGATAAACTAATAGTTGAAATAATGGTTCCTTTCCTTCTATGTCAACCTAAATAATTGCTTAGGCACCGAGGTACAATAATCATATTTTGTTGTGCTAGGGCAATATGGCCAACTCTTATATTCATTTGAACTGCAGATACCCTTCAAATACAGAACACCGACAGCATGAATTGATGCGGGCAATGTTTCACGCCATAACATTCATGTCGCTAAAGAGTACGTACCTACTGGTATAAACCTTGGATAATGTTGTCAGAAATTAAACACTTTTCCATCTAGGTTCTTCGATAAAATAGCCAGATGTTTTGGAAATTTAGCTATACCTACTTCTATAACTAAGTCCCCGTGCAAGTAGTTTTTGCGGTTTTGTATGGCGAACTCTCTTTCACTCAAGAGGGTGAGAGAATAATCAGACAGAATTAATTCTGATCCACCCTATGGAGGATAGCTGATGACGCTTCGGCCGAGGCAAGGATGATTACCCATTGGTTGAAAATTATGCATTTATTATATTTGATGAAAGTAGATTCATCTTGTGAATTTTTCAAATTTTGGTCAAAAAGTGACGTCACACAAGGAAGAGGGGGTCCCGCCCAGGCTGGAGGGGTGCTATGACGGTTTGTTGCCAAAAATTTGTAAAATCAGAAAGAAAACTAATAGTTGTAGAAGAGTGCGGTTGGTGTGTGTACTCGTGGAATTTTATCAGCATTCCAAACATGCGGGTATTCCTCATAGGACAAAAAACATCAATCTGAACGGTTACTTACTTTTACTATATTGTAAAATAAAAAATAAGTTTAAACTATGGTTTCGAGCAACGCATCTACACATTTTGTTATTTTAGGTAGGTAGGTACCTGTAAATGGATGGTTAGCGAGCGTACGAAAAAGAAAGGCTTGAAGTAAGAAGCCGGTCGTAAACTGAACACAGCTGACAGGACAACACGGAGTCCGCTCACGTGAGAATCACGTGAACGCTCCGTCTTCCACGCTGCATAAACTCGAATATCTCCACCAGCTGAGGGGCTCTTCTCTTCCCTATGTCCCCTTTCTATCTCTTACACTTTTTTTTTGATATCTCGCCAAGACAAGCGTGGTTCCTTAGTCTTACGACTTGTTCAAAATATTCACAGTGCTCACCTCCTTGTTCCTGTTTACAATCGAATTTAGATTAGGGTATTCCCGTACGTTGTGGAAATGCGTCATGCGAGTATCGAATTAAATCCGTTTTATTGGATATTTCTCATTACGATATGTTGCACGTATCGATTTACTCAACGCGATCGAGAAAATAATACGTGCTGATTTCAATGATATTTTCAGTGATTGTGAATGTTTGGTCCCAGGTGGTTCCCAATTTATCTCGTCAACCCCGAATCAATGTAAGGTTCTGCGAACGCCCAACTGTGGAACTGTAACTGTGTTGCAAGAATTGTAACTTCTGCTGACTTCATCTGATTTCGATTCAATCCTTGGGGATTATGTCGGTTGGGATTAAGAAAGTTCCGTATGTCATTGTTCCGGTCATTGTGTGTGCGCGAGCGCAGAAGTAACATCATGTGAACACTCTACTTTCAAAATAAACTACCTACATAAGGTACCCACGGGATATTAATTCATATTGTCACGATTTCTCCAAGTCATGTTCCTGCTTAGCAATAATCTATAAATCAATATTATACTCTAAACCCTCTTTATTGAATACCGGAATTTAGTGAAAAAACGTTGTCTATTTCCACGAAAAATAAAGACTTACAATGTTAAATTGATTTCGACGGTTAGACAACAAACTATGTACTTTGTTACTGATGGGGGCCTAACAGGGAGGGGGGGGGGGGGGGGTGGAGGCGAAAATGAGGCCTCAGTCATAGTATGTATTTTCATTCAGTTAAATAGAAACCATCATTAAAGTACCGTTCGACGGCAAGCCCGTGAATGTCTCATACAAAAAGGAGGGCTTTTTGAACATCTAAAACAACAAACATACTCAAGTTAATCAAACGATTCGATGACTTAGTTGTTGTACCCTGTTGAACCCAGGATGGGCTTGAAGAGCCCTTATTTGTTTGTCGAGGAAATCCGAAATTGTTTCCATTCGAGTCAGCGTCAAAAAATACGTGAAATCCCATGTCAAACTAATGCACTAAGTTGGCAATAATTTCTGGAGAAAAACGCCGATTTCACCCGAAAACTAACGTTTTTCGCCCAAAAAATGTCATTTTCTATCCTAATATGATGCAAATTTTGAGCTTACAGCATGAAAATTTCCAGCCAGTACGTTTCGAGAGACCAACTTTGAAAAAAGTCAACATTTTCGGAATTTTACAAATTTTATACTCACCACACATTTTTCACCCGTTCTTTCATTTAAAATTTTATGAAAACGCATCAGAGTGATTCGAAATCTGACGCTCTTTCCAATGGTATGAGCAGATTAGGTTCGACTGAAAATTGAGGGAGTTATGACAGTTTTAGTGACACAAGGTCGAAAATCTTAAAGGTGAAAAAAGTTGTATTTAGCGTGAATTGAAAAATGTATGTTATAGGACACACAAAAAAGTCACAAATTAGTAGTAAAATCGAACCCTAGCCGGTGCACAGTGGTTCAGAAACCCCTTTTTCCAGGCCAAAAATCAAAAAGTCGAAAGTCTTTGGAAGGAGTAGTTTGATATCCTGAGCTGTTTAGAAGTTGTTGGAGAGTCAGTAACTCAGGTTCCGACTGGTACAAAATGTTTTCTCGTTCAGCTACGCTCAGTGAATCTTGCGGTTGTGCGATAATGTTATTTAGTTAGTTTATAAATGTGGTCTTTGGTGCATATGAGGCTGTCCAGTCTAGCTCATGATTTTTTTTCTAGAATTCGACATCATGGTCTACGTTTCGCGAGGTTGGTAATCAACTAGAAACATTACAGTTTTACTATGCTCATTTTGACATTGAAAATGCCTTAGTCGGAAATTTTGTTACACAATGAAAAAAAAAAAAAAAAAAAAAATGGACGGTAGACCTACGGTTCTACAGTCAGATCATTTAATAATGATTAATTTTACACATTATTTAATTAGTTCATTATGGTTACTTTTAGCAATATGTATTAGTTTATAACTGAGCTTAATAAATCAGCTTTCCTTGACACTACAGAGGCTTAGGGATTATGAGATGCTGTGATAAAATGAGAGCATTCCAAAAAGTGGCTAACGATTTTCCTGCTATGAAAACTAAGGGAGTTACACTTCCCTAGTAACGCATTGGTTGTACGTGAAAATCAATAGAAAACCCCACCGTGACGTGACGCTCGTGACGTGACGAAAACAAATGGAAACGTCCTGTTAATCATTATTGAATGATAAAACGCCACGCAACCTATAAACAAATTAGGTGTTGTTTTCTTTTGATTTTCACGTACAACCAAGCCGTTGCTGGGGAAATGAAACTTCTTCAGTTTTCATCGGACAAAAATCGTTCTCCATTCGTTGGAAAGCTCTCGATTTATCACGCATTTCTTTCGTACTTGTTCTTCTATTCATGTCGTAGTTTTATATTTATTTGTGTTATAAATGGATACAGTACACAATGCCGCATGTTTTGTCGTCACTTGGTTGAGAAGTTAATCTTGGTTATAGTATATTGTAAACGCGTACCATAACAGAAAATTACCTACCTGTGAATTCATATTCGTGGAAGAATTGGGCATCGTCGAGACTGGCTTACAGCAAAAATTCAGTAATTGTGTGTCAATAATTATTTTATGTTTTCTAATTGTTATTTTATTTAAAACAATAAAAAAACATTAAAATTACTGAGACATTTTCAATGCTCATAGCTCTTCTCTCATAAGAGAGAAAGTACGAGTAGCCTGCCGCGTTTTTTGATTTCAAAAAGCAATTATTAGCGGGGTCCTCGGGGTCACGACGAATTTGGTGCCTGATGGTTCTCAAATATATGTAGAATGAAATTTAATAACAATTGGTTGCCAATAATCGCTACCCAGAGGTTCAGATCATTAAAATCTCGAGATTTGTAAGGCAAAATCGATCTAGGTGGACAAAATTATTTTGTAGAAGTTGGAAGAATTTTGAATAGTTGTAGAGAAAGACATTTTGCATCGAATGAGACCAGATCTCTATCTCTTTTCCTCGATTTCCGGCGATTTTTAAAAGTTGTCTTGACCTTCCACTCACTACCCTTTTCTATGGAAATCCTCAACTAGCGAGTGGTAGATCACAAGAACTTCGAAAAATCGCCAAATATCGAAGAAACGAGTTAGAGAGCTGGCGGTGGTCTCATTTGATGCAAAATTTCTTCCTCTACAATTTTTTTTTTTTTTTTTTTTTTTTCAGTACAAAAAAATTTGGGTCAGTTCCAAAGGTCAAAAAGTGAGAAAAATTGTCAAAAATCTATTTCTTGGGTCGAAGAAGCTATTTTAGGTATAGGGACATGGGGTATATTCGGAATCAGCTCAAAATTTTCTATAAGAATAGCTAATAAAATAATTTTGTCCACCTAGAATCGGTTTCTGGCCCACTGTGTGGTGGTGCGTCCAAAAGGGAGACACCTTATATATATTGCCGTTCAATTAATCAATTAATGGATGTCTTGAACATTCGAAAATGCCTATTGAAAACATTTATATATGATTGATAGATTGATTCCTATTTCTATGAAAACAAATTTGCTTACTTAATTTGAACAAAATAACAACTGGACGAATGTAAATTTCGGTACATGACAGAAACAATAAATTTCTGGAGATTCGCAATGGTTTCAATTCTGATTCACTTCCGCATCGTCCCACATCCTCTTCCATATTGATAAAGCTATCATAAAACCGTCTGGTACCAGAACACTCTTCTCAATCTGTTAGCTGAATAACAGAGCAGCGAAGAGCTATTAGTTTTATATATTCACATTCCAAACCCAAATAATAGTTGGGAAGCTTGTATAGATTGCATAGTGGAAAAGAATCAATTGAAAATGACGACATGAAAATACACATAATATAATTGTTACTCATAATTTCCACATTAATATAACCATAACCATCATAATTCCACAATATATCACAATAATTCCATAATAATCACAATTATTCCTGAAGGTCTAATTAGTAGGATTAGAGTGGTCATTACGAATTTGGAGGATTGTTATCTTACCTAGTAGATTCAAAAGCAACAGCTTCTAGTGATGCAGCATGACCATATGAGCAAAAGTTAGCAATGAACTATGCCACATTGTTTAGAAATTCGAGCACTTTGTGTTGTGTACACAAAAATTTATTAAATTGTGGCAAAAACAAATTTAAAACATAATATTCTACAATCATGCCGCAGGACTTTGAACGAATTTTTGCCAATTTTATCGCTTTTTTTGGCATTTTTTAATGCAAAGTAAGCATAGTTTTACACGATTTTGTGCACACATTGCTAACGGTTCTAGTTTATAGTTTACAATCGTTTATATAAAAAATACAAGTAATATTGTGCTAAAAAATGTAAGTTTAACGATGTTAAACTTTTAGTGCCATTTTAAATTATTTTTGAAGCACAATTTTAAAAATTTGAGCACTATTGTGGTTAGAGTGCAATCTGCGAAACCCATAATTTCTTTCGAAATGCTGGATTTTTTGGGGAAAGAACAGATTTTTATCTCAATGCTAACGAGGAATATTGTCTGGAACGCCTTATACATATGAATAACATTTTATTTCTAAAAGGTGGGAGCCATAGGTTTGCCATTGCAATACAGGTAGCATTTTAACATTCACCGGAAACAGATTAATAAAACAAATTTCGTTAATAAAAATGTAAAATTTTCTTTTCACCGAAACGATATTGATTAGTTTACCTAGATTGGTTACAATTCGCAAATATATATTTTTTAACGTTAAACATTAGAGTTCGACATCACAAATTTTAAACTCTTTTAAATTCTGTATTGCATTTTCATAGTTCAAACTCGACAAAAATGAATGAATTAAACGGAAGTTTTTTCGGTTTGGTATATATGGGTAATTGTTGTTGTTGTTGTAACTGTTAATTACATCAACTAAACATCCAGATTCAGTGTTACTATTCTCCACTTAGGCCACAAGTACCTATGCGAATTGAAAGCCTGAGTTTTGCAATTCGTTGCACGAATACTAATTAACGTGTCCTCTGGATCCTACGCGAAATGAAAAGACCAGTTGTCAGGGTGTGGGCTGTAAAGTCGGTTGTTACGAAGCCCATGCCGGCTACACGTGATCAGCTGGTACATTTCCACGGCCTCATGGAGGTACGGGCTGCCTCCGCTTTTTTATTCAAACCCTCATTCATGAGAGATTATGTCATCCCCTTCCAGCAGACCTGAGACCTAATTCGTAAAACAACAAATTACCTACTCGTAAAATTATTATACAATTCGCACGATATTTGACTTTCTCTTGAATATAAGGTTTGGTCTCTCGGCTGCTTGGCTCAAAAAGAAGTTGTGGGAGTGTTGAGGTTCAGTTAAAAAGATCACAAAATCACTAGGCCAACGTTTCGGTATATTTATATACCATCCTCAGGGATACAAAAAGAAAACACTCTAGAGGTTGTCAGATTTAAGTCTTAGTTTAAATATACAGGGTGTCTCAACTAAAGTAGGCAAGAGTTCAGGGATCGATTCTACAAGTAATTTTCAACAAAAGTGCCTTGTAAACTTTTTCTTTTAGAGGCTTCGTTTCCGAGTTATTTCTTTTTTAAGATTTTTTTCGTGTTTTCAAACTTACATCACAAAAACAGCTCTAACTCCCCAATTTGTCGAGTTTTCTCAAATCTAAGGATACCGTTGGAAAGAGCGTTAAATTTCCTATCATTCAATTTCAATTGTTTTGATTAGTTCTAGTTAGTGAAAAAAATGACCAATGTTTAACATTTGAAAAAAATGTAATAACTGTCGATTTTTCTTCGTTTTTCTGCTCCTCAGTATGGAAGTTTTTCAACAAGCGCTTTCCGGGAAAAACTTCCTCAACCGGTCAGCTTTCCAACGGTTTACCAAAAAAAATTTTTTTATGGGGAAGTTTTGGGAGAAAATAGCGTTTGAATGACAAAAAACGTGATTTTGTCGGTCAAAATCAACGTTTCATTTTTTTTTTTTTTTTTTTTTAAATAAATATTTCATGATACACAGCTGTATTCGATGATAATAGACCAAAAAAATAATGGTGTCTCTACTTAACTCATCTTCCACCTGCCTCATCTACCTGAGAAAAATTAGATAATCATCGGAGGGGCAGGCAGAAAAATACGATAATACGATCGGCTACCTCAGTCAATTGTGCTTCAAAATTATTCCTCGGATACTTTCGTTCATTTGAGTAGGTACCTAATAATACGGAGTGGATTACCAATGAAAATGCTGTTGTGTATCAGAGATCGCTCGTGTTATAAAAAAATAATAATTACTTCTTTAAAAAAAATAAATAAATAAAAACATAAATCAGAGCAGGTTCTCAAAGTGCTTCCATCCTTCCTGCATGCGTTGGTGGCATCTCTTCCTCGCGGATCGTGTGACGTTACGTAAGGTATGTACATTCTGCATACAGGAAGGAGGGAGACAATTTGAAAACCTGCTTTTTTTCCCCCTTTTTTAAGAGTAATTATTATTTTTTATAACACGAGCGATCTCTGATACACAACAGCATTTTCATTGGTAATCCACTCCGTATTATTAGGTACCCACTCAAATGAAAGATAAGTATCCGAGGAATAATTTTGAAGCACAATTGACTGAGGTAGCCGGTCGTATTACGTATTTTTCCGCCTGCTCCTCCGATAATTATCTCATTTTGCTCAAGTAGATGAGGCAGGTAGAAGATGGGTTAGGTAGAGACACTATTATTTTTTTGGTTTATTATCGTCGAATACAGCTGTGCATAATGAAATTGAAAATGAAATAATAAAATAAAAAAAGAAAAATGAAACGTCGATTTTGACCGACAAAATCACGATTTTTGTCATTCAGACGCTATTTTCTCCCAGAACTTCCCAATAAAAAAAATTTTTTTTAGTAAGCCGTTGGAAAGCTGACAGATTGAAAAAGTTTTTCCCGGAAAGCGCCTGCTGAAAAACTTCCATACTGAGGAGCAGAAAAACGAAGAAAAATCGACAGTTTTTACATTTTTTTCAAATGTTAAACATTGGTCATTTTTTTCACTAACTAGAACTAATCAAAAAAATTGAAATTTACATCAGAATGATAGGAAATTTAACGCTCTTTCCAACGGTATCCTTAGATTTGAGAAAACTCGACAAATTGGGGAGTTAGAGCTGTTTTTGTGATGTAAGTTTGAAAACACGAAAAAAATCTTAAAAAAGAAATAACTCGGAAACGAAGCCTCTAAAAGAAAAAGTTTACAAGGCACTTTTTGTTGCAAATTACTTGTAGAATCGATCCCTGAAGTCTTGCTTACTTAAGTTGAGACACCCTGTATATACAATGGACCAAAAATTGGAATTATATTAAAGAGGGAAGTGTTTAGGCATAATGTCTATGCAGCTATTGTGGATCTGTTATTGTAATTGTAGTTATAAATGAAGAATGTGAAATTTCAACATAATATAGATAAGGGTGTGGAATCAAACCTCAATCATGGTGGTACAGCAACGTGTGGTAATAACTATAACTAGGATAGTTATTGCAGGTTTTATATTAGAGTTATTGCAGAAAAATTGAGAAGTCAAATGAAAATAAATGAACTTGAATGAAGAAGAGCACGTGTTTGTCAAAATCAGGTTAAATATATAGGAAGGTATAACTGTTGGTTTGTGCTTCAGGTGGTTTGATTGTTGGTGTATCAGAGAACCTTCTATGTTCAGGCAGTTGTCTCATTACTGGAAAAAAACTAGGTATACTACTAACAAAAATTTCATCTACCTTTGTACCACAAAACTATCACATTTTGAATGTACTTAGGTCTATATTGCTTAGAACTATAGTATCCATGGTTGTTCAAGGAAACATCTATATAATTAACTATTGTAGGTACCTATTATCGAAAATCAATTCATAGGGATAGGGATTGTTCGGAATCGCGAACTATATGGTGTTTGTACATTTCAATTAAAAGAATGGTTCCCTTACTCCAGTCCATTATTCAAAATAAGAGAAAAATCACACAAAATGAGACACACGAGTACACGAGACTGGAGTAGGTACACGAGCAGGGAGCCGAGGGGGGGGTACAAATCAGTAGCAATGTGATTCACAGTAATAATTGTTTTACTTATATATGTAAAGCATTTCCAAATTAAATTTCAACATTTTCCAGATTTAATCCAACAACATTTTTCAAATGGAATTCAACATTTTCAAATAGAATTTAACATTATATGCGATTCCAAGAAAATGAAAAAAGAACCTCATAATGAATTTTTTGATAAATTATCCTTTCTTGGGAATATCCGTTATTATTGATCATTAGCCATTATTTTCGATTTTTCAGATCGTCCCTAAGATCAGATAACGTCTAACAAAGTTCCAGTCATGGCATGATCGTATGACCTAATTTTCATAAATTTTATCGTACTGTATTAGGTGCATTGTTCTTCATACTTCATATTTTCCCTTATATTCATTCCATCCTATTCTGAATATCAAAAAGAGGATTGTTTATCTGAAGTTATTGAGACAGCATTTGTGGAAGCAGCTGCCCTTCCTAGGAACCATTAGCGAGGTATCTTCGGTAATGAGAACACGATAAAGTCTCAAACATCACACCTTATGACGTGTCCCCAAACTGTGTAGGCTTCGAAAAACCATACCCACATTTGATATCAGTGGACCTCAGTTAACTACCTAACCACTGAAAGGGGCTAGTTAACTCCTACTTTACTCTGTGGGGGAAAGGAAAAATTCCTACCGTGACCGTAGTTCGTCGAGTAACTAATAACACCATTGTGACGGACACCTTTTGTGTAGCCTGGACCATTCCGTCAGAAGTATTTCAGCTCAACAGCTTCTCTAGGTTGACGGAAATTTCCACCGTCGATGATATCACTATTAGTGATCACTCACGTTCAATCATCACGAGTGTTGGGAAACTGTTTAAATGATCGAATACCTTAAAATAAATAATAATTGACCATTAGGAGAGAGGAGACAATCTATTAGACTCGTTGAAAAAATCTCCATTGCAGTTGGGTTTCGGTATACATCGGAGAACCAGTTTTTTAACTCCTAAAACCTGAAGTGTAAATACTTATTTTAGGAAGCGACTA
This sequence comes from Adelphocoris suturalis, assembly GCA_030762985.1. Taxonomy (NCBI): domain Eukaryota; kingdom Metazoa; phylum Arthropoda; class Insecta; order Hemiptera; family Miridae; genus Adelphocoris; species Adelphocoris suturalis. The sequence continues at coordinate 74,574,189 of CM061046.1, read as the reverse complement.
ATTCAAATTTTACAAAACACGAAAAAACCTTCGAAACCTTCCAATATCCTAAATACCTATCGTTTGATCAATACTATAATAATTTATACTTGATAGTAGTCTTTTTCTTTATCTATATTTTTTAAACGTTTTGTGAAGGACTTTTTTGAAAATTCTCCTTTAAACATACCTCCATATCAACTCATTGATATCATATTTATTGGTTTGTATGCGAATAGTTGCTTCCAAATTTGCCTAGGGCTGCGAGAAAAAAATTGTGATCGCTGTCTAGAGATGATATACACACATCAAAAAAAGTTTTGCATCACCCTTATTCAGTCAAAAATATGCACGGAAAAAATTTGAATTTTGGATTTTTGAAAAGTTTCTCTCATTACGAAATTAAAACAACAGAAAAATCTTTATTTCGATAAATTTCTCCTTTTGAAAAAACGTTTTCTTAGAAAACGGCAAAAAACTGAAAAATTCACTAGGTACCTATTCTAAAAATTGTCAAAAAAAAAAAAAAAAAAAAACATGAAAAATCACTTTAGTAGTCTGTATTACCTCCTCTGGCTGTAATTCAAGCTCGCTCGCGAACAGGCATGCGCAATAATAGGTGATTAATTGCGTTTTGGTCCAAGTTGCGCCATTCTTGAACGTCAGCTTCCCTGAGTTCCTGGACGGTCGTAGGGACATTTGGTCGACTTTAAACTGCTCTGTGGAGCATATCCCAAACATGTTCATTGGGTTTCATATCAGCAGAGAACGGTGGTCAGTCCATTCTGTTGATATTCACGGACTGTAGGTAGATTTGGACGATTCCAGCCCTGTGAGGGCCAGCGTTGTCATCAACTAATACAAAATTTGATGTATGGGTTGGAGGATATCCCTAAGATACGAATTTGCATTCATCGTACCTTCTATGGGCCCTAGCTCGATTCTGGCGTTGTGCATAACACCAGCCTAAAACATGACAGAACCACCATGTTGCAGAGCGCGGCTTGTGGGCGCGGGTTATGGTGCAGAACCACCATCTCATGCGACTTGGCCTTCCTGGAACTCTCCTCTCTCACTCAGTGGTTGCCTGCTACAACAGCGAGGCCAGTTTCGTCGGAAAATGAACAATTTCTCCATTCAGGGAGTAGCCAGTTTTCATAATCTCTCGTGGTCTCCCGTGATTGAGCCATTCAATCCTCTTGAGATCGGTCAATAAATGTCCTTTACTTTTAACCACATGATCAAAAACCCAATTAAACACCGTAGATATCATGGGCGCGGCTACCCCAAAGAAACTCTCCAAGTCGGTATGCGTATTTCATTGGGAATATCTCTCATTAACTTCAGGATGTCTTCCCGGAGGAAACGGAAGATGAGACGGACTTCCTCTTCGGGAATCGTCTCCAAATTGAATTTGCCGTACAAGCAGCTCTTAAAACGAGGGGCTCGTTTTGGTGACAGGAATCTTAAATACCTTCAAAAACGTCCTCCAACTCCTCCTCCGTTATGAAGTGGTCCGTGAAAGGCTCCATCCAGTCTCCTACAACTTAGATCATTTTGGAAAAAACTTTGTAAAATTTCCGCGAAGTGCACAACACTGAGGGCGGTAGTGGTGTATCTTCTTTGCCTTCGCTTTTCTCCTTGATCTAGGGTCAAAGAATAGAAAAACGGCAGTGATCAACTACAAGAGTAACTTTAACGTCACTTTAAGAGTTCTCTCTCTTTCGCGCTTACGCAAAAGCTACGAGAAATCAATTCGAAAAGATTAGCATTCATCGTGCTCGCTCTAGCTGCTTGTTATCGTGTTTACGAGAAATACGAATACGAGAAGTACAAAGGCTCTCTTACATATATGTCTAGATTTCCTTCGTCGTATCTTCATGTTCGAAATAATGAAAGCATGAGAATTTTAGACTGGCCTGATAATTTTGGTTTCATGTCAACTTGTCTGTCAGTGAATCCGCTAATCCGTGTAATTACCGGAGCTATACTAATTTACTGATTGATTTCGTTGAAATATGCTGGTATTGTGCGATCGCTAGAGTCTAGATGTCCCTTCGATGATTATTATGACGACGGCGAATAACTAGCTGGTAACTAGAAGATGAACATGATTAAATAATTAATTGTTCGCTGATTAAAGGTAGCCTTTGCAAATTACAAAACATTTTAACTATTTTCTTAGCATAGTTTTTACAGTGAACCTACCAACCAGCATAGCTAGTACATAGCTATAAGAGAGCTGACTCAAATTTCCCAAGTCGTAGTAGGCCTATCTCTGATATGCTATTAGTATTGGTCTTGTTAAAAATACCATCACTTCTCCTCTCAAACCTAATAATACATTCTTTCCCGTCAGGAAGAGGATTGTGGATATTATAATTTTAGCTTCCATCGGTCATCCTTGTTCCCACAGGGCCTGATACCTCAACTAATGATGCGAATGTTTGACTATTGTAATCCTAAAAACATGGCCTAGGGTTGAAACCATCTTGGTCCAGTCGCTGGTCCCTGGTTTATTTCCGACCATGACTCAAAATAGATATGCTTTCGGAATCATGGAATCGTTTAAATTCCCTTTGGTTAACATAAAGCCCATCAGAGCTCCACTGAGAAATAAAGTAATCGTTAAATTCCCACGGTAAATTTGTGGGTTATCACGTACACGTACAATACTCGTGTAAGCCAGGGTTTTCCCGCTTTGCTTAGCGTGACGTAATCATTTTACAGAATCGACTAAGAAAGCTTGATTGAAAACCATTCGTAACTCGGTCTCAATTTTCAAATTGAAGCTGAATCGGATGGAATTGAAAGAATCGGAAAGCTTTGCATTATGCGTTTTGCGTTTAGGTTTTTCTTTTTGTATTTATTACTAGGCGATAAAACTGAAAACCCTGGTTTTCTTTGGATTAGTTAAATTTGTTTCAGGCTGAACATCACTGTTTACGTTTGTTCATTCAACTTTCAGCAGTTCTTGCTCAAATGTATTTTTTATCATCCTCTTTTTTTACCGTCCTACTGTTTTCGTTTCATTGTTGCATTTTGTTTGTCGCGTTGTCTTGAGGCTACATAGGTACAGGAGGTAACTAGATCAAAAAGGCTCGAATTTTTTAATTGACTCTCTAGAAATGGATGTTTTCCTTGTAAATTCGATTTTATTGAAAGGTATGTTTAAATTATGCGGATCTGATCCCCCGTTTACGAATTGATAGTTCAACATTTTTTGCGCGAGATTAACGTTCAGTTTGTGAGTGAAAAAGGTACCTACCTATACCTATGTACTCAAGGTCACTGCGTTACAGATCTAGCACTGAGATAATGAACCTCTGTGTAATAGTTTGGAGCATTCAAAGAAATTACCTCGTGTATTTTCAAGCTTTTAAATTTTCAACAACTTATTAGGTCAACGTAATTTCCTAATATTGTCCCCAAGGTGGGGGTCAGTTACTCCACAATACATTTAAAATTAAATCGCAGTATTCAAAATTCATGTAATTAATAGTAAGTACACTAATTTTTTCAGTTGTTGTTTAACTGTAAACCTTTTTTTGCACTTAAATTTTAATATAGTTTATCAATTGTTTAACAAAATGTTATTTAGATTTAAAAATAACATTATATTTTACTAATGATGATGTTTTGAGAAATTTCGGGGTGGGTCTGAAAAACGGACCATAAAAATATTCTCAAAATTAGTCTCTTCCCTTTTTTTTGTTTATTGAAATTTAGCACATGCATGCATGAATTCCCTATTTGACCAGACAAACAATTGTATTTTCCAGAATAGGGTTACCTATCAGGTAACCCTCGTATTAGGTATTAGACTACCTATTAGAATACGATTTACCAGAATAGGGTCCACAGTAACAAATAATTTGTTCCCTTCTTTAAATTTTTGGTAAACGGACATAACCTGGGTTTTGGAATTCTACATTCTACATGGGGAACTTTCTTGTGATAGAATTTCACTCTTTCGACCTCAGATTTGGATTCAGCGCGAAAACCTCCTACGTATCAATTATCAGCTCAAGACTATTTAGTTTGGCCAATAAACAGGTAGGAAGACGTGACGTAATAAGCAGGCAGGCGGGGGTCGTGACGTCAACGTGCAAATGAATTTCAAGAGCTGTATTACTGGTCAGATACCAGTCATATAGCACCTTTTTGAAAAGCTCTCGCCCTGATCTTTCCATTGAGCAAATAAAAAATAACCTTGAAAATTCTCCATTGGCAATATGTATGTACTTGTTTGTGGGTAATGTGTAAGCAAAACTTCAGTAAAGACCTACAACGATCTTATCATTTATATGTTTGTCACATGATCGTTACAACAGTAAATTTTTTTTAATGAGATAGTTGCAATGGATGTGGTAAACAAGAAAGACTAATGTTTCATAGGATGAATGGAGCAGTCATGGAAATGGCGATAATTCAAAGCGGTTTACCGGATCACATTGACGCCGAATAAATGAGGGAATAACAACAATATTACGCTTTCATTCGCACGGTTTTTTTCGCTGATGTTGCTAAGGATAAAATTGCGCACTCCATTATTCATATCCGCTCACGCCACTCAGGGAAGCTCTATTGTTCGTATTGTGCAAAGCAGCGCATTAAAACTGATGTTCCCTCGAATGAATCGTCGCACCCACTTATCATATTGACAATTGGGAAGAATCGCAAAACCCACGTGATACCCATTTACCAAAAGTCAAAGAAGGGAACAAATTATTTGTTACGAGGGAAGCAATATTTGGTTAATTCAATAGGAAATTCATTTATAATTAGGTACTAAAACGTAGAAGAAAACATCAAATACATCATACATCAAATCATACATTAAATCACATTAAAGATTTAAACTCGTAAACGAGTTCCACTATCCGCTTTACAAGCAGATAGGTACCTACCATGTTACATGGATATGTCTTTGATTGGGGATTTCATAACGGTTGTCCTCGAGTTGTCCTCGACTGTTGTCAAGAGGATAAAAATGTTTCCTATGGAGTGGAGTAAATGATGCTATTGCTTTACGTTAAGAATATTGTAACCGGCTTATTAAAATTGTTTATAGTCCAATCAACTTAGTTTTGGAATGTAGCCAGGTACGTAAGGAGGGGGAAATTGGTAGCTTGAGATGTGAACATTTATCACATAAATCAAGCGCTTTCCAACGAGTGGCGAACGATTTTTGTGCGATGAAAACTGCGGAAGTTCATTCCCCTAGCAACGGCTGGGTTGTACGTGAAAAACACTGAAATCGTAACACAAATTTTGCGTCACGGAAATTTTTGGTTGACCCCCTGAGCAAAGGCATATCCATGTCAAAACGCTGTAAATCACTACGCAGATTTATTATACCTGTATTAGTAGGCTTACCCTTCTGTGCAGATCATCGATCTGTATTTATTAAACCCAGTATAGCGTAATATGTACAGTTTACACTACAATCGTAGGAGAAATTAGCCTCTGAGGTCTCTCAGCTTATCAGTTTGCCTCCATACCTTGTAATTGTACTCTACGTGTTCCAAAAGCGCGCCATTTCGGATTCCATCGCCACAGGTCGATTAAGAAAGAAGTTACCAAAGACCCCTCAGCTGATCAGTGCGCCTCCGTACCTCGTAATTGTTTTCCGGTTATCCCAAATGAGATCTATGTTAAATTTCAGCACCATTGGTTGATTATGAACGAAACTGGCTTCAAATGTTCCTCATCTTATCCGAGCCCCTCCCTACTTCGTAATTATTGTATACCTATTCTAGATGTCCCAAAGGAGATCCACTTCAGGTTTCAGTTCAACGGGTTGATTGAGAAACAAATTAGACTCAGAGGTCCCTCAGCTGATCAGTTAGCCTCCGTGTACTGCAATTTTATTCTAGACATCCCATTTCAAATTTCAGCACCGTAGAATGATTTAGAGAAACACTAGCTTCACGGGTCCCATTGTGTAACGCACCTTCGTAACCGATTTGCGTTGTTGGTTTAGTGAAAGGATGTCTTTGCCATTAATATGCTTACGTAGACGTGGGCACAAACAGAGAGAAAATAATGCAGTTGAAGAAAACATCTGTACAGTTTACTAATCCCTCTGATCCAAGCATACTGACATTGATGTAGGCACCCACCAACTGAAGATGAATAGAATAAAGCACTTTCCTAACGCTTCACTAGTCTATCTGTAGCTGACAAGAGTTATAATAAACTCGATTTCGTGAAATAAAAATTCCATTGGAATTACATCAACTGTTACGATCGTCGTAGTTTATAAGTTGATTTTTACTACGTTCCTACCAGTTCTGATTGTGATCGATTTTCCTGTCAAAGTTCTAGTCCATAGGGAGAACGAAGGGATTAACGTACACTAATCCGAGTGGTTTCATTCGATTGTTTGGAATGATATCTATCAATGAAAAACAGTAAAACATACCCCATACCATGAAAGTTTTCAAGATCTCGATTTTTAAAATAGTTCTGCCTTAAAGTCTAAGCTTTAGTGTTGATCAAAAGTTATGCTGAGGTTACTGGCCGTAGTAGATTTTTGAGCCAAATTTCGTAAAGTTTGGCTCACTAGTTTCGGAGAAAAACCGGATGGCATACGGTGTTACGACGCAGTGTGGGCCAGAAACCGATTCTGGGTGGACCATATTATTATATGAGCTATTCTTTTAGGAATTTTTGCGCTGATTCTGAATATACCTAAAATAGCTTCTTTGACCCAGTTTAGTAAATTTGACTCACTTTTTGACCTGTGGAACTGACCTAAATTCTTTTTGTATGAAAGAAAAGTTTTAGAGGAACAAATTCTGTATCGAATGAGACCGCCGCCAGCTCTCTAGCTCTTTTCCTCGTTTTTTGTCGATTTTCGAAGTTTTTATCACCTCCCCACTTCCTTGGGAATCCTTGCCAAGTGAGTGGTAGGTCACAAATACTTCGAAACGTCGCCAAAAACCGAGAGAAAGTGTTAGAAAGCTGGTGGTGGTCTCATTCGATACAGAATTCGTTCCTCTACAACTTCTCTTTATTCGTACAAAAAAGATCAAAAAGTGGGAAAAGTTCTCAAAAATTGATTTTTTGGGTCGAAGAAGCTAATCTAAGTGTATAGACAAGAGTTATATTCGGAATCAGCAAATATTTCCCTCTAAGAATAGCTCATAAAATAATTTTGTCCACTAGAATCGGTTTCTGGCCAATGCGCGGCGGAGAGACAGATTTTTCTCTTCTTTTCGCTATACCTAAAATATCATTTTCGACCCAAGAAATCGATTTCGTCAATTTTCCTCACTTTTTGACCTGTGGATCGGACTTAAATTCTTTTTCTACGAAAGAAAAGCTGTAGAGGAACGAATTCTGTATCGAATGAGACCACTCTCTTATCTTTTCCTCGATTTTTTCAAAGTTTTTATGACCTTCCCACTTCCACGGAAATCCTCGACATGTTTTTCTGGTCACTGTGCGGCGGACGGACATGTTTTCTTCTTTTATTTCGGAACTTACGTATTTTCAAACGTAAACCAACAATTTCGAGTGGGAGGGGGGGGGGTTAAATTATTATTATTATTTTTGTGTATTTATTTATTAAAAATTTGGATTTTGTCAATTACAATGGTTCATTACGTATTGAAATAATGAAAATACATACTACACCTAAACCATAGCTTGAGGAATGTGAGAAAAAAATCATTTTGTAATTTAGTATTTTCCAACTCTACTTATACTTTTCCAACCAACCGGATGCTTAGAGGATTTTACACCGGATTTTAATCTAGGAATGATAACAGTGATATGAGATTATCTCGACCCCGACACGCCAATCTCCGATAAATTCTTAGAAATAGGATGAAAACCTATAGCTGTTATGTAGGTTGTTACAAAGTTTGTGCAGAGTTGTGCAGAAAACTTTGTGTACAAAGTTGTGCAGTGTCAATCTGTCATTGTTGGTGTGACGTCGATAATCTCTTCAACATTCCTTCAACGCTTTATCGTTAATATATAGGTAATATAGTGCTTCGGCGCTGATTTAAGGCCTTTTTACAGTTTTTTCTTTGAATACCTTTGTCATGATACTAGGAAAATCTCACTTTTCTATGTTTAGCCCGACGAAATAGGCACTTTAACATCTCTTTTGGCCATAAAAACAGGCGTATCTTACAGGAATTCCTACGTTCTTTCGCTGTCATCAGATTTTAAGTACAATACTTCTGAAGGACGTTGTGACCGTTTCATGGAATAGAAACGCATGTCGCTGAAGAAAAAATAAACTAATATTTCGTAAAACTCGAAAACACTATGAGGCATTTTGGAAATCGGGCTTGGAATCCATGGATTCTTTTTCTTTATGCAATGTGAAATGTAACTCGTTGAATCATGTATGTGACATTCCGACGGTAACTCACTTTGGGATGGAGATAAAAAGTTCGTTCGTTCGCAAATATGCATTCAAAAAGAGAATACAAAATCGTTGGACAGCACTTTCTGCGAACAATAAATTGCTCAAATTTCAAAAAAATGTGCCGAAAATCATCAACAATTGCAAAAGACTGCTAAAAAGTCTGCTAAACACATTCAAAAATTAGTGCGCGAAATTGTGATAAAAATAAACTCAAGTGCATTAAAATGTCCTTAAATATTGTAACAAACCAAAACTTTATTTGTGTAGCAGAACATAGTATAGAAAACGTTTTTTGATATAAAATTTTATAGTTTCTGTGCACAGTGCGCAGATTTAAAACGCTTACGAAAATTTGCTCAATTGCCATGCTACTAATCTCAACTTAGCTTTTTGTGTTAAAGCGTAAAAAGTTTCCAGTCATGTCATGCAGCATGATCGTATGAGCGAATTTTCGAGTATTATAACGTCACGCTGTTTTTAAATGTGAGGAGTTTGACTCAAAAAAAAAAAAAAAAGTTGAATTGCCAATTTTAGGGCAAAAAACTCGTCTATAAATAATATTCTGTAACTTGAAAAAGATTTTGGATTTAAAGCTTTTTTGGCATTTTTTTCGATTTTTCAGCAAATAGGTACCTATTAATGAAATTTAGTTACATTTTCAGCATAATTTTGTGCGTCAATTTTTTAATCAAAGATCTACTTTGAAGTCTTAAAAGAACTAAACCTCATGAACTAAGTCAAATAAAATGAACGTCAAGACTAGTGACTCAATTATCAGAACAATAAGTCTAATGTGAAGTATATTAGATCTTAAGAAAATGTATAATAATTTATCGCATGAATATTGCTTATACTTGGCGCAATAAAACTTGTCAAAAAAAAAAAAAAAAAAAAAAAATTTAATGTTCTAGTTCATAGTTGATAAACTCTTTTTGACTAAAATCTGCTAAAAATATAAATTTAACCAATTTTACAGCCATTTTTATGATTTTTCAGCACATTTTTTGAAATTGGACCAATTTAATGTTGGTACATAAAAAGAGGTGGCCAACGAACTCATCCTTCAACCAAGCATCATTTGAAAAGCTTGATTTTTTGGCCCAAGAATGGAATTTTTATCTCAGTTCTAAGGAGAGTTATCGTCTGGAATGACATATTATACCAATATATACGTATGAAAAATTTCAATCTTGCAGCATGATCGTATGAGCGAATTTTTGTAAATTACTCTACTATATTGTTAATTATTTTTGAAAATTCAGGACTTTAAGTAAAAAAACGCTGCAAATTATTTCACAAAGGTTTATTATTTTTTCAATTGAGTATGATCATAGTTTTAGTTGGCTAGCGTACGTCATAAGGCCCGTCCAGACTTCTCGGCGTGTCCTATTTCGAGTTGCCACAACCTATACTTCTATAATTATATACGCATGTTTATATTTCTCGATTTGAGCTCCTATCTATTAAAATAGTTATTGCCTTAATAATATCATTATCTAAGTACGTACGCAAAGTCGAGAGGATATGTTATTAAATATGCGTAGGAAAAGCTTTGGTATTAACACACATATGACCTTGAAAAAAACATATATTCATGCCTCGAAGGAACGCCGGCGCCGTACCCCCATAAGCCGCGGCGCCGGCGCCTCCTCTCACTCCACCCCCCGCTCACCCCCCTCACCGCCCACCGTGACCCCCTGCCAAGCGTGCCAGGCGTGCGTGCGTGCGTAAGTCTAACAAAGCCTTGAAATGACACTTTTTCGCCCGTTTTTGGCCCACAGCATCTATGCGAGTAAAGCGATCGGGATGGTAAACGTTAGGACCAACTAGACCCCAAATGGAGTCTATGGGCGAAAGGAAGGGTTTTTAAGTCAATTCTCAGGCCTTTTATGGCCCGGACGGCGGACGGCGGACGGCGAACGGCGGACGGCGGACGGACATTTCAAATTTGGATTCTACGCACCTTGAAACGTAAAGTGACAAAGTTTGAGGGGGGGTTATAAAAATTTTTTGCTATACGATCACATAGGCTTATTATTGGAAATAATAAACCAATACATTTTCAACTTCCAATTTTATGCAAAAAAAAAAAAAAAACTCCCTTTAAAAATTTTCTGCAGTTCAAAAAAGATTTTGGATTTTTAGCTTATTTTTGCAGTTGTTATCCATTTTTGGCAAATTTAAAGTACATTTTTCAGAATAAATTTCTGCAAACATTTTTTAATGCTCTAGTTCATTATTAATAAACTGAAATGCAGCTTTAAAAATATAAATTTAACGATGATTTGCGGTTTTAGCCGTTTTTTAAAATTTGTTTAGCACATTTTTTGAAATGTTACCAATTTAATGTGCTCAAAAACTGCTGGAAAACGAACTCATTCTTTCATTTGTAAAGCTCGATTTTTTGGCGCAAGAACGAAATTTTTATGGAGAGTTATCTTTTGGAATGACATATATATATATATATATATATATATATATATATATATATATATATATATATATATTTGGGGCATTCTGAAATGAATCCTAGAGTTTAACACTATTAGCGAATTTTCGGTAGAAAATGAAATTTTGCAATGGCTTTTAGAATTTTAAAATAAAAATTTTGGAAATTGTTCTTCACTGAAATTTGTTTTGGGGCATCCTGAAACAAATTTCAGTGAAGAACAATTTCCAAAATTTTGATTTTAAAATTCTAAGAGCCATTGCAAAATTTCATTTTCTGCCGAAAATTCGCTAATAGTGTTAAACTCTAGGATTCATTTCAGAATGCCCCACATTTTCGAGTCATTGCAATAGCGTCATTTATGTACTGCGTAAATTCGCTAAAAGTCTCATTAATTTTACTACGTACATTCTGATTTTAATTTCTAAGAGGTGACTAGATGTCATGTAGCCAACGTTTTGTTTACTGTTATTTTCGTTGGCTGGAGACGATTGGTTTCATACGCATTGGAATTCCATTAGCGGGAGATGAGCCCTTGAATTCAATTTCCTAATCTCCTTCGTATGGTTTCCTCATTGGAAGAGGCTGCCGGTAGTTGAATGGCCACGCTTGTTTATGCTGGTTTGAGTTCACTGTTGAGTTTCAGAGGGATCCGATGACCTTTCCATTGATTAACTCGAGCTTGTGGCAACATCGTGACAAGAATCTTGTCAACGAAGACCCCCGATTTCGATATACGTGACAGACTTGTTATTGTCCGGTTGTATTGTAGTAAGCAAACCGTCGATAAATATTAAAAATACTGAGTTCGTCATAAGTACACACACGGGAATGGATTTTATTAGAGCTCTGGTTTCCCCCGGTTTTCGTGTTTACATAACTGAACAAACAGATTCCTCATTTTTCTTTGCCTAAACGTATTTCGGGTTGGTACCTACCTTGCACGACACATTTCGAAAGATTTGCTTTGATTTGCGATTAATTTGTAGTATATACCCTCATACATCTAAACGAAGAATGGATACCAGAATTGAACTTTAAAACAACTATAGCGCATTAATTTATGAGTTGGTTTACATGAATTATACCAATTGAATCTTGTTTAAGTACCAATCGTTATGTACGTACATGATCCTAACGGCTGTATTTTCTTCAAATTACACCTTAATCATAAGAAATATTTGCAACTCGCAAAACTCCTACAGTTAACTTCCAATGGGGCTCCGAACATGAGAAACTCGAGATAGGGGCAGCACGCAAACATTGACCTTACCGATTCGCTACTCTTATGTTGCCTATAAGGGCAGTTGTCACGAACACAAGTTGGTTTTGTTGTTTTTTCGGTTTTTGTCTGTTGGTGTGATTCTTTATTATAATAATTTATTCAGTAATAATATAATTTTCGTTTTTGAAAAGAAATGATGAAGTTGGTGGTGCAGGGAAAGAATCGTAGACGATAAGGGGCGACGCAAGGTTCCAACAAGGGGAAAATTATGTCAACGACCATTTTCTTTAGGGCACTGCCCTCCTAGCGCTCCTTACGGTGGACCATGTTAGTTCGGAGCCCCATTCGGATGATAGGTAAAAACGTACAGAACTTATTTTCGGTATGTTGGAATGTACGCACAACTCAGCCAATATAATTATAATCGACTCACCAAATTGAGTTTAAATTCCGATGGTGTATAGCATTTCCGAATTGATGTAAACCTTTTCCACTAAGGTATATACTTTTTCCACATGTATTTAGACTTTTTACACTTAGGTTTAAAGCTTTTTCACATAGATTAAGACCTTCTGCAGTAATGTTTAGACCTTTTTCAGATTGTTTGTTCCTCGAAAAATTCTAAATCTATGTGGTAAAGATCTAAACCTATCATAAAAAGTTCCAGCCATGCAGCATGATCATATCAGCGAATTTTCGTATATTATCGTATATATTATTATGTTTTAAAATTTAGGACTTTGAGGGAAAAGAAGTTGTTAACTTCCAAATTGATGGCAAAAACTCGTTCTAATCTGCTATGCAAAAGAGATTTTGGAGTTTTCACTTTTTGAAGTTTTTATCGATTTTTTAGCACATTTTAATGAAATTTAAGTACATTTTCAGGATAATTTTGTAAAACAGCTCTTAAATGTTCTATTTTATAGCTAATAAGTAAACTTGATTTGAGCAATATTTTGCTAAAAAATATAAATCCAACAATTTTTGGCCATTTTTTGCTATTTTTAGTGATATTGTCAACACTTTTTTGAAATTTGACCTATTTAATGTGCTCGAAAAATGCTGGCTTTGATTTTTTGGCGCAAGAACGGAATTTTTATCGATCCTAAGGAGAGTTATCGTCCGGAAGGACACACACACACACACACACACACACACACACACACACATCATTATATATATATATATATATATATATATATATATATATATATATATATATATATATATATATATTATATATATATATTTATATATATATATAATAGGAAAAGGATTAAGCTCTAGGATTCGTTTCAGAATGTCTCAAAACGGATTCAATGGAGGTTTTTAGAAAATTTTGATTTTTAAAACTTTTGGAGTCATTGCAATAGCTTCATTTTCCACGAAAATTCACCAGAAGGTCTGTCTATGTAAAATAAGGTCTAAACCTAAGTTAATAAGGTCTGAATCTCAGTGAAAAAAGTCTAACCCTAAGCGGAAAAGATCTGAGTCAACTCGGAAATGCTATACATATTTGGAATGCCACCATTAGATACTCCACTAAAATTTCAATGCATACAGAAATGTGAAATGTAGGATAGTGAATTTTTATTGAATACTGATGCCGATACTATAATATCTTGATGGCTATTAAACGAGTTACTACGTAAGTGAAGCCTCTGAATTTATTTTATTTTTTCTTAAATTAGGTACTTACCTGTCAGCTTGGAATCACTCTAACAGAGTTAGGGCCATATCATACGAGCGCTATTGCCGTCGCGCTGATGCCGTCGAGATAGCGCCGGAAAAAGTGTATGTCATACGTGACGGCAAATGCGTCGCGTTGATGCCGTCCCGCCAACGCCAGGTGCCTGTCATACGTAGCGTCTTCCGGGCGCATTTGCATTGACAGGGTCCGGCGTCACGTGCGCCGCGTCGCTAGCGCGACCGTCGGCGTTGGCAGCGCTCAGCGTCCGGCTAACGCGGACTCGCCGACGGCATTAGCGTCCGTATGACATGCTCCATAAGCCCCATTGCGGGTTGGAGCGTTTTCAACGCGACGCTATCAGCGCGACGGCAATAGCGCTCGTATGACATGGCCCTTAGGTACTGTAATTAAGTTCCTAGTATGTAAAGTATAGCCTATGGTAGCTTGAGAAAGTTGTTTGTACTTTCCTTCGCACTTACTTGGAGGTTATCCAAGTAGATTATCATTAGTGTTTGACTTTTTGAGTCAGTATTTTGATTTCCCTTGACGGTCTGGTTCGTGAAGAGTTGAGATGGCCGTGTATCGGATTTATCGCTTTCAGTCTTTCGATTTGGCCCGATTCTGAAAGTGGAGGCCACATACTGACTCCTTCTACGCCCACAACCATTATTGCTAGCTATTGTTCCATGTCTATTTGAAGTAGGTTTGTTGTTTCGGAGATCATCCAGCAAGGGAATTCACCGCTAAAGCAGAAAGAGGGAAACTATGATTCCCCGTTCCATCATGGAGAAATGGCTGCAGCCAAAGTGGTGCATTAGCCACTGCCTGGGTATTGCAGTGTGCT
>CM061046.1:74334449-74559603 GCA_030762985.1 Adelphocoris suturalis | reverse complement strand
TTCAAAATTCATTTGATTAATAGTGCACTGATTTTTTCAGTTGTTGTTTAACTGTAAATCTTTTTTGCATCCAAATTTTAATATAATTTAAGTATTGATTGTTTAACAAAATTTTATTTAGATTTAAAAATAACATTATATTTTATTAATGAAAAACGGACCATAAAAATATTCTCAAAATTAGTCACTCCCCATTTTTTTCATTAATTAACTAATTTTTTTAATGAAAATTAGCATATGCATGTATGAATTCCCTATTAAATGATTTACCAGAATCATAGGGTCCTCAATAACTAATGTATTTACCAGAATAGAGTGTGACCTATCAGGTAACTCTCGTATTAGGTATTAGATTACTTAATAAAATACGATTTGCCAGAATAGGGTCCACAGTTTAACAAATAATTTGTTCCCTTCTTTAAATTTTTGGTAAACGGAGATCACGTGAGTTTTGGAATTCTACATTCTACATGGGAAACTGTCTTGTGATGGAATTTCACTCTTTTGACCTCAGATTTGGATTCAACGCGAAAACCCCCTGCGTACCAATTTTCAGCTCGAGATTATTTAGTTTGGCCAATAACCGGGTAGGAAGACGTGACGTAATAAGCAGGCGGGCGGGGGTCGTGACGTCATCGTGCAAATGAATTTCAAGAGCTGTATTACTGGACAGATACCAGTCATATAGCACCTTTTTGAAAAGCTTTCGCCCAGGCCTTTCTATTAAGCAAGTAAAAAATAACCTTGAAAATTCTCCAAATAATACAACAACAAGCAACAACAGCAGCAATATGTACAAGCAACAACAGCAGCAATATGTACTTGTTTTGTGGGTAATGTGTAAGCAAAACTTCAGGACCTACAACGATCTTATCATTTATTTGTTTGTCACATGATCGTTACAACAGTTACTAATGTTTCATAGGATGAATGGAGCAGTCATGGAAATGGCGATAATTCAAAGCGGTTTACCGGATCACATTGACGCCGAATAAATGAGGGAATAACAACAATATTACGCTTTCATTCGCACGGTTTTTTTCGCTGATGTTGCTAAGGATAAAATTGCGCACTCCATTATTCATATCCGCTTACGCCACTCAGGGAAGCTCTATTGTTCGTATTGTGCAAAGCAGCGCATTAAAACTGATGTTCCCTCGAATGAATCGTCGCACCCACTTATCATATTGACAATTGGGAAGAATTGCAAAACCCACGTGATACCCATTTACCGAAAAGTCAAAGAAGGGAACAAATTATTTGTTACGGGGGAACCAATATTTAGGTTAATCATTCAATAGGGAATGCATTTATAATTAGGTACAAAAACGTAGAAGAAAAACGCTGTAAATCATTACGCAGATTTATTATTCCTGTATTAGTAGGCTTACCCTTCTGTGCAGATCATTGATCTGTATTTATTAAACCCAGTATATCGTAAGTACAGTTTACAGTACAATCGTAGGAGAAATTAGCCTCTGAGGTCTCTTAGCTTGTCAGTTTGCCTCCATACCTTGTAATCGTACTCTACAAGGCCCTGCAACTGTACGTGGATCTCAGACGCCGCCGAATGGAAATTGAAGAGAGCATTGGCGGACATATTGGGGTCAACTTCAGCTAGCTAGTTTGTGTATAAGTGTTCGTAGAAAACATATTTTGTATTATCTTGATGGAAACTATTCTAAAATCATTAAAAACGTCAATTATTATTATGACAACACAGTTTGTAAATGAATTTTATGCAATATTTTCAACAGAGACAAACTGTGGGAGCTGCTTGTCTTTGAAATATCTAACACCAAATATGACGATTTACAAACTTATTTAGGCCACAATTGTCGTCCGATTTTCGTGATTCTTTTTTTGTTCAACTATGAATTTGGTCTAGTTTTGGATCTTATATCAGGACTTTCAAATTTGATTATGAAAAAGGGTGAATGGAGGGGGTAACAGTAAAATATCATGATGTTTTAACTAATATCGTCAGATTTTTTTATTCTTTTTTGTTCAACTAAGAATTTTGTCTCGTTTTGGAAGGTATATTAGGAGTTTCAAATTTCATTATGGACGAGGAAGATTAGAGGAGGTAATAGTAATAAATCATGATGTTTTAACTTATCAAGTCAGATTTTCGAGATAATTTTTTAAATTCGATTATAAATTCGGTCTAGGTTATAAAAATATGTCAGGAGCTTCAAATTTCATACTGGAAGTTTTTTGTTATTTGAATTTGCAGTCAGTGGAGGGAGTTAATTGGGGGGGGGTTCGAGAAGTCATGATATATTTGTTTTTTCCTCTTATTTTAACTCTCACCAAATATATATAAAATCCATTCTTAGGGACGTCCGTGTAATGTATGCATTACTTACCAATATGATTTCGTTTAGTTTTGCGTAGTGGCCATATTGTACTTTTCATACCGTACTTTTAATAGTAGGATATGATGAATGAAGTATGAATAGTACCATACTTATAATAGGCATAAGTTAGTTAGGTATTTTAAAGTGAAAGATCCTTCCATTATTCAAAAGCAATTATTTCAGAACCATTCTTCCAAAGTAATAGATGTAGTAGATGAACTATAATAAAAACAATCTTCATTGCACATAAATAAATGATGTTGCCCCCAATATGCCCGACTGCAGACCGTTCAATTTGCAATGCGACACTAGCGCTACAAGTGGGTCTAGTTTACTATTACAATGTCTTTGGTACTCTACGTGTTCCAAAAGCGCGCCATTTCGAATTCCATCGCCACAGGTCGATTAAGAAAGAAGTTACCAAATGCCCCTCAGCTGATCAGTGCGCTTCCGTACCTCGTAATTGTTTTCCGGTTATCCCAAAAGAGCGCCATCTTAAATTTCAGCACCATTGGTTGATTATGAAAGAAACTGGCTTCAAATGTTCCTCATCTTATCCGAGCCCCTCCCTACTTCGTAATAGTTGAATACCTATTCTAAATGTCCCAAAGGAGATCCATTTCAGGTTTCAGTTCAACGGGTTGATTAAGAAACAAATTAGACTCAGAGGTCCCTCAGCTGATCAGTTAGCCTCCGTGTACTGCAATTTTATTCTAGACATCCCATTTCAAATTTCAGCACCGTAGAATGATTTAGAGAAAAACTAGCTTCACGGGTCCCATTGTGTAACGCACCTTCGTAACCGATTTGCGTTGTTGGTTTAGTGAAAGGACGTCTTTGCCATTAATATGCTTACGTCGATGTGGGCACAAACACAGAGAAAATAATGCAATTGAAGAAAACATCAGTACAGTTTACTAATCCCTCCGATCCAAGTATACCGACATTGATGTAGGCACCCATCAACTGAAGATGAATAAAATAAAGCACTTTTCTAACGCTTCACTAGTCCATCTGTAGCTAACAAGAGTTATAATAAACTCGATTTCGCGAAATAAGAATTCCATCGGAATTACATCAACTGACTCGATCGTCGTAGTTTATAAGGTTATTTTTACTACGTTCCTACCAGTTCTGATTGTGATCGATTTTCCTGTCAAAGTTCTAGTCCATAGGGAGAACGAAGGGATTAACGTACACTAATCCGAGTGGTTTCATTCGATTGTTTGGAATGATATCTATCAATGAAAAACAGTAAAACATACCCCATACCATGAAAGTTTTCAAGATCTCGATTTTTAAAATAGTTCTGCCCTTAAAGTCTAAGCTTTAGTGTTGATCAAAAGTTATGCTGAGGTTACTGGCCGTAGTTTGATTTTTGAGCCAAATTTCGTAAAGTTTGGTCTCACTAGTTTCGGAGAAAAACCGGATGGCATACGGTGTACGGCCCAGTGTGGGCCAGAAACCGATTCTATGTGGACAAAATTATTATATGAGCTATTCTTTTAGGAATTTTTGCGCTGATTCTGAATATACCTAAAATAGCTTCTTTGACCCAGTTTAGTAAATTTGACTCACTTTTTGACCTGTGGAACTGACCTAAATTCTTTTTGTATGAAAGAAAAGTTTTAGAGGAACAAATTCTGTATCGAATGAGACCGCCGCCAGCTCTCTAGCTCTTTTCCTCGTTTTTTGTCGATTTTTCGAAGTTTTTATCACCTCCCCACTTCCTTGGGAATCCTTGCCAAGTGAGTGGTAGGTCACAAATACTTCGAAACGTCGCCAAAAACCGAGAGAAAGTGTTAGAAAGCTGGTGGTGGTCTCATTCGATACAGAATTCGTTCCTCTACAAAAAAGATCAAAAAGTGGGAAAAGTTCTCAAAAATTGATTTTTTGGGTCGAAGAAGCTAATCTAAGTGTAAGGACAAGAGGTATATTCGGAATCAGCAAAAATTTCCCTCTAAGAATAGCTCATGAAATAATTTTGTCCACTAGAATCGTTTCTGGCCAATGTGGGGCGGAGAGACAGATTTTGCTCTTCTTTTCGCTATACCTAAAATATCATTTTCGACCCAAGAAATCGATTTCGTCAATTTTCCTCACTTTTTGACCTGTGGATCGGACTTAAATTCTTTTTCTACGAAAGAAAAGCTGTAGAGGAACGAATTCTGTATCGAATGAGACCACTCTCTTATCTTTTCCTCGATTTTTTCAAAGTTTTTATGACCTTCCCACTTCCACGGAAATCCTTGACATGTTTTTCTGGTCACTGTGCGGTGGACGGACTGATGTTTTCTTTTTTTAGTATTTTCAAACGTAAACCAACAAATTTCGAGGGGGTGGGGGTTAAATTATTATTGTTATTTATTTTTTATTTATTTTTTTATTTGGATTTTGTCAATTACAATGGTTCATTACGTGTTGAAATAATGAAAATACATACTACACCTAAACCATAGCTTGAGGAATGTGAGAAAAAAATCATTTTGTAATTTAGTATTTTCCAACTCTACTTATACTTTTCCAACCAACCGGATGCTTAGAGGATTTTACACCGGATTTTAATCTAGGAATGATAACTATTTTAGATATTTTAATCTAGGAGTAATATGAGATTATCTCGACCCAGACGCGCCAATCTCCGATAAATTCATCGAAATAGGATGAAAACTTATAGCTGTTATGTAGGTTGTTACAAAGTTTGTGCAGAGTTTTGCAGAAAAACTTTGTGTACAAAGTTGTGCCCAGTGTCGATCTGTCGTTGTTTGTTTGACGTCGATAATCTCTTCAACATTCCTTGAACGCTTTATCGTTAATATGTAGGTAATGTAGCGCTTCGACGCTGATTTAAGGCCTTTTTACAGTTTTTTTCTTTGAATGCCTTTGTCATGATACTAGGAAAATCTCGCTTTTCTATGTTTAGCCCAACTAAATAGGCACTTTAACTTCTCTTTTGGCCATAAAAACAGGCGTATCTTACAGGAATTCCTACGTTCTTTCGTTGTCATCAGATTTTAAGTACAATGCATCTGAAGGACGTTGTGACCGATTTCATGGAATAGAAACGCATGTCGCTGAAGAAAAAATAAACTGATATTTCGTAAAACTCGAAAACACTATGAGGCATTTTGGAAATCGGGCTTGGAATCCATGGATTCTTTTTCTTTATGCAATGTGAAATGTAACTCGTTGAATCATGTATGTGACATTCCGATGGTAACTCACTTTGGGATGGAGATAAAAAGTTCGTTCGTTCGCAAATATGCATTCAAAAAGAGAATACAAAGTCGTTGGACAGCACTTTCTGCGAACAATAAATTGCTCAAATTCCAAAAAATGTGCCAAAAAATCATAATAACTGTTAAATTCATATTCTCCACAGAATATTACCAAGAAATTTTTCATCATTTACTATGAACAAGAACATTCAAAAATTATTGCACAAAATTGTGATGAAAATTAACTCAAGGGCATTAAAATGTCCTTAAATATTGTAACAAACCAAAAATTTATTTGTGTAGCAGAACATACTATAGAAAACGTTTCTTGATATAAAATTTATAGTTTCTGTGCACAGTGCTTAGATTTAAAACGCTTACGAAAATTTGCTCGATTGTCATGCTAATAATCTCAACATTGCTTTTTGTGTTAAAGCGAAAAAAAAGTCCCAGTCATGCAGCATGATCGTATGAGCGAATTTTCGTAAATTATCGTAGGAGTATTATAACGTCACGTTGCTTTTAAGTATGAAGAGTTTGAGTGTAAAAAAAAAAATTGTTAAATTACCAATTTTATGGCAAAAAACACGTCTATAAATAGTGTTCTGCAACTTGAAAATTTTTTTGGATTTTTAGCTTTTTTTGGCATTTAATTTCGATTTTTTAGCAAATACATATTATTGAAATTGAAGTACATTCTCAGCATAATTTCGTGCATCAATTTTTTAATGTTCTAGTTGATAGTTGACAAACTCTTTTTGACTAAAATGTGCTAAAAATATAAATTTAACCAATTTTAGAAGTTTTCAGTCATCTTTATGATTTTTCAGCACATTTTTTGAAATTGGACCAATTTAATGTTGGTACATAAAAAGAGGTGGCCAACGAACTCATCCTTACCTTTGAAAAGCTTGATTTTTTGGCGCAAGAACGGAATTTTTATCTCACTTCTAAGGAGGGGTGTTATCGTCTGGAATGACATATTGCACCAATATATACATAAGTATAAAAAGTTCCAGTCTTGCAGTATGATCGTATGAGCGAATTTTAGTAAATTATTGTACTATATTATGTTAAACTTATGTAACATGTGCCAATAAATAAATTCTTAAATTCTTAAATTCTTAAACTGTTTTGAAAATTCAGGACTTCAAGTAAAAATAAATTTTCAACTTCTAATTTTATGCAAAAAAAAACTCCTTTTAAATAATATTCTGCAATTCAAAAAAATATTTTGGATTTTTAGCTTTTTTGTACAGTTTTTATCCATTTTTGGCAAATTCAAAGTACATTTTTCAGAATAAGTTTCTGCAAGCATTTTTTAATGCTCTAGTTCATTGTTAATGAACTTTTTTAAAAACTGAAATGCTGCTAAAAAATATATACGAGTACTATAAATTTTACTATGTTTGACCGTTTTTAGCCATTTTTAGTGATTTGTTTAGCACATTTTTTTAAATGTTACCAATTTGATGTGCTCAAAAACTGCTGGCCAACGATCTCATTCCTTCATTTGGAAAGCTTGTTTTTTTGGCGAAAAAACAGAATTTTTATCTCAATCCTAGGAAAGTTATCGTCTGGAATGACACACACACACACAAATATATATACCTATATATACATATATATATATAATATATATATATATATATATATATGTATAAGTGTTAAACTCTAGAATTTGTTTCAGAATGCTCTAAAACGGATTTCAATGATAATTTCTAGTGGTTTCCAAATTTTGATTTTAAAATTTTATGAGCCATTGCAATAGCTTAATTTTCTACCCAGATTTTTCGAGTCATTGCAATAGCGTCATTTATGTACTGCGAAATTTCGCTAAAAGGCATTTACCTACTCATTAATTTTACAATTTACATTCTGATTTTAATTTCTAAGAGGTGATGTCATGTAGTCAACGTATTGTTTACTGTTATTTTCGTTGACTGGAGACGATTGGTTTCATACGCATTGGAATTCCATTAGCGGGAGATGAGCCCTTGAATTCAATTTCCTAATCTCCTTCGTATGGTTTCCTCATTGGAAGAGGCTGCCGGTAGTTGAATGGCCACGCTTGTTTATGCTGGTTTGAGTTCACTGTTGAGTTTCAGAGGGATCCGATGACCTTTCCATTGATTAACTCGAGCTTGCGGCAACATCGTGACAAGAATCTTGTCCACGAAGACCCCCGATTTCCGATATACGTGACAGACTTGTTATTGTCCGGTTGTATTGTAGTAAGCAAACCGTCGATAAATATTAAAATACTGAGTTTGTCATAAGTACACATACGGGAATGGATTTTATTAGAGCTCTGGTTTCCCCCGGTTTTCGTGTTTACATAACTGAACAAACAGATTCCTCATTTTTCTTTGCCTAAACGTATTTCGAGTTGGTACCTACCTTGCACGACACATTTCGAAAGATTTGTTTTGATTTGCGATTAATTTGTAGTATAAACCCTCATGTATCTCAACGAAGAATGGATACCAGAATTGAACTTTGAAAACAACTATAGCGCAATAATTTATGAGTTGGTTTACATGAAATTAATACCAATTGAATCTTGTGTAAGTACCAATCGTTATGTACAAACATGAGCCTAACTGCTGTCTATTCTTCAAATTACACCTTTATCATAAGAAATATTTGCAACTCGCAAAACTCCTACAGTTGACATCAAATGGGGCTCCGAACATGAGAAACTCGAGATAGAGCGCAGCACGCAAACATTGACCTTACCGATTCGCTACTCTTATGTTGCCTATAAGGGGAGTTGTCACGAACACAAGTTGGTTTTGTTGTTTTTTCGGTTTTTTATCTGTTGGTGTGATTCTTTATTATAATAATTTATTCATTAATAATATAATTTTCGTTTTTGAAAAGAAATGATGAAGTTGGTGGTGCAGGGAAAGAATCGTAGACGATAAGGGGCGACGCAAGGTTCCAACAAGGGGAAAATTATGTCAACGACCATTTTCTTTAGGGCACTGCCCTCCTAGCGCTCCTTACGGTGGACCATGTTAGTTCGGAGCCCCATTCGGATGATAGGTAAAAACGTACAGAACTTATTTTCGGTATGTTGGAATGTACGCGCAACTAAGCGATGTAAACTTAATGTGTTAAGTAAATTGATGTAAACCTTTTCCACTAAGGTATATACTTTTTCCACGTGTATTTAGACTTTTTACACTTAGGTTTAAAGCTTTTTCACATAGATTAAGACCTTCTACAGTAATGTTTAGACCTTTTTCAGATTGTTTGTTCCTCGAAAAATTCTAAATCTATGTGGTAAAGATCTAAACCTATCATAAAAAGTTCCAGCCATGCAGCATGATCATATCAGCGAATTTTCGTATATTATCGTATATATTATTATGTTTTGAAAATTTAGGACTTTGAGGGAAAAGAAGTTGTTAACTTCCAGATTGATGGCAAAAACTCGTTCTAAATAATAATCTACTATGCAAAAGAGATTTTGGAGTTTTCACTTGTTTGAAGTTTTTATCGATTTTTTAGCACATTTTAATGAAATTTAAGTACATTTTCAGGATAATTTTGTAAAACAACTCTTAAATGTTCTATTTTATAGCTAATAAACTTGATTTGAGCAATATTTTGCTAAAAAATATAAATCCAACAATTTTTGGTCATTTTTTGCTATTTTTAGTGATATTGTCAACACTTTTTTGAAATTTGACCTATTTAATGTGCTCGAAAAATGCTGGCTAACGAACTCGTCCTTTCGTTTGGAAAGCTTGATTTTTTGGCGCAAGAACGGAATTTTTATCAATCCTAAGGAGAGTTATCGTCCGGAAGGACACACACACACACACACACACACACACACACACACACACACACACACACACACACTCACACATATATATATATATATATATATATATAATAGGAAAAGGATTAAGCTCTAGGATTCGTTTCAGAATGCCTCAAAACGGATTTCAATGGAGGTTTTTCAAAAATTTTGATTTAAAAATTTTTGGAGCCATTGCAATAGCTTCATTTTTTACGAAAATTCACTAAAAGGTCTGTCTATGTAAAATAAGGTCTAAACCTAAGTTAATAAGGTGTGAATCTAAGTGAAAAAAGTCTAGCCCTAAGTGGAAAAGGTCTGAGTCAACTCGGAAATGCTATACATATTTGGAATGCCAACTTTGGATACTCCACTACGAATTTCAATGCATACAGAAATGTGAAATATAGGATAGTGAATTTTTATTGAATACAGATGCCCTATACCATATATCTTTATGGCTATTAAACCAGTTACTACTTTAGTGAAGCCTCTGAATTTATTTTAAGTTTTTTCTTAAATTAGGTACATACCTGTCAGCTTGGAAATCACTCTAACAGAGTTAGGTACTGTAATCATTAAGTTCCTAGTATGTAAAGCATAGCCTTTGGTAGCTTGAGAAAGTTGTTTGTACTTTCCTTCGCACTTGCTTGGAGGTTATCCAAGTAGATTATCATTAGTGTTGATTTTTTGAGTCAGTATTTTGATTTCCCTTGACGGTTCATGGTTCGTGAAGAGTTGAGATGGCCGTGTATCCGGATTATCGCTTTCAGTCTTCGATTAGGCCGATTCTGAAAGTGGAGGCCCACATACTGACTCCTTCTACGCCCACAACCATTATTGCTAGCTACTGTTCCATTTTTATTTGAAGTAGGTTTGTTGCTTTCGGAGATAATTCGGCAAGGAAGTTCACCGCTAAAGCAGAAAGGGGAGACTATGATTCCCCGTTCCATCATGGACAAACGGCTGCAGCCAAAGTGGTGCACTTAGCCACTGCCTGGGTATTGCAGTGTGCTATGTTGGTCTTGAGACTAAATGATCATTCTATATCTTGTGCAATTTTTAGTACATTGGTAGATGAAGAAGGAATGAGCTCTACTAACTTCCTCAATGGCTTTTATACTCTTTCGCTGGTGAGGAGTGAAACAAATGGAACCGCCTAGTAACTAGAAGATTCGATTGGGTGGGTTTCTGCTTCCTGCTGCTACGAGTGTTGGCACCAGTCTTTGTAGGAGCGGATGCAACCCTGCAGGCCCTTCATTTCCGTGGGAATCTTCCTGCCACTTCGAGCACTGGTCAATGGCAACGTCACCGGTTGTATTCTGGGTGGGGAGGAATAATTGAGGAGCTGACATGGAAAACCAGTCAAGTCCAAAAATCAAATTTCATAGGAACTCCCTCTGAACTCTTATCAGATTTGTTGGTCATAATCTAGAAAGGACGCAAAGACGGGAGGACCTAAGGCCGTTTACTTGCACTTCGACGAAAAAAAAAATGTTCTTTCGATTTTTGGACTTAACTGGTTTTCCATGTCAGCTCCTCAATTGATTTTGATTTTTTCACTTATTGCAGAATTTTTCTAATAACAGTATCATTATGTTTTTTGCTTAATCACGTTATTTTCTCTTTGTTGCAGTATCAAAGCTGGCACCGGTAGCATAGTGGACCTCGAGAGCTTGAAGGCACTTGTGGCTCCAACAAGTGCCAAAATTGTCGGGGACCGAGTGGCCAAAGAAGGCTCCGTTCGACTGTTACCAGGCGCAAAAAGAAAACGTGGAAGTTCTTTGAGACAAGTAAGTTCAACATCATGTGAACTATCCAGGTTAATAAGGAACAAGCGGTTCTTTCAAAATAAGTGAATAACCTTTTTAAAAAAAATATGAAAAAATAATTTTCCAAAATTTTGGGACCATTGGAACAGCTTAATACTCTTTTAAAATGCGCTAAGTAGCGAACTCTCTCTCATGTCCTACCAACACTGGGTTTTTCTACTTTTTTCTATATTCGGTTTTCGGATTCTAAGTAGATATATAGCATTGTTGATAGTTCAATAGTTTTGATAGTGTTAAAAGTGGAAGGATGGAAATGAAAGGTTAATCGATTTGTTGGTTTTTGTCGATTGTGCAAGGTTATTTTATTGAAAATACTACCAAGCAAAAAGAAAGAGAGGGCTTCTTCGTTTTGTTTTATTGTTGTTTCTGGTAAAACTGTTTTTTTTTTTTTTTTTCTTCTTGTTGTTTTTCTTAGATGTGTAAATTATGTAACTTATACTTATATATGTAACCTATATTTTGCTGTAGTAAATTGGGCTTGCCCGTTAATAAATAAATAAATAAAAGTATAAAATTCGATGTTTAAGGTTTTCAGCAAGTTCGGTGTTTGTAATTACTGCCGGTATGTGACACAATCATTGTCGAAGTAGTGAATTTTTCATGGGCGACCTTCATCACAATATTTGTCAACGAGATGCCATCAACATAAAATTGAACTCCAGGTATTCTAATGAAAGGGTTCTCAATGTCAATGAATTATGAATGTAATCAGATATTGCGTGGTTCAAATGGCCCACCGTGAGAGACTGTAAATGAGGGATCGTTTTCCGTTTTCCAATCAAACAATAATACGCAAAAAGGTTAATCAACCGCTAGTAAACACTAAGTAAAACTAGGCAACCAAACCTTGACTTTTCGCCAGTTTCACGTTCCATATTCTTATGATTTAAAATGTAAAATCCACTTGAATTGACTTCAATTCTAGATATTGACAGAATAAAACCGCTATCATGGTCAGTGTAAACCTATACACACACACACACACACACACACACACAAAAAAACACACACACACACACACACACAC
Organism: Adelphocoris suturalis; assembly: GCA_030762985.1. Lineage (NCBI taxonomy): Eukaryota > Metazoa > Arthropoda > Insecta > Hemiptera > Miridae > Adelphocoris > Adelphocoris suturalis. Next base: position 74,547,355 of record CM061046.1, on the reverse strand, counting down.
ACACACACATTTTTTTTTTTTTTTTTTTTTTTTTTTTTTTTTTTTTTTTTTTCAAAACTCCCCTCAAAGGCGGAGGGGGCACACCATTAAATTGTAAAATAAACAAATAAAATTAAAAAGTGGGGAGGACGCCCAGGTTCACCCGACGCCGGCTCTAGGGATATGGGAAGTTTCAGGACGAGGAGGAAGAATGGGATGAAAGGAAGTGCCCCTATAAAACGACCACCAGTTCAAGTAAGAACCCCTCAGTACGCGGGTGGTGATACCACGGAGTACTCCCGCCGAGATGCCCAACTCGAGTAACTCCGTGGCGCTTTTCCCGCACCACACCCCACGCCATGACAAGGTCGCAGCCATGACCTTGATGTTATTGGTCGCCACTCCTTTTAGCTCGGAAATCGCTTGCCGCAGGTCATTTCTGTCGTACTTATTTATTTTAGCCCGCCAGGTCTGCTCCATGTCCATGCTGCCACTGACAACCTGGACATCCAGGATTATGGCAGACCCATCGGGCTTGACGGCAACGATATCCGGCTTCTTGCCCCGGTCACTCGGCATATGATATAGTCTCTCTCTTTCAACATCCCAACCGCTAGATGACAAAGCGCCTGCTATCTGCTTGGCGACCGCATCGTGACGGAGTATGCGGCCACCGTGAGTACGAGGACACTGCTGCACCACATGATAGAGATTCTCATTTTTACCCGACAGGCACGGCAAAGGGTGTCTACTGTCCCACGACTACTCCGTGAACACCTCACCGAGGTGGCTAGTGTAGCCACTCGGACGGCATGAAAATGGCGATAGTCGCGGGCCCCAATGCCCTCTGAAGCCCATTCCACCCACTGGGAAGAAATGGGGGATTCAGAGCACTGTCGGAGTTCTTTACCATCTACTGAATCATGTAGTGCAACAGCGAACTCAGCAGATGAGCTGGGTTTTGGAGCAGTTGGTGTTGCTCGGTCGCACCACAACAACTGCTGCCTGACGAAGTCCAGGTCAGCAGCAGTGCGGGCGACCTCCCAGCTCGAGCCCCTAAGGGCAAGCAGGCGCTGGCGGCGTAAAGATGGGATGCTGGCCGAAAGAGAGACAATACCGAGCCCACCGGCCTTGACCGGTGCGTGGATATAGGCACTTGGGACACCAGGTGGAAAGCCTAGCCAAGAGCGCACAGCAGAGCGAACTTCGCGATCTAACTCTAGCAGCCTCCCCGCAGTAAGCCTACCAAAGACTAGCCCATAGGTTAGCTTTGGCAGTAAGTACGTGCGAAGGAGGCGCAGCTTCTGCTGTGGCTTCAATGGAGCCTTGGTGATACGAGCTAGTGCCCCACCAAGGTCCACACGGCTTGCAGCAATGGTGGCCACACCCATGAAGTCAACTCCAAGGTACCGCCAAACCTCCAGCACGGATCGGGTGGGGATGGGTGACTGTCCTATGACAAAACACTCCTCATCCACCACCTTCACCTGATGCTGGCGACCCGACGGGACCAAGGAGACTGAACCACACTTATCTGGGTTAACCACCAAACCACACCTGGCTAGCTGCTCAGCAAAGGCATTGAGGGCGACCTGCAAGCCCTCACGGGTTTCGGCGAGTAGAATTACATCATCGGCAAAAGCCAGTGCACCTACTCGCACCCCAGGGGCGAGATCGAACCCTATTTCAGCTGGCAGCTTACCCAAGGCCGTGTCCACGACCAGGTTAAAGAGGAGTGGCGACAGAGGATCCCCCTGGCGTACCCCGCGCCCAATGACAACATCCCCTGACATCTCACCTCGTGCCTCGAGGACCGTCACGCCTTCGTGGTACAGACGAGCAACGTACTCAATTAAACGAGCAGATGCCCCGACACCACGAAGACAATCGGTCAGGGCAAAGTGGCTAACTGTGTCAAAGGCCTTAGCGACGTCCAGAGCGGCAAGATGGAGCTGCCGTTTCTTGATACGGGCCAGCGAAATGACAGTTTGGAGAACTGTTAGGTTCTCCGCTGTGCCATCAGCTGGCCGAAATGCTCTCTGGACGTCACCTATGACACCAGCCACTTGGAGGCGAGATGCCAGAACCTTTTGGAAGTGGCGGAAGATCACCGACGAAATAGATATTGGGCGGTAACCTCCAGGCCCACTTAACCCTTTTTTTGGGATGAAAACTGTCCTGGCGCGGGTCAACGCTTTCGGGGGTCTTCCTGATAGAAGCAGCAGGTTGAGGATGAGCAGCTTGACTGTTTTTGGTGTCTTGTTCCAACGTCGGGCCACCATCAGGTCCAGCAGAGGTGGAGTTCTTGACACGGCACTTATGTGCCTCGTCATGAAGCACCGGTGTGCACATGATGCTGCGCAAGGAATCCCTGGTGGAAGCTGGGGGTACCACCGGCTCACCAGGGTTGTGGCTAGGAGCACTCAAGAGTGGCTCCCAATAGTCCACAAACTCCTGGAGGGGGGGAAAAACTTGCTCATCCCCAGCTCCTTCCAGTACCCTCTGCAGCCACACAAGCCGGATGCTTCCTCCACAACTTCTGGACCCGCTGATATTCCCGCCTTCTCGCTTGCTTTGCTGCTCTGCGACCTCCACGAGGCACCAAAGTAGGAGGAACGGCTCCCTGATGCCCCGTCACGGTCGCTTCCTCCTCAACCCCTGGGAAGATCCTCTGTATATAGGCTGCAACCTCGTCCTCCAAGCCTTCATGCCTCTCAACAGCCCGCCTCGCCAGGTCCTGCAGGTAGGCACTCTCATAACCATTAATACGGCCTACCTGCTCCCCGAGCCTCAACACTTCAGTCTTCAAGTCTTCAAGAAGACCGGAGGTCCCGGGGGAGGATTGCTGAACGGCGGGCTGTTGCCCCACGCCTGTAGGAGATGCGGGAGAGGCCCCACGGCTATTTGCCAGGATCGCATCCTGGACAAGCTGCTTAGCTCAGGCAAAGAGATTGGATGGCAGAAAGCGTGCGCATGGGAAAACGGGCTTGAAGGAATACATTAATATTTCGTACCCCATTACGCACAGCCTCTGCCTCCTCTGCTGCCATTCGCCGCAAATCCTCAGAAGCATACCTCGGCCGCTCTCGCTCTATATCAATTGCAGCGTTGGCCTGCACAGGATGCTTCTGCCAGACGTGGGCACTGAGGCCACGCTTGGAGCTGAAGGCTCTCTCACAGTGGGCACACTGGTGGGCATTTACAGGGGTCGTGGAAGAGGATGAGGGATATGAAGAAGAGGATGAAGAAGAGGGAGAGGATGGCCGACGCCCCTGCCTGGGGCGCCCCCAAGCGCCTCCCCTAGAGCCCGGTGTGCCAGTGGGCCGGCGGGGGTTATGAGGCTCACTTGTATTTGATTTCATAACGGGGAGACGGTAAGATAAGGGTCGGGAGACCCGTTGACACGAACCTCCCCCCTAATCGCCAGCGGGTCATTCTGCCACCCTCTGTTCAACAAAGGGTTACCGGGATGCACAACGGGGACGTATGACCTTGGCTTGGGTAGGGATATGAAGGAGCTCCGAAGCTCTGAAAAACACCGACAGTTACCCTACCCCAGCAACCTCCTTACACACGTCAGCACACACACACACACACACACACACACACACACACACGCACACACACACACACACACACACACACACACACACACACACATATATATATATATATATATATATATATATATATATATATATGTGTGGTGTGTGTGTGTGTGTGTGTGTGTGTGTGTGTGTGTGTGTGTGTGTGTGTGTGTGTGTGTGTGTGTGTGTGTGTGTGTGAACAATAAACATTTGTAATCGGCCAAGGAGAATATTGTTTTAATCCCCCTCAAAAGTAGTCAGCATATGTTTCACGATGTGTAGAATCTAAAAACTTTTTATTTACGAAGCCTTTTGTCTATAAGACATAGGTAACTTCAAAGGGCGTCCAAAAACAATACCAAACTCGATTTTTTATGATTTGAAATGACTGACGTCAAGGACAATGTTTAAAGCTTTTATATTGCTTTCAGTCGATTTTATATGGCGAAAACTATTGAAATCGAGACCAAACACGATTGTGACAGTAACTGACGTCAGGAACAACGACAATAACCTTGTATTGTCGTCAAAGACAACTTTTAATACTTTTATAGTAGTTTCAGTCGATTCTGTGAGGCGAAAACTATTGAAAACGATACCGAATTCGATTTTTGATGATTTGACGACGATCGTCGTCGCCGACGACAAGTTCCTGTCGCCGGACCATCACGAAAAACTATACAACGAATTTTGGATGTCTAAAGAGTCTACCTACCAAATTTCAAGTTGATGGATCCGAAATTACGGCCTGTAGCGCGGAACTCACATGCACTCAGGCTGACAAAAATGTTAGCCGATTCAAAGTTGAGACTCCCTTCGTTCGTCAACTAAAATTTGGACTTGTTTTGCTAAAATTTTCGCAACCGGTTACAAGGGTAGTGTAATAATGTACGATGTAATTACTCAGCAATGGCTTGCAAAACGTTTTCCGAACAAAGTGAAGGTTGACAAAAAATTCTGCATATCTCCACGATTCGCTATCTAAGGAGGTCAGAAAACAATTCTAATGGCACTAGACGGGTACTGCGCAGTTTTCCTCGCGATAGTTCCGCTCTTCGCTGGTGAAAATGTCAACTGATGAGCTAATGGGACAATGAGCCGGATCTGCGAGTCAATTGAATAACCGTTTTCGATAAAGTAGAAAAACGGTGGCAAGCTGCAAACTGATCTTAGGGCCGCCGGATAGTGAATTGCATCACCCGTCAATCACAAAGAGTCCTTCGTGTCCCCTTCGGCTAGTCCTGGGGGGCGAACGGCCCCATCAGCTGGTCGTTTCTACGAGCGGTGATGAATCTTTGCGATGGGGGAGAGAAATTCAGAAGGCCTAACTGGATAAAAAATGAAACTTGAGACCCGGAAAAATGATAAAGGATGGGTTAACCCAATGAATTCCTAAACTATCCAAATTCATTGTACACTAGCCGCTCCGGCTCGCTTGGCTCGCCTCCTTTCATTTTTTTGAGGCATTTCCCGTTACTTTTTTTCGCAATCCGATCGCGCCGTCGTCTTCCTCGTACAAAAACTTACGAAACCGGTATTTTACCGGAATTTTCGACGGCCGTTTAGACGGGTAGGGGAAGCGGAGAAGTCGAAAAGAACGGGAAAAAGCGCACAAAGAACGTCAAAATTTAGGTAAAAAACGGAATTTTAAGGTCGAAAGAGTGGGGGAAAACGAATAAAACATAGCCTGTAGTCTGACCGGGAGATTTCCAGTCACAGCAGTGAAAGCGACTCAGATACAGACAGACAGGCAGACAGGGTTTCATTCTTATAATATAATAGAGATAGAGATTGAGGAACATATCACTTCAATGGCGTTTTAGTACATAAAATACAATTTTCAAGAATAAAACCGCAGCACTAAATTTCTACGCAATCTATGGATAGTTATCTAGCAGAGCGACAAGTAAATCATAACCTTGGTATAATTGCGTAGATAACTTACCGAAAGAAATTACCAAACGAAATAAAAGAAAATAGGTATGTAAGTACCTTCTACCGCTCACTTTACTAGTTCGTCACAGCGGATAGGAAACAACAGTAGAAATCAATTTCTTGACATGAGTAATTACATCAGCTGGTCCGATCGTCGTACTTTAAAAGTGAATTTTAACGAATTTTCGTAAATGGTTCCAAAACAAAAATTTTGTCGAAAATAATCTTTATTGAAATCCGTTTTGGGACATCCTGAAACGAGTCTAAGAGAATGTTTTTTCATATAGGTATATTTAATTAGTATATTTAATATGTATATTATTATGTATCATGTATGTGTTCATGTATATTTAATGCAAATAATATTTGCTAAAAAATCGACCAAAACGCTAAAAATCCAAAATCTTTATTAAATTGCAGAATTTTATTTAGAACAATGTTATTTTGGTCATAAATAGTTGGGAACAATTTCTTTGCACTCAAAGAGCTCAAATTTCAAAACAATGTAACATAATGTAATACGATAACTTACGAAAATTCGCTCATACGATAGTGCTGCATGACTGGAAGTGCTTTGTAAGTACTATGTTCAGGTATGTTTTCATTCACGCTCATGTTGGCGTTATGTTTCCTGCCTCTAGATAGAGCGAACTGCCCCTTTCGGTTTTTTAAATTAAATGTCTCAATCAAAACAAACAAATACTATTCCTATTTCGAAATTTTTCAAAATTTTTGTGGTTTCTGTAACAAATTTTTGTAATTATTCATGTAAGACTATTTGTCATTACTGAAACACTATCCATGTACTGCTGTAAAGAAGAGAGACCATTTCTGTACCATCCTCACGCAAGTTTCATAGCACTCGTGCTTATACATATTTATCATATTCACTTATAACTGTAAAAGTTGAATTTATTCAAGTTAAATCGATGATTAGTTTTAAAAAACCCCTAACTAAGTTATCATTGATGCTTCAGGTATGCGCCTCTCTCATGGCCAACATTGGCACCATCAATACGGGTATGGCATTCGGTTTTCCAGCTGTGGCCATACCACAATTGGAAGAAGAGAACAACGGATTTCTAACAATCGACAAATACCAGGCATCCTGGATAGGTGAGAATTTCGCTTTTATTACCGTTTTAGTTATCTTGAATTTGTGTATTTTGTGTGTTTTATGGTCATCCTATGACCGCTCACACCAAGGTAGCAAGAAGAGAAGGTCTCTGGCATGTCTGACTTGGGATCTCCAGGGACCTTGACGTCATAATGCCTACTCGAGACCCGGCCTCTGTAAAAGTGATTCCCGTGCGTCGCTCCCACTCTGATAGGCTGTTCACCCTACCAAATATATATTAAATATCGTTTTGACTTTGGGATACATTGATGTTCTCATCCTTAACCAATGATAATGGATATGAAAAGAGTACATTATAACGGAAGCAGTCCTACCGGCGGTGGATAAAATGAAGGAAAAACTAGGTGTGTTGCACACAATGAGAGCACTTTGTCAGGGTCAGATTCTGCTCTAACTTGTTGGCCTGAAGATGCGTCCTGATTGTGATCCGAAATGACGACAATCTAAATTCTAATGTGAGAATACAGTTTCTTTCTCTTTCTCTCTTTGGCTGAATCCTAACGAAACATTAAAAAAAAAAAAAAATTTAAAAAATTCTACATTTTTCTGAAACATTTCTAGGGGGCTGTCTAAACGGCGATCCGCACAATCCCTGAATTCAATGGCAATAAGATGAAAACTGTAGAAGTTAAAATTATTACGAGGATTTAACATTTACCCTGGCGCAGAGACTATCATCGATAGCAGCGATTGAATCTATAGGGTACAATCTAGGGCCCAACCCGCAATCTCTGCAAATCTCATCTAAATCGGATTTTGAGTTATTATAATTTTGTAAGTTTCAATAAGTATCAGATACACAGACAGGCACGAAACCTGTACAGGAAGGTCAAAAACGTATAATGTAGGTTGAAACTTGGAAACTTTTTCACTCCCGAAAGTGATCACATTGCATTCTCACCACCTTGGTAGACACAGAAACGGAAACTTATCAGGAACTGTAAAATGGCCTCTATCGTCTGATTAGGACAATTTTGTTTTTTCCATGACATAAATGTTGAGAAGAATGATGTGGATTGATGATAAAAGCATTTCATTTGATTTGTGAACAAGATTTCATTGACTGCCGACAAAAAAATCAATTGAGAGCGAGCAGACTAATTCTGGAAGCTTCAACTGATTTGTTTGTCTTCATTACTGAAGTGATTTGATTCCATCACTTCTAGAGTGTTCTCTCAAGAGGCGGTTTCATCCAGATATCGAGGACCAGAATGCATGGGGTTGTCACATGATCCGTCGAATGAAAATCTGTGGAAAACAGGAAAACATCGAAGTCGATATATATTACTAGTTGACTTGGAAATTCATTTAGTTGGGCACAGTTTCGCCAGTATTTTAAATTTCAAGGAAACAACTTTCAAGTTTGTGCTGACCAGGCTTCATTTATACATAATTTTCAAGGCTGTGTTATAGTCGAACTTGTAGATATTACCAGATTTTGTTAATTCGCCTTTAAAGCAGCCAAACAAGTTTTGTTTTATTTATTTATTTTTATTTTTAACTTAATCTTCCTTGTTTTGCTCTACGCTTTCTGGATGGTTGAAGAAATGTGAATGAGGGGGTTATTCCTCCTTGGCTCCAGGAGTTGTTAAACAATTTACGAGGTCCTTTCTCTGTTGAATTTAATAATGTTTTCGGTCATTCGCGTCTCCACTTCGTCGCCGTTTTTTCTAATGGAGGCAACGTTAGAAGGAAGGGCTTGTTGAAGAAAACCCTGCAAATTATTACACAAAGTTTTCATTTCTTGATTATATACCTATCTCTAGTTAGATTACTGGTGTGCATTTAAGTCAGGCATCACATGTACGTTGTCAGTTTTCCGGAAATTCAAATAAGATGCAGCCGAAATAGCATAAGTTCAGCTTACTCCTGTATGCCAAGGTTGCTTTGTGATTCACGTTCGTATTGATGTTTTCCCCCCCTTTAAACATTTGAACACAACGGTTGGTCTGATTCATTCAGCAGTGTTCCATCTAACTCAAAACCCTTGTAGTTGATAAAAAGTGACGCCCAGATTACAGGCACACTCCGAGTGATGTAAGATTTTTGAGCCAAATTGCATAAACATTGGTTAACTAGTTCCGGAGAAAAGCTTTGGACTGCGGCCGTACGGATTTTTTAAATTCTATTTTTGAATATTTGAACCTAGGAATGTAAGGCAACAAATTTTGAGAGGGGATTTAAACTTTTTTCTTGGTTGATTACTGTGGTGAAAACCACCCCCTCTTGTCAACAGCCCTTTTCAGGGCTACCAAAAAGAGGTAGACACAACACAAAAATATTTACAAGACGTCGAGTTATAACTCCGTCAAACAAAATATTTCACCAGAGAGAAAATACGAATTTCTCTCTCAAAAGTGAAATATTAACTAATAACACACAAGGCGACCTCCCTAGACACTTACTGGGCGAGAGAGATGCGACAAGTATCTCGAACCAAGTCGCCTTGAACGAGAAAACTCAAACAGAAAATCAAACGTCCTCTAAAACTAGCAAGGACAATTCAAACAAGCCTACTCGCCAATCAGAAACACTGATTACACGAGAGACAATAGGCGAACCAACCAAGAGGCGGCAAGCAACCACCTCTGGTCCAGCAGCCTCCCCGGGGACCCCGTCTGAACAACTGACGCAGAGAAAACACCCGAGGTCCCCGGCTAAACTCAAGGTCGTCGGCTCCGCGACGGACGCTCGTAAGCACCCCGGAGGACCAGCTCAGCTATCATACTCGCAGATACTGAGAAAACAATGTGCGAGCCAATGAGATTACACAGTCGAATTAATGAAATTAAGCGGACCAATCAGGAGGCGGCAGGGGGCGGCCACCTCCCTATAAATACCCCGCTCGGAGCCTCCGAAATTCATTCTACTCTCCGCTCTCGACGACGACGCCTCGAAGTACGAAGATTTCTACACGCTCTACGCTGACGAACCTTCTGCATCCCGAGTTCATCTCAAGAACGGCTTCCTACTGCTTTCTACAAGGCCTACCTTCTCTCCACACAGATCTCGCATTGGCATCTACGAGTCCAGTGATTATTCATCCTGCTCATTGCCCAACGTAGTTCATCTGTCAGGACGCCACCCGGTACATCTATCGATATTCTCTTTAGACAGTACGCCCGAGGGACGTTCCGAGCCGTGTCACCCGGGTTTCGTAGCATTAGGCTCGTCACCGACCGCCGGGATACGCCGGTAAATTACTCTGCTCATCCGCTCTAATTTACCGTCCAAGGAAGTCTTTTTCAAGACTACGAGGTAGGACCCTGACATACGAGCAAAGGAAAGACGCTCTGTCAAGCGAGTCCACCTCCCTAAACCCTCTATTTCTGTACATAGAGGCATCGAAACGAGCTAATAACTCGACTATTTCGATGGAACGTCGGCCGTCTTATTTCCTCATGCAAGGGGAGGCAGACGACGGCGAAGCCGGGCCGCGTAGCCCCCGTAGCGCTCCCTACAGGCTACCCGGCGAATCCGCCGATCCCAGCGACGGCGCAAGGCTCGATCCGCACGACGAGATTGCCTTCTCACCTAACGTATTCGTTAAAGAAACGTTCGATCAAGCCTCGCCTATACAAAAGATCGAGGATACCTTTCAGACCCGCTCTGAAGTCAATCATTACGATTCGACCAAGCTGTCCGAGTACCCACGATATTCGACGCAAGCCTACCCGGCCGATCCGAGTGTCAAATACACTCCAAATGTGCAAAAAGCGAAGGATACTTTTCAGTACCTCAACCAAGCTCAACATATTCCTCCTACAGATATAAATCTTAGGCCGGAATATTACAAAACGGCTCAGTACCAAACTGATCAAACCCAGCACCCACTATGCGAGCCCAGTGCTCCACGCGGCTGCGACACGAACTATCTCTCAGTTCATCCCGCCGAGCAAGCTGACCTTGACGGATCCGCCCACATTCCTTACAGGAATAACACGGGGACTAACCCGCATAATCAGAATATAAATGTCCCACTTGGTCTACCGACGCCAAGTAAAACATATTTAAATCCACTACAATTACATAGGTTTATTATTAGAAAAAAACATCCGTACGCTGGCTAAGATTTAAGGTTTTGCGTCCTTTCTTCCCAGTCTTCCTATGGTATCAGAATATACTTGTTTTCACTCTCGTGGAGGAGAATTTCGCTTTTCACTGAAAGGTACGTTCCTGCTATACATGCATTACCTACTTATCGACTTCCGCTGGCTTAAGTTTTCGTGCAGGCTTAAGATAGATATATCACTGAAAAACGACGGTTTCCTCAAAATTACTGGCATTTTGACTCAATGCAGCTGCACCGCCAGACGTGTGTTAGCGTTATCAACTCTTACAATTGCGTTCAACAGTGCAGCAGATTTGCGCAGTGGAAGCGTGCTGGGGTCATAACCCAGAGGTCCGTGGATCGGAACCACGCTCTGCTACCATGTAACGACGGGAGGTGATGAAAGAGAGTAGTTCCCCTTCAAAGGTGACAGGCGATTAGCCTGCTACACCCAGAGGCTGTCCTGTTGTTTGTATAAACCGTCTGGCATATTCCCAGCTGCAGCGTATTCAAGAATTGAGAAGGAGGAACTACTATCCATCACAAAATTCTAACTTTTTGAGATATGTATGGCGGTTAGAGATTGTTAGATGAGCGTGGAAGCTTGGTGGGTTCATGTCAAGAAATATGTACCCACGTGATTCAACGTATTTTTTGTGTGAAACTGTGCGATGTTTACTATGTTATTGTATTGAAACTCATTGTCTTTAAGAATTGAACTAATGAAGAAACTTGAATTAACTAATTCGTTTAAAGATGGATTAAATTGAAATAAAAGTAGAACATACATACATATGATTTATGAAAGTTGTTCATTTAAATATTAATAGATCTGATTTCATTATAAACAAATTTACCTAACATTAAAAATAGAATGGGATGACTTGACGGTTTTGGAAAACACTTTGATCTAGAAAAGGGAAGAATGATTCTTTCTGGCTATGGTTTAATTTGACGTGGGAATGGTTATTATTAGCAGGAAACAATTTAATCTGACGTGGACGTGGATCACTTCTGCGGTAAATGAAAAAAAACAAATTCGTTATTTGTGGTTTTGTAGTTTTATAATTGAAATAAGATACAAGGCATGATATATCTACCGCAAAGTTCATTCATAGTTACTCTCAGTTGGCAATAAGTTTGTGAATGAGCACTGTATCACTTGATGTCTTTGCTTTGTGATTAATAGGTAGTCTTTTTGAAAGTGTAAAGCTTACCTTTCACAGCGATGCTATTGTTTGAATACAATAAGTAATCGGATACGCTGATCCTTTTGTCTTGAACTTACTTGAGCTTTGAGAGTTCAACCGTTACTAGCCTTCCATTTCCCATACAATAGGTAGGTAATCTTTGTATTTTATTCATACAACCTCCACATATTATATTACCCAAAATTCATATCGCATGAGCTTCAACTGTAACTAATTATTCATACACTTTTATCACTTCTCCCTCCTCACTAAATGTCTACAATTATGATTTAAGTTTTGTCGTTACGAAAATGGATTCTGTAAACTCGTGAAAAAACCCCTTACGTTTCTGATCGGCAAAACTGTTCTCCATGATTCCAAATTGGATTGAAGTATTTCGAGAATTTTGTACTCTAATTAGATTTTTATTTCCTCTCATATACATGACTCAATCATGCAAAATTATACTGATAGTCTGATCTGTTGAAATTTCCACGGTCTTAGATATGATACCCGACAAATCACATCGCTGATGCGTCGATAGCAGCATCTTTGCATCCTTGTAACAATCATTTCTACTGAATTTGCAGCCGATTTCGATGAAATTCTCAGGCTGCAGACTGGGGTCATGATATTTCTGCATTAATAGCATTGTTCCTAGGTTAAAGATAGTTACCATTTGCGCAAATAAAATTCTTGTAACAAGACCGACTTCTGCAGTTTTTATGGGGGTAATTTGCGTGCTTCTCATATGTCATATGTTTGCATATTGTAGAGATTGCACTTTGTGCTCCCATGTAAAGAATGACGAGGCATGCGGTTGAGAGTGCAACAGGGATTGTGACATTGGCAAACGACCACGAAAGAAAATATCCATTATAATGCTTGGGGTAAAAAATGTACCAAAACTTTTTGGACTAAAACGTGAACTGAAACGCAAATCAATAAATTGGGGGAGAGGGAGGTTTCTTGGTTGATTGCAAAGGTTCATTATTGAAAATAATAAACCGAGAATCCGTTTGGATTTCAAATCCAAAGGATTTAAAAGGGATAAAGGAAGAAGGGATCGTCAACACAAATGTGAATCGCAACATGTGTTTGGCAGGATGATCTGGTTGAACTACGGCTAAATCTATTTTATTCGGTTTTCTAGTAATTTTAAAATGCCTGTAAATACACATGTGATGTCTGAGTGATGATTGAATAGGAATTTATTGATTAGTGATCGTACACTAGACAGTAAAAGGACTGGACGGCCTAATTTACCTTATCGGCGGCAGCCCTCCCGTCATATGCTCTTCCGCACATCAGCCGCGGGACGGGTGGGGACGGCCTGGGCCAGGCCACGGACGGGAAACACCATGATCGCCCTCGGAACGAAAAACGTCGCTTCCTGGCACCGGATGTTTGCGCCCTGTTTCTGTCCCTGTCCTGTCTAATGTGAAGAGGGGCATATGATGGGACAGTTTATTTATTTACTATTAATTATTAAGGGGTTATTAAGGGTTTATTATTAATTAATAATAATTGATAAGGGGCCCAGTACAAGAAAATGCCTACATTTTAAAAGAGTAAGTACAAGCCAGAGACAGTTGCCGCTTGCTTGGTAAGTTAGATATATAAATGTCCTGTTCTGTTCCTGCCTAGTGTTGCGGTGGGCTTAACATAGAACTAAAATACCTTTGTGTAATAGAATAGAATAGAATAGAATAATCTTTATTGTACATAGGACAATCAGTTCCTCATAGCGTACAGAGAATGACATGGGTTACAAACATAAAGCATTCATAAACATAAAGCATATTATGTCAACATAAAGCATATTTTGTCAACATATTGTCATATTATGACAACAGTAAAACAAAGTACTTATATAACTAAACTAAAAACAGGTAATAAAACCAAGTGTAAATTATAATAATTTTTTTTTTTTTTTTTTTATAAAACTAAACAGTTATTGAAAAATAAAGAGGGGTAAAAAAAAAACTTAAGTAAAAGGGGATCTGGTTTGACATAAGGTTACAAATTACGTTTTCATGTATTTGATAACTGCGCTCCTGAATCGGCCGAGAAGAGGGATGGATCTAATCTTGACGGGGAGGCTATTCCATAGCCTCGCGCCCACGACCGAAAACGATTGGCTAAAATACTTACTTGCGTGTGTTGGTATCCGGAGTGCACACGATGTTTGGGACCAGCTCTCGTAGGTAGACGGGGGATAAATTATGCATGATTTTGAAAATTAGGGAAAGCTGACGAAATTTAAAATAGTCAAATAGGTTAAGACCCACCCCACCAGATTGGTTTTAAAAGGTGTTATATGGTCACATTTCTTGAGACTGAAGGCATATCTGATGCAGGAATTATAGGCAACTTCCAAGCGTCTGGAGTAGGTGCTATAAACTGAATCACAGTAGGTGAAGAAAGGCATAATGAGTGAAACAATTAGATTTATCTTGAGCCTAGCTGGAGTGAAATGTGACAATCTCCTAAGGGAGTACAAAGCTCCATAAACCCGCCCACAGATTTGCTGAACATGCGCCTTCCAACTGAGGTCAGAACTAAATTTCACCCCCAAGTTAATCACTGAAGAAGAAAAGGGCACGACGACTCCCTCAACCAGGATTGGAGGGACTGAGTTGTGACTGATTGGTGACTTACTAAAAATGATGCATTGTGTCTTAGCAGGGTTGAGCGCAATACCATTACCACGAGCCCATCTGCCAACTTCTCCCAGGTCAGTGTTTACTCTGCTAATGGATTCAACCAGACCGTCACCTGGAGGACCATTCACATAGATCTGGAAGTCGTCAGCAAATAGTGGTAGAAACATGACTTGAGAACGCCAGGCAAATCATTCACAAAGAGTGAGAACAACATAGGCCCCAAAACCGTTCCTTGGGGAATTCCTGTCACCAAGTTACAGGGGTTTGATAACAAAGAGCCAGATCGAACCCGCTGACAACGGCCGTATAGGTAAAAGGATATAAGGCGACAAGATGAAGATGAGAATTTAAAAATGGTTGAAAGCTTGTTGATGAGTATAAGGTGGTTTACTGACCCAAAGGCATTCTTGAAGTCCAGAAGTACTTGTACTGTGCATTCAGACCGCTTAAAACCCTGCTGAATATCATTGGTGACCTTGAGCAAAGCAGATTCACAGCTATGAAATCTTCTAAAACCTGATTGAAATTTGCATAAGAGATTATTTTGAGAGAGAAAGGTTGATTAAAGGTATTAAGCTTGCTTGTGCATGATTAATTCGAAAACTTTACTAAGAAATGGTAATATACTAATAGGGCGATAATCGCAGAATGATTTTGGGGAACTAGTTTTGGGAAGAAGGATCACAAATGCCAACTTCCAAGTTGATGGGAAAACTGAAGTCGTAAGAATATGAGTGAATATATGAGTGAGATGGGTTAGTATGAAGGGCAGTAACAGTATTAGAAATTTTCTCGGAATGTTGTCAGATGCACAAGCATCAGATTCAACTGAGTTCACAGCCGTGAAGACCATGTCCTCATCTACATTTGCAAATGAAAAAGTCTGAGCCTCTCCAACCGGAGCAGGATTCTCAAATATAAATTATGGAGGGTAACTGGGTGGGCTAGTAAAATAACTATTGAGCAAATTTATGTCTACATTTGGGATATATGGACCCACACATTTTGCCATTCCCATCTTGCTTATATACCTCCATAACTGTCTGGAGGGCAAATTAGAATCTAGCTCCCTGAATGCCACTACTCGTTTGGCTTCACGAGTGCACTTTTTTGCCCGCGCATACAATCGTTTATAGCGTTCTTCAGCAGCCGAATCCCCAGAATCCTTCCATTCATTGTAAGCAAAATCCCTCCAGCGCAAGGCGCAAGTAATAATATTGCAGTTTATTCCTGGATTACTATAACCCTCCCAACTTGGTGGAAAATTTAAAGATAAAAGTGGCTTTGATTGTAGGTACCGAAAATATGAACGGAATTGGGTTGTTTACAGCCAGTTTGAGTTCGATGACGACGCCTATCGGGTGCCTCCTGAGCGGCTACCTGATGGACGCGATCGGCCGAAAGCGGACGCTCATCATCACCCAGTTCCCCTCCATCGCCGGGTGGCTCCTCATCGGCAACGCCTCCTCCCTCGAGATGATCTACGTCGGCCGGATGCTCGTCGGCCTCGGCTCCGGGATGGTCGGCGCCCCCGCTCGCGTCTACACCGGGGAGGCGACGCAACCGCATCTCAGGGGGACGCTCGCTGCCGTCGCTTCCGTCGGCGTGTCTCTGGGTGAGTGTGTTTCAGATTAAAATTTAATACAGTCGGTTCGATAGTTTATCTTTATTTTATTTAATTTATTATATTTTATATTTAATGCAATGAATATTGAATGCGTGTGGAACCAAATCAGTCCGAAAAGAGAAAGTAGTAACAAAAAGGGTCATTAACGGTATTGAACAAGGTGTCTAAGGAGACACTGCAAGTGACACGATTCTGAGGCCGTTCTCGTCAATAAACAGAGTGCCATCATGGGTCGGAGGGGAAAAACAACAATAGATAAAGATAAGGTAAGGTATGCAGGTACAATATCCCCAAATTCCCCAAAAATGCTCAAATTTCCAAGGAGGTGCTAAAAAAATCATTAAAAACTAGTGGAAAAGCCCGTGTCACCACGGGATGCAAGTACAAACTTTAATTATGGCTCCCTCTATTAAATCAAATCACATAACGAATACAAAGTATGAAAAGAACATGTGTTTTGGTTCGTCACTTTGCGCTCCCTCTACCGGCAAATTCTACAACTTTCCCTCGTTTTTGCACTTTTTCTTGTTTTTTAATATGAAGGAATCTGATTTATAACTTGGTAGAATTATCTGCACCAGTTTTCTTCATGCCGGTCAGTTTAAAAAAAATTTGAAGAGAATCGGTGCAGGCGTTCAAGCGTTATCACTTTGTATGTATCCTATTATTATAATCATTAAAAATGGCTAAAAATCAATGACTTTATAATCTCTAGCAGAATTATAGTCAAAAGAAGTTCGTCATCGATGAACTAGGGTATTAAAAAAGTTATGCACAAAATTTTGCTGAATAATATAAGTTGTGACAATCTTCCGACTGTCATGATCGAAATTCTTGGATTTCTGTAGTATTTTTCAATCTTTTGATGTAATTTTGGGACTCAGATGAAATAATTAAAACAAGATTTCAATCACTGGGATAATTTATTACGCTTTTCTTTATGTCGCTCCAAAAGAAAGGTAATCAGGGTTTTTTTTCTATGTAGCCTTTCGGTTGATTAGTTTCTTATATTCAGTTCTTTTAAAGATGAAAGAAATCCCGCAGGAGATAGAGAGAGAGAGAGAGAGAGAGAGAGAGAGAGAGAGAGAGAGAGAGAGAGAGAGAGAGAGAGAGAGAGAGAGAGAGAGAGAGAGAGAGAGAGAGAGAGAGAGAGAGAGAGAGAGAGAGAGAGAGAGAGAGAGAGAGAGAGAGAGAGAGAGAGAGAGAGAGAGAGAGAGAGAGAGAGAGAGAGAGAGAGAGAGAGAGAGAGAGAGAGAGAGAGAGAGAGAGAGAGAGAGAGAGAGAGAGAGAGAGAGAGAGAGAGAGAGAGAGAGAGAGAGAGAGAGAGCTATGCGGGATAGCAATGGATCAGGTATTAGTATAGGCAATGGGAGTTTATATATTATTGCTATTAACGCAAAATTTAAGAGAGAGTAGACTCACCGTTATGAAGGTTCAATAACGATCAAAAGCAATCGGACCGGTGCACGTTGTGGATACCAACGGTCACGCTGTTCCATTGAACCGTAACAGTTTTCGATAGCTGTTACAAAGTACTCAAATTGTATTAATATTTGCTGAAACATCGATAAAAACTGTGAAAATATTTAACAATCCATATTTTTTTAATTGCAGAATATTATTTAAAACTATTTGTTTTGCCATTAAATTGGTAGTTAACACTTTCTTTGCTCTCACTGTTCAAAAACACAATATTGGCGCATAATTTGGGGAAAATCTCCCAGTCGTGCAGTATGGTCAAATGACTGAAAATAGCAAATGAGATTTCACATTTAATTCGAATTTTTTCTAAAATGTTCAAAACTTTTTTGTGCTCAAAAATTGTTAACCTACAAAACCACAAATGTATGACAATCAAAAAATATTAAAGAACGTTCGGTTATATATAAACCAATTTCTGTAGGTACTGTTAACCACTTTTACCAATGTTTTGGCGACGTTTTGACACAACAGGTTATTGAAAGTTGACGCATTTTGAGCGCGATATTCCGAACGTTCTTGTAAGTTTCCAAGAGTAAAATCTGCTTTAAAAAGTAATTGGTTGAACGATTTAATAGCTTTTACCAGTTTTACGTGATTTGCAGGGGCCGACGTGCCTCAAGACCGACCAACTAACCATATATCCAACTTATCTTATCGGCAACAACAAACCATATCAATAAAAAATCTTTTTGGTTATTCATGTACCAAAACTGTTCCACTGCAGCAGGTTTCACTATGATTCCTCGTTGATTAGTATTCTGGATGTTCGGAGATAAAGTCTATTCCGCTTCAGGAATACACCCTTCGTCTAATTTTTAATAGAAAATGCCTCCTAGACTTTTATTTCCTAATAATTTTTTCAACTTATTGACGAGTTAAGATTTATTTCTCTTTGCACACCTTATCTCTCTGATAACTATCAATAACTATTTAGCTTGAGGTACTACCTACTAAATAAAATCGAAATTGAATCCATAAGAATGAGCACTAAATTTTCTATCCCTCCGGTACAAAACCAAAATTTTTGTGTGTGGAACCAAATCAGTTCGAAAAGAGAATGTAGTAAAATGTGAGAAAACACTGGTGTTTTGAACATTTCTATGCCGAATTTATTCTGCATGTTTTGCGCCAAATGTAAACCTAAAAGCCTACCTCACATCATTCTCAACGGTATAATTAAAAAAAAAAGTGTACAATGAAATTTAGCGGAGAAAGTGGCATTGGAATGCATGCTGAAAACATTATTATTACTTTTTCAAATCTTAAATATCCTTTATTTTATTTTATTTTATTTTATGCATTTTAATGTCGTTTTTTCTCAATTTATTGTCATGAATTAGGACCAGGATCAAATCCTGAAGCGGGGTAAAATTCATCTCCAAACTTGAATACTGGATACTGGAACTTGAATACAGTAGTGAAAAAGTTTAGGTATATGCGACATGATATGGTTTAGTTTCTTGACCGCTAGGTGATAATTAGCACAGTTTTAGGATCTCAAATCGGTCAGGATAATGAAATTCAGGTCTTCAAAGCCATCGTTTCGATGTATTTATACATCATCATCAGTTCTATAACAAGATGAGATTCCTTTGACAAGATGAGATATTTTGGAATCTTTGGATGATGTATAAATACATCGAAACGTTGGCTTTGAAGACCTGAATTCCATTATCCTGACCGATTCTCAAGATCCTAAAACTATATGCGAAATGATTAATTTTATTTGCAAAAATACTTACGCTATTTGCAAATACTATATAAACCTTATGCAGGTGCCATACCGTGTGGGTGTCCAAGACAATGATTTTGCTGATGTTCATGAGAGGAGAGTCATTGGTGGTAACACCATTGGTATGTTGCCGATATACCTGGTATTAGCAATTGCAGGATGCGGTCACTGGGCTGCGTGGTGCTAAAAGTCCTTCAGGAGGTACCCGGTAGGCCTTTTCGTAATCCAACTTCAGGAGAAACCATAGCCACAGGCCATACCCGTCTTACTCACAGACACCTGCTCAGCGCAGAAGCTCTAAATGTTATGCGTGGAAGGTGTGAGTGTGGCCTATACAATCGCCACGGAATAGCGTACTTTTGGAGCGGAATTGCGCCCGTTTGCGCGCACTTAAAAAAATCGAGTGATGGGTCATTTCTTCATGAAATTTTACATAGAATTCAAATCTGCAATAAAAAATGGGGGTTCCCATTTTAAATAACGAAGTTTGAGTCAATTGCGCACATTTGCGCCCGTGCGCAGTGCACAATTTGCGCACGTGCGCAGTGCACAATTTTGCCATTTTTGAGATCCTTGAAAAAAATCATGATGATTATAAAAACAAATTCTCATTTAGCTGTACCTAAGTAACGATTTTAGAGGGGGGGAGGGGGGGGGGGGGTGAACGTTCGTTGGACACCCTGTATACGTATTGTAAGATAAATTGGTACATACTGCAACTTATGTAGTAGACACGTTAGCGTATAATGGGGAAACTTCGCGTTCGTGTTGACGTGGGACCGACAACAGCAGCCACCACTAGTAGATATTTACATTTAAATGGTTCCTGAGTTCTAGGATTCGTTTCAGAATGCCCAAAGACGGATTACAATGACGAAAATTTTCAAACAGTTTTATTTTAAAATGTTTGGAGCCATTCCAAAAGCTTAATTTTTTGCGAAAATTCGCTATTGGATGTGAATTTCTAATGCCAAATTTCATAGTTTGAATTAAATGAAGAGCCCAACATTTATGATGGGACTCATTCATGAAATGTTTGATGAAATAAATTGGTGGCTGCTGATATCCAACTGCAAAGCTACTAACGTCATAGTTCATGCAATTAATAAAGCTACGAGAATAAATTAAATGCCACTTCAATTCTTTAGAATGTCAAGTTAGAGTATCGTGAGTTGAAATGAAATCAACTATTTGGTTGCTATTGTGAAAAACTGTGCAGTTAGGAACGTCAAAAATGAAGAAATAATTTCAAAGGATGATTGTTTGTTTCTCACTTACCAACCGGAGCCAGTTTCATTTTGGATTATATTGCTCACTGTTATGTAACACTCTTACGGGCTGTCACACCATTATCTAGATTCGCAATAAACAGTGGCATGATATTCTGTCGGTTGTACAGGTATATTTATATAATGCTCTACCTTGAAAATAGATACCTACTCTGCCAGACACAGTGACGGCTGAAAGGGAGATTACCACATAACCTACCCTAATTAGCAATTCACTTCCTTAGACTATTAGTCAAGTACAAGTATTTCTACTAATGCTATTGGCAAATTTCGGCCACGCATTATTATTTATACACAAATGTATGGTTGTTTCTATGTGTGTGTGTGTGTGTGTATCTGGTGTGGACTTCAAAACGGCTGGACCTATTTCGATGCGGTTTTTCCAAAATGACCAAGACGTCCTAAAACGGGAAAGCCTAACGACGTCGTCCGGTTAAGTAACTCTGTAGATAATTTTGGAATTCAATCGCATTGGTACAACTTTCTTCATAAAATGTTAGCAAATTATCGTTTGCCGAAAAGAATTTTATGCCACATAAAAATCCAGTCACAAGCATAGTTGTTACCTACATCTTACCGCAGGATGCAATCGTGTGCTGCATGCTTTCATAGGAAGTTATTATACACCTAATAATTATGTGTGTAATATTTTCTCGCAATTATGAAAATCATGACGTTTAATGAAAATACTACGTTTAGGACGAGCGAGAGAAGCGAGCGAGCACAACTATCTTTATGTCTAAATGACTTATTTTATTCCTTTTCAACTAAGCCAAGACTGAAAATAGGTAGTCATTTCAGGAGAAGGTTTGAAATTGAATTTTGAAAATTTAGTCCGTTCTGAATGAAAAAATCTTTGTCTGCCATCCTGAAATTGGTTGAATTCAAAATAGCGGCCTAATAAAAATGGCTTAATTTGTCAATTTTAATGTTTTTCTCCAATGATTTCTAATTTCTCATTTTTTGAGCTCATTAAATTGATCAAATTCCGAAAAATTTGCTGAAAAAAATCACCAAAAATTGATAAAAACGGCTGAAAATTGTTAAATTTATCATTTTTAGCAGAATATTCCTCAAATAAACTTTATCAAATTTAGAATAGAACATTAAAGAATTTATGTTCAAGATTATGCTGAAAAATGTACTTAAATTTCATGAAATATAAAAACGATAAAAACCAACAAAACAAAAAATCCAGTCATACAGCATGATCGTATGAGCGAATTTTCGTAAGTTATCGTATTGTATAATGTTGAATTGTTTGGAAATTTTTTGCTTGCAAGGAAATTTCATACTATTAATTTTATGGCAGAAAACGTATTCTAAATAATAATCTCCTATTCAAATAGAGGTTTTGAATTTTGACATTTCATGTCTTTGCTATGGCACACAACCAAATTTTCGTTATGTCACGTTACGTAACGTAACGAAATATGCTCAATTTCTGATGATTTCCGCTTACAACCGAGACGTTGCTAGGGAAATGGTACTTCGTCGTTTTTCATCCCACAAAATTCGTTCACCATTCGTTCGAAAGCTCTCGATTTATCCAATCATATTATGTTAACTACTGCGAAGTGCGTGGCCAACAATCACAGTTATGAGCATGGTTATTTGAATTATTGTTTACACACAGGTGATCATTCTCAATAATTGATATTGTGAACATGATTGCAACCGCTTGTTAATTTCTGATTGCATACGAGTCTGCTACACATACCTACGCGTCTGCAACTGAAGACATGAAATGTTCCAATGTGTTGCAGACTCGTATGCAAGCGTTTCGTCTTTACATTCTTTCTTAGTCGATTACAAAGTTTAGCTTTTTTGCAGTTTTTATCGATTTTTTAGCAAATTTTAATGAATTTTAAGTACATTTTTCAGCATTATTTTGTACATACATTTTTTAATGTTCTATTTTAAAGTTAATACATTTTATTTTAGCAATATTCTACCAAAAAATGTAAATTCAACAATTTTTAGCCTTTTTTAGTGATTTTTTATTTATTTATTTATTTTATTTTTTTTTTTTTTACATTTTTTGAAATTTGACCAATTTAATGAAATGTCTAATTGACTAATTTAATGTGCTTAAGAATTGCTGGCCAACGAACGCATCCTTTCGTTTGGGAAGCTTGATTTTTTGGGGCAAGAGCGGAATTTTTATTTCAATCCCAAGGAGAGTTATCGTCTCGAAGGACACGTATATAAATAAATATATATGTTTATATAGATTATTTAGAATACCCGAGTAATCGATGCCAACAAATTATTTGTAAATTATTGTTTTGCAACGTAAATTCCACTTTGCTTCCAATATCAGTAATTTGATATTTTCTAAGCCTTTGTTGTCGCTCCAAAAGATTTTAACCGTTTTATTGCCCATTGTCGTTAAACTCACCGATTGAAAACCAGAGTACGAACAGATTATTATTATTTGCTAAATTACGGAAGTCCTCGAAATACTTCCCTCGTGTCAACACCTCGCAATTCACGTGTTGGAACATTCCGGAGACTTTGTACTGCTGCCTGAGCGTCCATTGTTTTTGGAAACTTTTCATAATTAGTGTTGAAAAAGTTCCACTCATGCAGCATGAACGTATGATCGAATAAGAATTCTTAAATAATTATAATATGATAGGCACGTTGTTTTGAAAATTGAAAACATTGAGTGATTGAGTGCAAAGAAATCCTACTCATTTTTTTACAAAAAAAAAAAAGAAAAAAAGTTCTTAATAATAACGATTCAATGACGATGTTAAATGTTAAGTATTTTTTCAGTTTTCATAGATTTTTCAGCAAATATTATTGTCTTTTTCCAGCATAGTTTTGTGCATGAATTTTTTCATGATCAAATTCATTGTTTATAAATTTTGTTTAAGTAACTTAAATTCTGCTAACTTTAACGAGTTTTTTTCCGTTTTTAGTCATTTTGAGTTTTTGTTTCTAGCACATTTTTTGAAATTTGAGCAATTTAATGTGCATAGAAAGTTCTGTCCAATGAACTCAATGGTCTCGCATTAGAGCTGTGAATTCCCGAATTTGAGCCCCTTATGACATTGTAGATCTAGAAACGGTCTCATAGAGGTTGACTTTAGTCCGAATTCCACATTGTTCTGCTTTAGTATAAGATCCCTTAGTGAGCTTTAAGCCAGTTTACGTGAGGACAGCTATTCCCTTAATGACAACCAAATGAAATTGAAGGCATACCTTGTGTTATGCCCGATCTGTAATAGTAAGTTGTAGATTTCTAAAAATAATTCATTAGACGAGCCTTGGGAGCAGAGCCAAGCGCAAGAGTAAGGGGTGTAATCCTAGAGTGAGGGCAACCTGCCTGGAGGGAGGAGTATTATATAAAGGTCATGCAATGCTTCTAGGACCATCTTGAGCAGTTCAAACTCAACCAACAAACAGCCTTCACTCTTACGAAACCTAACTCCTCAGTTTGTGAAAGTATTTATTTTCCTTTTATCAGTGTTTTATATCCTATCATTTCAATTTTACTTAGACAGTATTAGTTCACATTTTTACTCTTCTTGTATAAAATGTCTACGGTGCCCTAACGGTATGGAGTTATTTTGTGCGACTAGCACCCAAGCGGTCCGGCAATTTGATAGTTCTTTAGAGCTACTGGTGCACAAGCAGTCCGGCTATTAGAGCTACGGTATGATCCCCTACGTCAACGGTATGGGTTGTGCCCGTCACGACTACCCTTATTGGCAACAAAAAAATAGTAAATCGGTAAGGTCATTGTTAATGTGCTGCCCTCAATCTCGAGCTCCTTATGTTCGGAGCCCCATTAGAGTAGAATGGCTAAAGATACGTGGAAATGGCCAAATAGGGTATAAAACGTCCATTTAGGATTTTATTGGTTCATGGGTAAGCACACTTTTCTACGTCGAATATTTTACTGGAGTCAAATTCATTTAGCACATCCATCTCATCCGTACACAGCCACAACACTTAGGTATTTATATCAACCCCAAGTTGTCGCCTCCATAGTACCATTTCTCATGCTGTAAGTGCCTACCTCTTCCGCCCACGCTTGCCTATCATTATTTTTTATATTTCCATATTTATACATAAATTCCACGAATCACAATACCTACCTATTCACCAAGTTATTTATAATTTTTTTGTTATACCAGACATTAAGGGACAACAAAACGACAATATCTGCATATTCAATTGTAATAGTTGTAAACAACAAATACCTGTCAGAGGACAATTTACAGATCCGAATTAACTATAAACATTCTTATATAAATCACAGACTAAATATTAGAAAGAAAAACGTATAGTTTGATTGAAAAAAAGAGAAGAAATAAAGCTATTTTAATCGTATTGGCAAAAATGTGCCGAGGATAGCAATGAGCTCCAGACAATCAAGAAACAACTGTCTATTTTGACCCGTGGGTCATAGGGGTCATCCTTCAAACGTTACACTTCCGATCATTAGTTAGTCCTCTAATCTATTAAACGTTTTATTTCTTGGCCGACTCAACGAATAAGTAATAAGAAATTGCTCCTATCGCGTCTTTACACATCAGTGCGCTTGGGTGAGAGATTAGGTTTATCACAGGGGGTCCTGGCGAATTATTCAACTGTTATTACTGACCGTAAAATGGTTAAATTTAGCAGATTATGGAAATACGAGATAAATTCAACGTCTACTGACGCACACCGGAGTTTTTAATAATCCATAAGTGAACTCATAAAAAAAAAGAAAAAAAAATGCGCATTTCCCCATTTGTTCCTCTTAGCGCAAAGCTTACAAATATTTCATGGTTGTAGAGTTTTTTTTAATTACCGATTGGTATTGCGAAATCAATAAATTCAACAGCGTGGATCAATACCCCAAGAGCGTGTATCATGTGTGGCAATAGAGCACAATCTTCAAAAACACGAAATTTCGCATTTTGCGCGCAATCGCGCTCGTCTTTGCGCACTCGATGGGTAATTTTTCAGTGAAATTTCGTGTGGATTCGGAATCTGCAATGAACATTGAGGTTCCCAGCGAATAAAGCACTAATACGAAATAAAGCAGTAATGCAGTACAAAACATTGTATACATGCAAATATACAAAATACTGCTATAATTCATTCTGTTCGCACCATCAGCCCAACGGAGATTTGCATTTTGTACGCAATCGCGCTCGTCTTTAAGTACTCGATGGGTCATTTTTTCAGTGATTCGTGTAGATTCGGAATCTGCAATAAAAATGGAGGTTCCCAGTCGAATAAAACAGTTGAATGCTAAATAAACCAGTAACGCAGTACAGAACATTGTATACATGCTAATATACAAAATACGGCTATAATTCATGTTTGCTCCCAGTTTGCTCGTTGGGTATGCAATTTTAATAAACAACAACCACCGACAGGAAAATTCGGCAACCACACAGTGCTTGTTTTGGTAGTACCTGGTAGGCACCGTATCTGTCTCTAAGGTAGCACATATCTAATAATATTGAAATATACCCAGTGCATACTACTGAAAACTTTGGTCATTGTACTATTAAATCACAATCGGGCACTTTCTCTTTATCGCTCCATTTTAAATTTTTTGTTATTTTTTTTTTTTTTAAAGTTACACAATTGGGTAATTTGAATCTCACGTCTGTAATTTTAGATAACTCAAACTGTCATTTTTAATCTTTCTAACAAGAATCGAAGTAGAGGAGGGTCGAGAGGTTGATAACAAAACATTTTCACCGACCAAAATACAGTGGGCATATAATCTCCCATTGTTATGATTACGAGTTATCAACGTTTGTTTTCCCAACAATGGAGAATTTTTTTGAAGGACCTTGATGTACGCACTTATATTATTTGTACAATAGACATGACATCACAAGGATTATAATATTTATCTGACATCGAAAATGACAGGCTCTTGATAAATTATGTACATTTTTTGCTATCTTGATTTGAATTAATGGAGGAAAGGGAAGGGAAAAACGGAAGGTCCTAGTTTCACGTGTATTGAAACGACCTTTTTAGGACACTCAAACATGAGAAATAACAAGTCCGTTTCAGAACACACTAAAACTGAATCCATCAACACACACAAACCTCACGCAAACCAAACCTCCAAACTTACACTTTTTTTTAGATACGCGCAGGTACTTGTTTTTTAACTTTACGTCTTTCATGTAGGTATGTATATTTGTATAAAATTTATATACAATAAAAAATGCTTTAAAATGCAGTTTCGGGTTCGGAATGCTTAAATCGGATTTTCTCTAAGACCTTCAGGACGCTTGGAACGTAAAAATTCCTTTTATGGTGTGAGAAACCCCACAATCAATTGTAAGGCACTGCTATATAGCCAATTATTCAGAAATATAAGGTTAAAAGCAAACTTTTCTCAGAATATAGAGGAAACAATTTTCTTATCTTTTTTAGCCTAGGTACCGGCTTGATTTATTTATTGAAACTCATCGTCGCCATTCATTGACAGATATTGTCAGTAGGTACTTCGATGATGTGATAATTTAGTGACTGTTTTCCCTGGAACTTGGAGGTTTTATACAGGGTATCCCAAAAGTAACCCCCCCCCCCACCCTAGCTCTCCCCCACAACTTTTGAGAGCGTTTTTGGGGTGCGTGATACTAAGTTTTAATCAAATAAATATCAGGGGAAAAATCCAAAAAATTGGGGAACACTCAAACCTTGGTACTTTAAGAAAAAATCGCGCTTCTTCGTGGTTCATCAGCTGAAATCCGAGAACGGAATAAGATATCACAATTATGGTTTCACCATCGTGTTCAACACTAAAAAATGTTTAAGATAATGTGCCACTCGGCAAATAATGGTACCCTTTGCGCAGTCCAAAAATGTTTTAATTTTTTTCCTGATTTCATTTGCCTAAAACTTAGTATATTAAAAAAATTTATATATATATATAATATCGTAATAAAAAAATGAAAATTACAATTGAGGAAAAAAACTAGGGGGGTTACTTTTATACACCCGTATTTAAACTTTCATTTCAGATGCTCTATGCTTTTGTGTGTAGTGAGGTTGTAGCCTCATGGGTGGATGTTTCTTGTACCTACGTCATTATCCTAATGACTCAAGATTCTTGATTCTCCTGATCCACTGGGATCTCAAGGCAGGGGTGAATGATCCATAAAGGTAGAGAAGGAGGGCTCTCACTGTCAAGGTAAAAATAATACCGACCAAGTTCGTGAATATTGCAGCAAACATCTCCCAAATCCTGGGGAGGCATATGACCCACACCGAACAGTGCATTCTCGTCCCGTGAATGAGTAGAACAGTGTTCAAGAATGCTCTTTATTTGGGAAACATAAGTAGCACATTGTCTTCTTGAAGTTGATTTGAATCGTCCCACTGAGATTTTGTAAATGATTTACTCAAAACTCTATAGCCCTTAATGTACTAGAAACATTGAGATGCCAAATGACAAAGTGACCCTATGTTATGTCTGTCTACTCTTCCGCCACCTGTTGCGGAATGTTAGGGTACTCGATATTGTCCTAATCGATAGTAGGAATGATATTCTCTCCTCAAAATGCAGGACAAATTTCAAAGTCTTTTACCGGATTTTTATTTAAATTATATTTGGTGGTACTAAACTCCCCCAATGGATGTCATCATAATAATTTATGATGTGGTGTTTTTGTTTATATAGGTGTTTTGAAGTTTTGTACTACTCCACAAACATGATGCAATGTAATTTCTTATGATTCAAATTATTCTTATAATATTCGGCAGAATTTCGCTCGAAAGAACAATATACATAAGCCAAATGTGAAGGAGACCTTGAGAGGAGTCCTGCAGCCATCAGCCTACTGGCCGTACTTCATTCTCGCCCTCTACTTCCTGATTTATCAATTTTCTGGAGTGAACCCCATCACGTTCTACGCCGTTCAAATATTCCAGGTACCTACCTACCAACTTGTATAATTACTGTATATATTATAGTTAGGTAGTATTACTACCATGAATTATTTTAAATAGGTATGTACCTTCTTTTACCCAGATTGTGCGGGTTGGAATCTGTATTGTCCTTTATGCATTTTATGGTCCGTGGATTTGCGCATGGCCAACATGCTTACAATTTTCATCCGATTTCGAAGGAATTCTTCATGGATTGCGTGAATATGTAGTGTATGTGTGTGTGAAGTGTAGTGGCAATGTCCCCTCATGAATTTTAATATTCTCGGATCAAGTTTTGTGTCAGCGCATGCGGAAACGTTAGAACGCAAAGTTTGCCCCATTACCAGTGGTTTGTCCCATACCCATGGATCATCCCGCTACCTATGATTTATCCCGTCACCCACAGTTTTTCCAGTTACCCATCGTTTGTCTGGTCATTCAGGTGCCTACTGTTATGTTTACGCTAACGTATCATCTAAAAAGTTTCAGCATGCACCAGTTTACCTACTTACAATTTATTGGTTTCAATTTCAATTAATGTTCAAAAGTTGCTTCACTCGTTTACGTGGCAGTAACCTCGTTACTTGGTGGTTTCCTACGTGACGTTACCAAACTGACTTGCTCTTTAGTTCGACAACCCTCTGCGTGGCATTCCCAGTGCTCCAGTCGCCATGAGATTTTACACAGATCAGTTTTTTGCTTAGATTACTGGTCTGGATGCTCGCTACGCTCGCATCTCAAAAATTCATAACATCAAGTAGTCACTCCCTTAGTAAAAATTTAGATTAGTTGGTCAGGGTCTAGAGTCTCTGACTCAACTTGATTTTTCACGAACGGCTCATGTTGTTGCCTTTGATTTCAATCAGGTATTAAAAAAGATCGGTACCGTTTCAACAAGATTGCAAAGTCGTAGAGGGGGAACTGGCATTGTCGGCCAGAAGGAGTGGGGAAATTTTAAAAAAAGTAGCCTAAAACCACCTACAGAACTTGCTGATCATTTGCTAAAAACCCGTTTTGAAATCGGTCCAGCCGTTATCGACTTATGGAGCGAACAAGGGAAATAGGGATTCATGTTATACATAGATGAATGTAGGTAACTATTCAAAATCATCTCCCTTAACATATTACAATGATCAAAAATCTGAATACGAGGAAGCCATGTGCCACACCTAACTAGGTAGACATTTTTATGTTGTAGGTACCTACTGTTTAGTGCACCAGTAACTTATAACTAAATACAAATTATTGTACCCCACTTTGTAGTCCCTTATAAGTACACTCAAATTGAAACGAAAGTTGAGTGAATAAAACACCTAGGTACCTTCTCTGAATCATCACTATTCGATCGGGACCGCTACTAACTGGAAGGTATCTACCGATGCAGATAAGCAATTGTGATTTTCCACAAACTCTTCTTCCGGATAGACCTTGAATAAACCAGGAAGGTTAACACGATTACAGCTCTCGAGAATTTATTGGCTTACTATATCGTTAGTCAAACTTCATTATCTCTCGCCCATTCGTTTTCGAATTTATTTGCTATCCGATTTGCACGAAACGGGAAACATATACCGAGAGAATTTTTTTTTTTTTTTTTGCAAACCTTGTCCTATTTTAACGGCCATGAGACGCGTAGAAGTCGAGTTCATAAACATAACAGTAGCTTTTGAATCTCAATTCTCAAGGTCTATGATCCCTCGAAGAATCATTGTTACGCACATTTTCAAGAAGTACGAATGACCAGAATGCTGTGTTGACAACAACCGCTTGCTATCTGACTCTGAAGGCCGTCCGGTTTTGCTGCGAAGTTTTATCATATTTGCAAACTATCTCGTTCTCACCAGTTTGATCTTGGACGACCTATGAATATTCTAGCGCCCGTCTTTGTACCATTCCCTTCGTGCCTTCGTTTAAATTCTACCAATTTCCGCTATGGGGTATTATATTATTTTATATGTTAATAAGAATGATTGCGTAATTAGTTTTTAGTTTTGGTCTGCAATCCGATAACATGAGAAATTCGATGATAGATATTTTAGAATTTCACATTGTACTCTACTGGTACCTATGGCCATTCATCTGAGCAAACTGTGTGCATGCACATTCTAATTGTACTGAAAAAAAAGCGTATGAACGAATTTTGGTAAATTTTTGTATCATATTTATTTTTATTGCTTTAAAATTGGGTCACATTGGGTGTAGAGAAATTATCAAGTATAAGTTTTACGGCAAAAAACATTTTCTAAATAACAGTCAGCTTTAAAACTAAAAATTTGGATTATTTCAACTTTTTTATAGTTTTTGTCAACTATTTAAGCCATTTTTTATTAATGAAATTTAAATACATTTTTGAGCATAAATTTCGAATGTTCTAGTTCACAGTTGAAATACCCATTTTTTATAAGTAATATTTCACTTAAAATTATAACGATTTTTAGCCGTTTTTGGCCATTTTTATTGATTTTTGTGGCAAATTTTATTAATTTGAGAAATTTACTGTGCTCAAATGTGCTGCCCAACGAGCTCAACCTTTCATTTGGAATGCATAATTTTCTGGCGAAAGAAAAGATTCGTTATCTCAATCCCAAGGAGTGTAATTGTTTGGAATGACAAATATATATTATATTTGCGATGGCTGTAAAACGTTTTAAATAGAATTTGCCAAACATTTTCCTCATTGAAATCCATTTTGAGGCATTTCTAGATGTTAACGCTTTTTCTTATGTATACAGTGTTCACACTTAAGATTGTTGACCACCTAAGGATCGATTCTACAAGTAATTTCCAACAAAAAGTTCCTCGTTGCAATTTTACGATTTACTTCCCTCAGAAAACCATACCTTCATCACGCAAAGCTTGCCACTATCAACTCCTCAAGACTTCGGTATTACAGCCGTCGATTTTAATTCCTATATTATGAGAGATGTGTGAGTGATTTTCAAGCCGACAAACTCTGGCCTATTAACTTTTAGGTTAGACCAACTAACTGGCCTACGACTTTGTGTTTGTAAAGTGGACGGTTTCATTAATTATTCAGCGTAGTGAAACGTATTAATAATACTATACAGTATTAATACAATTTAACATGACTGTCATAATGTTCTACAGGACTCCGGAGCAAAGATGGACAAGCATCTTGCTACTGTACTGACAGGAGTTGTGCGCCTAATTTTCACTGTTGTCTCCGCTGGCTTGTTGAGGCGTTGTGGGAAAAGACCGCTGACGTTCTTATCCAGTAAGTTAACTTATTGTTTTTAAAATTTTATCAAAGCGGTCACTTCAGGAATTAGCTAATTTGTGAAATCTTATAGGGAAAATCCCCCTCTGCACTTGATCTATTTTATCTATTTACAAAACTCACCGTGTTAAGGAAAATCTTGTAGAAATCTTGATTTGCATAAATATCCACCTTCCTTCGAAGGTGGATATGTTTAAATCTACCCACCTCAAGAAACATCCTCAGGTAGCTCAACAAGAAATTATGCAAAACTTGAACCAAGTGAGGCAACTCCACGTAAAAATTGCGCGCACTGTAAAATGCCCACCACACCTTCTGAGACCTAAGACCTGTTTCTAAGATCACGTTAATTCATTTTTCAAATTCACAACCACAAACATTTTCTAGTTAAAGAGATGTAATGATTAACACCTTTTGACATTTTATGTCTTTACTATGGCACATAAACTAAAAAAACGTCACGGAAATTGCTCACGAAATTATTCTGATGGTTTCCGCTTACAACCGAGTCGTTGCTAGGGAAATGGTACTTCGTCGTTTTTCATCCCACAAAATTCGTTGACCATTCGTTCGAAAGCTCTCGATTTATCCAACCATATTATGTTAACTACTGCGAAGTGCGTGGCCAACAAGCTGAGTTATGAGCATGGTTATTTGAATAATTGTGTACACTCAGGTGATCATTCTCAATAATTGATATTGTGAACATGATTGCAACCGCTCGTTAATTTCTGATGATTTCATTGAGCTGGTGTTTCGATGATTTGATTCATAGCATGTGATCCAAATATTGCGAGAACGGTTTGATTTGTGAAGCGGTGGTCAAATCATTTTAATTGGTAACTTTACACTCTAGGAAGCTGTAATTTCTATGTAGCCTCTTTAGGATATTTACTTGACGATGCCTAGGGTCCGGATCAGATGAGTGGCTCTTAAAGCTAATTTCTATGCCTTACACTCTAGGAAGCTCTAATTTCGTATGTAGCCTCTTTAGGACAACATTTACTTGACGATGCCCAGGGCCCGGATCACCTGAGTGGCTCTTAGAGCTTGCATACGAGTCTGCAACTAAAGACATAAAATGTCCCAATGTGTTGCAGACTCGTATTCAAACGTTTCGTCTTCACTTTCATATAGTATTTTACGTTCGGAATTGTTTTAATTAATGTAATGCGATTTTTATTGGCCAATAAAACAGTTTCTGTGTTTTCATCTTTTAAACCTAGGAGACGACTCGCAAACACTAAAACAACGAGTAGATTACCTTGGAATTGTTACTTTCAAACACGTGTAATAGGTCTATTAGGCATGTTTTGCACCATCTTAGTAGTGTATCACAAAATCGTGTTTGTGTATATTCTTGGAGGAAATCGATTTCAACGTATCTATATACCGAAATGATTTTTTTGCAACGTTCTCCATCAATGTTGCAAAGCATGGCATGTACACTGTAATAACATGAGTATATATGCAATGTTAATAATACTAAAACTACGATCATATGATTTTGTCTTTCACGTTTTGTTTCATTGGCTGTTGGCACTTATGTTTTCTGAACACACATGTACTCTAATGAAACTTCTTTTTCAAATGGATTAAATTGATGGAGCGCCATATATATTAGAGAGTTTAACTTGTCACAAATCAGAAGACGTTTCGGGCATTTATCAATGGATCAACAGTTGTATATCTTTCAATTTTATACATATAAAGTATGGAACCATTAGTAGCTTTGAATAACGGTGTCGCAGTGTAGCTGCATTCAGCACATCTGGATTCACTCACTCACTACATAGGCACTTTCCATTCCCTGTATAAACTCCTAAGAGCTTAGTAGAAATTACGTGGTCTGCTAAAAGAGGGGTGGTAGAATGGCACCATACCTTAGTTCGTTAGTATCCACCAGACACCTACTAGAAGACCGTTAATCAATTTATGTTTCCAAATATATTTTTATTAAAATGATTGATTTTAGGGCGCATTTTGTATTTGAGACCTCTTTACTATACAGATCAATGATATATACGTAGGTACGAAGTCTTTCAGGGTGTTGTGCACTGATAACTGTACGTCAGAGATAAACCATCATAAGTGCTCCCCTCCCCTTGATAACTGATGGAAATTATGAAAATAATGTTCATAACATAGGAGGAACATTGTATGAAATAAAAATGGTGGCATGGAGGCTCATAACCATTATTTTGATATTAGATACTATAGCTTTTTCATGACAAGATAAAATGAATTTCGGAAACTTCTTTTAGCTCTGCTGAAAAGTTGGGGTTTTGCATATATGATGGTTTACCTTTAAGGACAGGATTAAAACACTGAAACCACCACACTATGCACGCGACCAACTTATTGTCTAGATTAGTGATATTGGATTCAAACCGGACTCTGTGCAAGGTCATGTCAACTCATCAGATAATCAAACAAAATCGTTATCAAGATTAGGTAGCTATAATAAGTCCCTAATCAATCACAGCGGCTATCATCGAGACCATCAGCAGTCATCCCCTTTGGAGCTAACAGAATGCTGCTGGGTGTAATAGAATTCCGAAGACTGTGTAACTGATTAAACATACCCTTGATTTTATTGAATCAATAGGTTTTTCTACTTCTCAATCACCAATATCGTTTTATTGCAGGTATTGGATGCGGTGTTACAATGCTAGTCCTTGGAACGTACATGTACTACAGGACCGCTTGGGTGCCTGAAGGAGAAGTTCCGCAATTCACATGGATCCCCGTCTCGGCCTTGTTGCTTTTCACTGTCGCCTCCGTCATGGGCTACCTCGTTGTCCCCTGGGTCATGATTGGAGAGGTGTTTCCCACACAGGTAACTATCTGAAAATGTGACTTTTTCCAGGAAAACAAATGGGAAATTTGATTTGAAATGAGATGCAATCAGTTTAATAGTCAAAATAGGAAATATATTCCGATGGGCATTTGATTTATCACTAAAAGGTTTATCATTGTTGCTACCTAGTAGTGCCATCAGAACTAAATTGATACCAATAATAATTTTTCTTAAAATTAAATCTCTACGATTGAAAATATATGCCTAATACACAAGCTAATTCCTAATTCACTAGGTTGGAAATTGAGCTGATATGTTGTAATTTCTAGTCCATATCACGTCAAGCATGGAACTTTTCAAATATATAGGTACCTATATAATTTAGGTATTGACACAAAAGTTAATTGCTGAATTGCTTAATTACATAAAAGATAATGGCCTGTTTTTACGCAGCCCAGAAACAGGCTATTTCGCTAGGTAATGAGGAATAGGTACTTACAAGGCAATAGGCGGCCAATAATCAACACACTCCGGAATATAATAAGAATTTTCCTAAACAAAATTTTACCGCCGTTTTACTCTGGTTTTTTGAACATTTTAAAAGAAAGCGAATAATCCTAATATATTCTGTTCAACTCCCGACAGATCATCTAGATAAATTTGGTGCTTACTTTATAAAATAATGGATATATGTAATTATATAATTATGTGATGCATTCAAAACGGATGATGTTCAACTATTAAGAAAGCCATTTTTCATGAATCTCCATCACACGTACCACAAAACGTAGGTACTAACTTCGAGTACCTACGGGTCAATCAAAAATCAATCAAAAATATTGCGATTTCTTGTTTTTATTTTGAGGCTAAAAATGTTCAGAACTAGAGTTGTCCTTACTGAAAGTAACCTTTATGAAACTATTTTATGAAACCAGAAGTGGGAGCAGCACAAAGGTGAGGTAGTTAGATTACAACCTAATTGCTAACCATTGTCGCCTTAACCGTTCTTCGCCAAATGACATTAGCATAACATTAATAATCTAAAGTGGAGTAATCATTTGGGTACCCCTATCATTTAGGAATGAGTATGGGAAAGTTAATCGAGACCGAAATAGGCTTCTAAAGACCACAGTATAACACATTCAAGACAGCAGGCAATTCCTTCTTGATAATATTCAGACCTGCTAGAATATATCTTTAGTTCTAATGCAGGAGACTCAAATTCGAAATGATTTTGAAGTTTTAACTTTTATGAATCGTGATTAACCGAACCAAATGCTTTGGTAACGTCACTCAAGGCCAGGCTGGTGTATATTACGTTATCAAATCCTATATGGACGTAATTTATCAGTTTAGTGAGGAGCGTGGTGTTATCACCAGATGTGAGGCTAGGTAGAAACGTGAGAGTAAATCATTAAAATTTATTTAATCATAATCAAGTCTTATTTATATACATATTACCATGTTTCGAAAGTGTTAGGAATAGCATGACTCTGTTGTACAACAAAGACCAGTTTTGGCTATTGGCTTAACCCTAACAAATTCCCAATCTAGGGACGATTGCAAGAGTACCTAATAATGATAAGTTATGCAGGTGATCTCAGAGAAGTCTTTAAAAAAAGGTTCTGGTTATTCCGTACTGTACAAGATCAAATACTTAGGAGACTATAAAAATTAGAACGGCACAGGATTTATTTTTCTTAAAATGCGCACTAATTCAGAGTAAAAATTTGGAAGCAAGTTCTTCTTTGTTTGAAATACCAAGTGCACATTGCTCTACAGCTGCTTTATGGGAAGCAATGGATCACGAAGTTTGATAAAACCAAACATTGTTTTGGGTTGTAAATTAGTTTTTAGGGTCTGATGTAAAACATTATAAGACGAATTTACCAAATACATGTTGGTTGCTCCTTTCCAGTTTGTACTTTTAGAATGACAGGTAGAAACCACAAATTTTTAGGATGATTAACTTAGAGGGGATTTTAAATTAGAGAATGATTAAATTAGGGAATTTTTGTGGCTATTTTGTAAGCATTTGTTCATTAGAGATATATAATCGAGAGCTTTTCAAAAAGGTGCCATATGATAGGTATCTGACTAGTAACCTGGCTCCTGAAATTCATTTACACGATGACGTCACGGCCTCCACCCGCCTAGGGAACGCTCATCTCTCTTGCACTGATACGTCACGTGTGATCTTCCTTCGCGTTTATTGGCCAAACTAAACGGTCTTTTAAGCTAAAAATTGCTACTTGAGGGTTTTCAAGTGCGCTGAATCCGAATCTCCAAAAGTGTGAATTTCCATCAGATGAAAGTTTCCCATTCATTTGCTAAAATTATTTGTTTGAAATGTGATAAATGTAAAACAATAATCGTGGTTTCATAAGACTTTCTCCGTTGAATTAAAACTTACATACTTTCTTGTTATTTTCTATAGGTAAGAGGGGTTATGGGTGGACTGACGACTTGCACCGCTCACTTCAGTATATTCCTGGTCGTGAAAACCTTCCCTATCCTCCAGGACCTCGTTAGCAACCACGGTGCCTTCTGGTTCTACGGCATCGTCTCCATTCTCGGAACCGCATTCTTCTACTTCTACCTCCCTGAGACCAAGGGCCGAAGCCTGCAGGACATCGAGGACTATTTCTCAGGCAAAACGGACACGCTGAAGAAACCCAAAACTCAGAACATACCTGCGGTCATCTCTGCGCCAAAAGGAAACGCTCTGCCCTAATTCGGTGATTTAGTGAAGATCCTACGTGGTGGATTATCATATGTGGCAATGCTGTGTTCGTTTTGAATGCTCTCACTAATTCAGCTATCCAAATTTTAAAATCTTCTTCAAAAACCCTCATAATGATTTTTTTAATGCTGACTGCATTCACGTGTTAGTGCATTTTCTAGTTTAATGTTCACAGTCAACCTGATATTGAAGTCGTCTTCTATTTCAAATTCTGACCCGAAAAGGAGTTTTTTTAATCAACGTTTTTAAATCCTAACTCGAAATAACCGGGAGCATTCGGATCTTATGTACGTTGCTAACAAATGGCCACCACACCTTCCAGTCACGTACGGCAACGGCAAAATCCGGATTGTAACGGGATTGTCATGTGCCTGGGAAGACTTTGTGATAATAATGTTTAATCCGCTGTTATTGAACCTGTTCATGCAGACTAGCTAAAACTTTATCAAAACAGGTAGGTAGGGCGGACCTATTACATTAAGCGAATAAATTCGTGTTCGATTTTCAGCCATTCATAGATAAGTGGACCAATCGAAAGACTTAATAGAATGAGTGTTGATTTTTTAACTAGTAGAATCAATACAGTTAGGAATATATTAATGTTCATCAAATTTCTTTTCATTTCCACTTACACTGTTCTTAGTTTTATCTGTGCAGTGAAAGTGGCCGCATATTAATTGATAAATACCTACCTACAGCACCTATCTATCAACTATTCAAGGGATCCTACTATCAATATTAATAAATATATGCCGGAATCCCAACAACATGAAAGCAACGCAGAACATTGTGATTTACTTATTGGTTTACTCTTCTTTTTATTGTACCTAAATATTGCGAAAAAATGAGCACCTTCATCCATAATTTCTTATATCTCTAGGTAGCCACCTAGATGGAATTCCCCTTAGAGAAACTATTTTCGTGGCAGGTGAACTCTTAATTTTTGGTTTATTTCTGAATATTGCAGTAGATTCATTAACGTACTTTGTTTAACATTCTACCTACGATAGCGATTGAGACCATTGTATGAAAGTACGTCAAAACCGATTTCCTCTATCTCTTTATGTACTTTACACTTCTCTTATTTCCTTGATGGCGATTGAAATGAACTGTTATTAGAGTATATCACTATGTAAATATTGTTTATGATTTGATTTTACTTTTGAACCTATGTTACTGTTTAGGTTCCAAATAATAATTGCCATTTCATCTATTCGGTGCCATCATGAAAACTCGCGTGAAGCTCGCAACTAAACTGATACAAGACTGAAAGTGAGATTTTACGCGATCATCTCCCCCCATCTCCCTGAGAAAATGAATAACTTCTTTTTGTACTATATTGTAATATTATTAAAATACCATATTATTGTATATTTGAGTTCTTTATTTTAAGGAAAAAAGTATTAAAGACCTTTGTGATTACTTAATTTATTTTTAAAGTTTCTTAATGTATATGCTAATGAAAGTCGTTTACCAAATATATTTTTACTTCGATGTAATGACTTGGTTTTTCTACTATGCTTTTCCAGTATTATAAGACATCGTAAAACAACGTACCTACATCATAAGACAAGCTTACGTGCGTTCATAGAACTAGAAAAATATCTCAATAAGTACTTCAATTACCCACACTACATTGAAGTACAACCTGAAAGTTTTTTCCTCTGACTAAAAGTTTCATTAGGATTGGTTTTGAGGCGGAAAAAAACAGGGGGTAGAATCTAGAAAACCGAATAATTTTTTAAAGTTTATTTTATTTTTATTTTTCAATTTTTTTTTAGG
The DNA here is from genome assembly GCA_030762985.1 of Adelphocoris suturalis. NCBI lineage: Eukaryota > Metazoa > Arthropoda > Insecta > Hemiptera > Miridae > Adelphocoris > Adelphocoris suturalis. The sequence goes on along the minus strand of CM061046.1, from coordinate 74,508,211 downwards.
ATACCGTCCTTATAAAATTTCGTAAAAATCTGAAAATATAAATATATAGGTATATCCGCACATCTTAGGTGCACATTCCTCTTTTCATCCCCTCTCTCAAACCTCATTAGACCATCAATATTTTTTATCAAAGGCTGTTCGTTTCACCCCCATAGGGTGGGGTGATTCGATCACTCACTTAAAAAATATTGAAAACTGTTTAAAATGCTTCATGAGGATGTAAAAACCATAAAAGAATATTTGTTTAAAAATAATAAAATAAATGCTGGTTAAAAACTCAATTTAATAATGAAAATCCGTTTTTATTTAATACAAAGCAGAATCTTTTTTCCTTTTATCAGAGCTCATTTCTGAGGGATTTAAAACACATGAATACTTAAAACATGGCAAACTCGTTAATTATAACGGGGGTTTATTATATATCATCAACCCTAGCTAGACCTAGAAACCTGAATAGAACCAATCAAAATCAAAGTTTCACTAGACTTTGAAATCATGAACACTTGAAAAATAAACTCACAAAACCCACAACTAACCCTCAATAACCTCAACAAACCCACAAACCCCCCCCCCCCCCCCCCCCGAACTAACACAAACCCCAATAAACTCACTTGAATAAGCTCATAAAATGTAACAGAGTTAGGGTTGTCAGTGTCGAGGTATGTTGGATCTAAAATGAAACAAACAATTATATAACTTAAACAAGTAACGTACATATTCCATAGTCGTAGGTGCTAGAAGATTATGATAACTACACTCATTTCGTATCCATACTCATATGATCTGAAGTTGAAATGATTAAACCCAATGTTTTCTAAGGATCAAAATAGAAAGAGAAAGTAATAGACAATTAGCTGCCCTTAAAAAAGCAATTTTCAAGCGTTTTTGTGTACTTGAGTTTCCTTAAAACTACATTTGTTACAACTCTGTACTAGCCCGCACATAAAAGGTCCGCAACTTCGAGAAGTTCATTACCATTTACCAGGTAAGATTGGTTCTTTCAAAGAATTTAAATGATTTACCACATGTATCATGTTTTAGCCCTGGGGTCCTAGCAATTTTTGCGAGTCAATTTTGCGAGTCAATTTTTTTCCGCGCACGAAACATATAGTGTTACAGTGATTTCCGCCTACAACCGAGTCGTTGCTAGGGAAATGGTACTTCGTCGTTTTTCATCCCACAAAATTCGTTGACCATTCGTTCGAAAGCTCTCGATTTATCCAACAATATTATGTTAACTACGGCGAAGTGCGTGTCCAACAAACTGAGTTATGAGCATGGTTATATAAATAATTGTTTACACACAGGTGATCATTCTCAATAATTGATATTGTGAACATGATTGCAACCGCTTGTTAATTTCTGATGTTTTCATAGAATTTCGAATCAATATCGAGGAGAAAACATGATACATGGTTGAAATTTTTGGTTCTAGAACAGAAATAATTATTTTTGTTTAGTTTCTTTTTATCTAGTTTTAGTAGTAGCTACTCATTCATTATCAAAAACCAATGATTTTCCCCCGACTAAAAGTTTCATTAGGTTTGGTTTTGAGGGGGAAAATCAGGGGGTAGAACGGAGAAAACTGAATAATTTTTTTTCATCTTACGATTGAGAGAGTGAGATTCTGACAAAACGTTCCCATCTCATTTGGTTCGAAAACGTCCAACAGAGCACAGGGCGATTGGAAATGTAAAAAATGGGAGGATTGATTCGTACCACCCCGTGTGATTCGTTTCCCCCCGTTCTACTGTACTTCTCAATATTTGTAAGTTGATGATTGAAAAAACGAAATAATTTACAGAAATAAACATTTCCCTAAACAATTATAATTGCGCAAACCACGGGGAAAATTTAGCAGAACGTCTTTAGAACAATTTTACGGGGAGCAACATAAAGAAAAGTCCAGTCATGCAGCATGACCCCATGAGCGAATTTTTGAAGAAATCTTCGACATTTCAGTCGCTATTGATCGTGTAGAGAAATTTTAGTTTATGATTTTGATAGACAAACATGGAATCAAATTATTAAAACTAATTAGGAGGTATGTACTCATACTTCATTATTATTAAACTAATCTTGTAGATTTAAAGACAAATGTAGGTAAATATTCATAGATTTGGATGTCCAATGTGGTCAGTATTGAAGGCAGTTGAAATCTTAACAGTATTCTATCATAACATCATCAAATCTTGACATAAAATAAAATAACATACCGACGTCATATGAAAGAAACGTATTTCCAGCCAATCGATGATGAGGCTTTATATTACGAGTGATATAAAGTCAGTTGCATTCGAATCTAGTATCCTACAGCAAGAAATTGACAGACAAACTGTAGTCTCTGTGCATCTATTGACAGCCTAAATCTACTAAATCTAAATCTACGCACTAGTCTGCGTGCTAGTACGTACATAAATAGAACTTCTTCATAATTTCATGGCTGATATTTTCTAAGCCACAGTCAGTATTAAAGCTACATCAAGTCCTAAAACAGTTGAGCGTAAAACATTAAAGAGAGCGACCGAGTGAGTCGGAGGACGGAATATTTCACAGAGTAAACTCATCAGTTGTGATTACATTTTTATTTTTAAACAAGCACCTATAACCTACGTTTTAAACAGCGGATTGGTTATACAGGGAGTAGTTCCATAAGAGTAGTTCAATCTGAATTTGGACAATGTTTCATACAAACATTACCAATTTTTACAACATACATACATACATTAAAAAAAGCGATAATTGATTGATTCATGATCCATCCGTCAGGCTTTCATGGCCAATGGAACCCCATTGGCCATGAAAGCCTGACGGATGGATCATGAATCAATCAATTATGATTACTGCTCTACCAGGGAAAGCAGGGACGACGCGGAACCGCCCGCCGACTTCAACATCAACCCACTAAAAAAAAGCGTTAAACTTCAGAATATGATTCAGAATAGCCTGAAACGGATTTATGCATAAAAGTTTTTCAAAAATTCACATTCTACAAATTTTGAGGCGAGAGCAATAGCTTAATTTTCTTGAAAAATTCGCTAAAAGAAATGATTATTGTAATCACCTACGTATCTCTAAGGTTTTTACGATAAGGGTAGTTTTAATTAACTAAAACTTTGTGAATCCTTAAGGCTGTATTGTAAAAGGCAACTGGCTTAGAGGGAAAATAACAACGTCAACATGATTGAGAATGAGCAGTTGGGTACCAATTGGTCAGAATGGAACAAAGGAGCCGAAAACGTAAAAATCTCTGGGCTCTAAAACAACAAGATATATTTACGATGGGATTGCCTTGTAGCGAAATTGAGTTGTACAATAATTTAAGTTACCTATTTCACTCATGGTCAATGACAGTGACTTTGGTTTTTCGAAATCGGAAACAGGATCAATGTGCTTGTTTTTCACAGAACAAAAAACGTTTCAAATTATTACATAGAGGTTTATTATTTCTGCGTTAGATATCCCTTCTACACAGATTATTATTGGTGTATAATTAATAAACCTCGCAGGTAATATATGATCAGAACATGGTGCATCACGCCTCCCAAAAGGGTTAGCACCTTTACAGTTCCAAGACCCCGCAATTCCACGCTTCACAGTAAAAAGATTGAAAAAATATCTATAGGAAAGGAAAGAATATAGGTACAGAAGACCCTCAGCAGATCAGTTCGCCTCCGTACCTCGTAATTGTTTCCGAGGAGTCCCAGAGGAGCTCCATCGAAATACCAACACCGTAAGTCGAGTGTTTGCCTTGGAGGTTCCGAAGCTGATCTGAGTCCCTCCATACTTTGTAATTGTATTCCAGATCTCCAAAAAGGAGCTACATTTTAGGTTTCAGCATCATAAGTCGATTAAAAAACAAATTAGACTCAAGAGTCCTCAAAGCTGATCAGTGTCCACTGATATTGAATTTTTGATATTGCAAAGAAGGTCCTTTTCAAATTGCAGATCCGTAGGTAGGCATCAATATGTCTACGTAGATGCACCTAATGAAAACTAGAAATTAACCTTGTTCCTGGAGATACACTTTCACCCAAGCGTAGGAGCTACTAATGATGCAATCGTGTTGAAATTAATTTGGAATAATTAAACCATCGTCCCCCATCTAAGTACCAAACTTGAGGGAGATTTGACGACTAGGCGTGAAAAAAATTATGCTTGAAGTAATTAAATTTGTGCATGCGCAGAATGAAGTAATAATTTGCTTATTTTTTACAGTGGTAAAATTCCCACTTGTAGATACTGCTATCAGTAAACATCGATTTACAGCGTTTCCGTGAAATGTCGATTTAAAGTTTAAACGTTGATTTAGACGATATCAAGGAGGTATTTACTCGAAAAATGAGGGTGATAAGGAGATAATAGTGAGACAACAGCTGTTACAAAGCTGAAATATTTTTTAATCCGTTCTGATAGCATAATGTTTTACAAACTCGTAGGGGTAGTCCTTTACTACCAAGTGGGAGAGATTAATTTGAAGATTTCCTAGTGATTTCAACATAATTCTGTCATTAGTAGCTACTGCGCATGCGCGAATATGTATTCCTTTTAACGAGCCTAATTTCAACAGTTTTCATTCGATTTTGATAAAATTTTCAGGGAATATGCGGGTTAGGCTGCTAATGGAGACGAAATTGATAGGGGACCATCCTCAACCTAACCCATAATGGTATGAGACAGGGGTTTGTGGACTCACAGACAGGTAGACACAAACGAAACTAAAGTTGTTCAGAATGGAGTAAAACGTAGAATGCGAATGTAAATTTAGATTTTGGTTTTTTTTTTTTTTTTTTTTTTTTAAATCTAGTGAAAGTGAAAACTATGCTTCCGGTTCCTTGGTAAACATATAGACGGTAAAATCCACCTACTCCTGTTCTCAGTTCTTTAACATCTTTTAGTTGTGCATTATTAGGATTAGTGAACAAAATAATTTTTTCCCGGAGTGAACCCTGTAATAAAGTTGATGAAATAGGTAGGTACACGTGTAGTCACATACCTATATTTTCTCCAAACAGCGATCGATCTTACATTTATTTAGTAGGTAGGTAATTTATTTAGTTTCACAAGGTACACCATAATCTTCACTTCCGCGATGCGATATATGCAATAGATTTAGTTTGAACTTTGGCAATTTTTCTGAAGAAAATATCGCTAGGAATCTCTCTCTCCTGATCTAAGAAAGGAGGTCCCAATTTAGGAGTAGGTACCAACCTACCACAGCATATCAATGAAGGACAGGGTACGTATCATATTTATACGACTCACGTAAAACCTAATTTTAAAGAATGTTCTGAAAATAGCCAAGAAACCGGTTCATTGCCGATTCTTCACATGATCGTTTACCGATTGCTAAATGCATCTGTGAAACAAAGATTCAATGCACGTACGTGGACTAACTGCGCATTTGGTGCTGAATTCATTACTCCCGCCATTTCGTTCATGAACGTCACGATCTGAATCGTTTCTGAAGATAAAGCCCAAAATCAATTATTAAAAGTTTAGGCTGCTTAGCTTCTGCGGTATTTGATACCTGCATTTCATGATTTCGTAGGGTGTGACACCACAAGCGAAATTGCGACTAAAATATTTGCGGTGATGCTTAAAACTTTATGAAACAAAAGACATAGACACAGAAACGCAGCTAAAATATCTTGAACATATGTACTTAACGTTGATTGGGAAAAAGAGAACAGTGCAGATGAGATTCATTTTACTATATTAATCTCTCGGTGTAATTATAAAATTTTCCGTGTCACTCGCACTTCAGACACTTTGCATCTGCATTGTTTGTAAGCATTTGTACAAGCAAGTATGTGGTTTATCGAAAAACCCCTTTGAGTATATAGGAAATCCAAAACTGCTATTTTGACTTCGTTTCAGAACGAATTCAGCAACGTCAAAAGAAGAGCACCTTGTTCGTGCAAATGAATTTGTGGAACTGTCTCTTGCTCTTGGCTCCAAAGAATGTTTGAATTCTTAAATTTTATGGAAAATAATGATTTAAACAAATTTTAATAATGTTTTTGCATACTCGTGGTCTACCACGTCCTGGTCTTACAGAAATCGTGTAACTTGAGGGCAGGGGCAGTTACTTGCATTGTTCTTGAAATCTAGACACTAAGTTGGTCGGGTGCGCAGTGTGGGGGTTTGTCGGTGCGATGTTATAAACTACCCATGTTGGAAACCCATTCTTTACCAAAACCTGTATACACGATTCGGACTTTATAAACGCTGTTGTTAAAAGCGAATACAAGTTAATGTTTTTACAAAGCGGACCAACCACTTGTTCAAGATTCCGCCTCTATGGACAGTTAGTCGTTAAAACCGATATTGTTATTAATTAGTTCCACTGTATTCACATAAATCTTCAAATTAAGTGTATTGGTGCTTTAGCAAAGTGCCTGAGTAGGTACCTGAACGGATGATTCAACTGTAAATAAGGCATACTTATTTACTCAATATGTACTCTCTATATTCATTGGTAATAAAATAATCGTCCTTAGGTACTACATGGACGTACGCGTTCATGAATTCGCTACCAATATAAGCGATTAAGGAATTGGTTAGGAATGTATTAAGATTGGAACCGCCAGCCAGGTCATTTGCCGTAATGGCAGAATCACAAAGCCCCAAAAGCTAGCCAAACGAACTTTGGCTTGCGTTACCGTCTTCTATTGGGGCAAAAAATAGTTTCTGGGGTAGAGGGAGGTGTTGGAGGTGGCGTCGTATAGTGGGGGAGTAGGAACTCCGCGGATCGGACAAGGCATTTAGCTACTCGAGAAATGCCGTAGCCAGTCCACCATACATCGTGCCCACTAGGATTTCGCACTGTTACTCCCATTACAGCACGCTTGTTCTTGAAGTGTCTGCGAAAAAAATATATACCGTAAAATTTTACGGTGGACATTTGCAGAAACCACTAGGTGACACCGGGAAATGTGACAGGTCTTGAGTGCGGAAGAATTCTTAAGTTGTTTCGTGATTACTTCGTGATAACATTATGGTCGAAGTGGGAGTGTTGGGGCAGCTCCAAGCGGGAGTGCTGGACCCAGTTAAAGCCATGCCTTCGCGGTACCAGGACCTCGGAGGGCCGCCGCCAATGATCATGTACCATCCAGACGCAATGCCGGTACGTCCCAAAAAAAACATAACCAGCTTGAAGGTTCTTCGGCAATATGAAATTGCTTGAAGACTTGAAAAATAAAGATTCCGGCAAATACAGGACCAAGCTTGACGTTTAGGTATTAACATGCTTGCATTATACAATTCTTACATTTATTAGCGAATTTAGTTGAAAAAAGCTATTTGCACATTTTAGTCGCTAGTTTTTTAATTCAACCTGAATCGAACGCTAGATGCCAATACGTTTCCATACAGATATTCAGATTTGTATGTATGCACAATTTTGTGATGTTCAGCTTTAATATTGCTACAATTTATTTTTAAATTGCGTGTTTCGCCAACATACCATAAGCACAAAATATGGGGGGGGGGGGGGGGGTCGAAAGAAAGCAGCGAATCAAATATACATAATTGTGTACTTAGAAGAATTTCATTTACGGAAGGTTTTTGAGCATTTAATTGCAATCAACATTATTGTTTTAAAAAACTTTGCTCGATAAATGCTGTGATAAAAAATGAAAAAGGGATAAAATATTGGCAAAAGTTCTTATATTTAAAACTGATTTATAAGGTTTGAATTTTATTTTAAATGTTTGCGTGCAAAGACGTGCTCAAATTTCAAAAACATGACATCAAATGTAGTTGCTAAAATAAGGCAAAACCCCTAAAAATGCCACATACAAATGTTCACTTGTAAAGTCAGGCTGAATGACATCTTATACGACCTACTCCTGCATATATGTGTGCATAATATGTACAGCTATGTTTATGATACATACAGATATATTACATGTGTAGCTCGTAGTATGAATATGTACTATATACCAAGTAACATTAGCAGGTCGCGCTGCCACACCAACAAATAAAATTACAGAAATAATGGAGACCATATCAGTGGGAGAGGAAGGAGGTTGACGCTTATAATTAGAATTACGAGTAGAATCCAATCCTTTCCGCCCCTCGCGATATTGAAGACCTCTAAAATGCGATGAGAAATGCATGAATTTTCTTTCTACTGACAGGTTGCTGGGAGAGTAAAATAAAATTGGCAACCGTTCACTCAATAATATTATTTACAATCGCTAGCAGGCAAGAGAAAAAAACCCTAAAAATTATTCCACACGGTTTCTGTATTTGTTAATAAGATAGCTCATCTGCACGGACCACTAATATGTCCTTACTGTGCTTGCTTCCCCACAAATTGCCTGATGTGTGATTTCGTATTTAAATTGAACGCCATATATTGTGTACATGGCACATAAAGCTGCCCCCTCACAACGGCTCACAATTTGATTGAAAGCCAGTCTTACGCTGCTTTGTAAGGGGGTTATACATGTTGTAACAATGAACAGGACATAAATATTCCATATGCGCAAATGCATCCATTGATTCGGGACTGTTATTTCCATAGGGGAACATCCAGGATCTTTACTGTAATTGATGTAAATTTCTCCCAAATATACCTATTGTCGAAGTTTGTCGTATTGCAAGGGAATCACGATAGTGCATGCACAAACGATCTTGCAATATTCGATTTCAGTTCTTCATTTTACATGCTGGTGTAAGCCGATTTACCTATCTACCTTGTTTGGCTGTGAAATAAACATGAATGGGAACGACATTAGCACAAGTTCATAAGTGAATTAGGTACATGATGTGTGTACTAGTCTGCTGAAAATGTCAAGTTGGTTGACTTGGTACATAGCGTCATATCCACATCACTGCATTGAATATTTACAAGACATTGAATATTTTATGCCTTAGCGCAACTAGCAAAAATTCTAAAAAAGATTACTTCGTTGATAATCATTTTCAACGTAGAAGCAGAGAGTGTAGAGACTTAATTATCGCAAATTAAGTCCTTACTCACAACCTTGCGAAAACATGAGAGTACAGCCAATCTCACTTCTTTGACATCTTATTGACTAATTGTTTGAGGAACACAAGAAACTGTTGATGGAGTGATCCATCACACAGCCATTGTAATAAAGACTAATCTTTGTGCGTTCTTAGGGTTCACCATTGATCCGAAAGCGATGAAGAGCATAGAGTACCATCAAAGGCTGATCCCACACTGTCAATCTTAATGAAAACTGAGATTTTAGATATTTACCCGGTTGTGATGAAATTCATAAGATGCCAATGTGCATAATCCCGGAAATTTTCATTAAAATGAGTCTTTTAGTCAGTATTATTAGCCCTTTACATGGATTACACACAGAAGGGCAAACATAAAACCAAAACTATTCGAGACGGTCAACGTGATAGTGGAAAATACGAGGATCAACCCAAATAACTTGCCCCAGTAATGCGAGAGTATCTACTGGAACTGGAAGATTTAGGAAACTTCTCCAAAAATAGTTTCTTTCGCAAAGTTTCTTAATCATGGCACCCGGTTCCGAAAAATAGGGCTACCTCACTACTGAGGGATGTCCTAAAATCTGAAAATCATCTCAGCTAAACTAGTAAACATGGTAGTTAACAACCAACGGCTTTCGTTCATTTTAATAAATGCAAATACAAGCTGTCCATGAATAGCAAGTTGGGCGCTTTAGTGCGTTCGCACGGCCGGGCAACGGGAATTGGAGACGAATGGACACGAGCCGCGTGGACTGCGTTGTTCAACGCCAAAATTTCGAAGAGCGATCTTCACACATAGGTACCTTTCATCACATAGGAAATACCATCTAGGAGTACATCGAACGAAATTAAAACCTAAGAATAATGTACGTTCGTGACTGGAGAGGGTAGCCGACATTCTGGAACATCAAAACACAAAAGCAATATTCGGTCACTGGCCATACCAGTCTTACAGACACCTGCTTAGAGCAGGACCTCGAGATGTTGTGTGCGGAAGGTGTGGGGTGATCTGTCCATCTGGCACTTCCTGCAAGTTCAGCATCGGCCCCCTTAGTGGGTTGACGTTTTATCTGGACCAGGCAAGGACCAGTTGTCGTACCTGAGAGCCGCTGAGCTCTACTACGAACTGTGATATCTGATCTGTGATATATTTTTGTACAATCTAGTCATAGTTTTATTTCTCTTTGGCGATTATATATAGTAACATATATTTAGTTATTAGCCTATTCTAGATCTAGTCTTAGTTGTTCGTTGTCATTTTATGCAGACGTTCAATAGTATCCTCCTCCTCCCTTCTCCTCCTACTCCCTTCCTCCTCCCTCCTCCCTCCTCCTCCCTCCCCCTCATCCTCCTCCCTCCTCCTCCCTCCTCCCCTCCTCATCCTCTCTCCTCCTCCTCCTCCTCCTCCCTCCTCCTCCTCCTCCTCATCATCCTCCCTCATCCTCCTTCTCATCCTTTGGCCTCACCCTCGGCCTCACTCTGCCTTCGGTCTTGGCTGGGAATTTTAAATTTCTAAAACCTGACACTGCACCTTTTATGCCCTCTGGGTCAGAGCCCTTTATTTTTTACAGGAACAATCCTTGAATCATGATACCTGAAAGTTTCATTACAATCTGTCGAGCGGTTTCGGAGTCTATAGGCTAAACTCTTTTATAGATATAGATTTAGGTCCTATTCACTGTACCTAGACCTGATAGTTGTACCATTTTCATTTCTGATACGCTCTAGGGGCTAAACAGTGGTCATCACTGTACCCCTTATTTTGTCATCCTCCGATTTGGAAGTGGAGTCCGTGATGACACTCATTTGGTGGTGGAGGATAGCATTGCCCCCTTGGAATCGTGCCACTTGCTGTGTCCATGTGGACACCTTGTTCAATGCCGCTAATGACCCTTACAGTTGAGGTGCGGCTTAAACCACACAAAAAAATAATAATAACAATAAATAAAATTTAAAAAATGTAGTAGCAAGGATGTCGATGGTAGTGTAAGTAAATGCTCGTTACGAAACAACACCACTTCACCGACACGACTTGACGTGCCGTTGTCGTTGCGTTGGCCTGTCGTTATAGTGTTGGAAGGCCTTTATCGGGCACTTCCTCTCATCCTTCTTTCTCGCTTCGTCTTTCCTCAACTTCTTTGATCCTTATGGCCGGCGTTTTGTAAACCGGTAAATTGTAAGAACCCCTTCCATCTGGGCGGGACCCACTTGTAGAGAGACGTCACAGGTGCACAAAACTTTGAAAAAAACTGGACAGAAAACTAATAATTCTATGGTTGGTGTCAAACTACTTAGGATTAAAATTACTCTCATTTTAAAAAAACGCTGCAAATTATTACATAATGGTTTATTATTTCTGAATCAGATAGCCAGCTATACTAACCAGCATGCTCTGGGGCTTTCGCCAGTCTCTTTTCTAGTATCCACCTCTGTTCTCGCGTTACAGGCTGTGCTCCCGATGGGGAGCAAATGGATGATCGTACAGCCACCCGAGTGGTCTCATTCAATCCACGGAGCTAATTTCTATAGGAATCAAACTAAAACCGTAGGTACACTGGATTCCAAAAGCATCTGGGACCTATCCCAGTCGATTCTGCGTCCGAAATTACTTGGGTGACGGCACCCCATTTACCAATGACAGAAATAAAAGTAAACAGCTATTCATGCAGAGAGTTCAGACTCCAACCTGCGCGGCGCCTCCTCTCACTCCACCCCCCGCTCACCTCCCTCACCACCCACCGTGACCCCCTGCGAAGCGTGCCAGGCGTGCGCGCGTGCGTAAGCCTAACACTCAACCTCGAAAAAGACACCTTTTCGCCCGTTTTCGGCCCATAGCATCAATGCGAGTAAAGCGATCGGGATGGTTAAACGTTAGGGCCAACTAGACCCCAAATGGAGTCTATGTGCGAAAGAACGGGTTTTTCAAGTAAATTCTTAGGCCTTTTATGGCCCGGACGGCGGATTGCGAACGGCGGACGGACATTTCAAATTTGGATTCTACGCACCTTCAAACGTAAAGTGACAAAGTTTGAGGGGGGGTTATAAATTTTTTTTGCTAAACGATCACATAGGCTTATTATTGGAAATAATAAACCAAAATGGATCATAATGGAATTTACGTTTGCGCATGCGCAGAATGAAGTATTGATTTGGCAACAATGAAACTGATAGGGGATCATCTACAACCTAACCCGCGCATTCTCTGACGATTTCATCGAAATCGGATGAAAACAGTGGAAAATAAGCTTGTTACAAGGATTTGCGGACACAAGACAGACACACACACAGACAGACACGGAACCAAAGTTGTTTAGAATGGTCTAAAACGTAAAATGCCAGTGGAAATTTTTATTTTGGAGACCATACATTTTTTTTTTTTTCCGAAAGTGAAAACAATGCTTCCGCTACCTTCATTCAGGTAGACTCGGGAGCAATAATAAATGAGGGGCTCGAGGATTTTCGCGTTTGTGCATGGATATGCTTAGATTTTATTATTGACCGTGATGTAATTAAATATTTATAGTAATTTTATATCCTTTACAATACATGGACGTATCAAAGACAACTGATGAGGGAGCGAAGTGCAGTGAGAATTCCTCGTGTTACATACGCGAAGTGGCTCAACAACACTGAGCTCACTGCAATAAAATCTATTTAGAGCCACGTATTTATCCAAACCCAAAACACCCTTACACCTTTCACAGAAATCTTATAGGAAATCCTACGGATATGCCCGCTTGAAGAATTTCTCGCCTAAGCTTGTGCAAAGGCTACCCAATTGTAGTAAAATGCACACGGGACCACGGATTCAGAACTATACGGTAGGGGTTATGGCTCAGATGAATGGGGTAACCCCAGAGATGGAGTTGATCCGAAGCAATTCTGCAAGGAATCTGAAGCAATTCGGCGCCGAATGGTTTTCGGTCCGTTAATGTCGACTCAGCCGTTCACCTAACCGCTATCGATTTTCAAAGTTTCAACTCAGCCGTTCACCTAACCGCTATCGATTTTCAAAGTTTCAACGATTTTTACGAACTTGACCAAAAAGTTTATTCTTTGTTTAGTTTTTAGCATAAAACTCCTAAGCGACATATCCTACAGAGACTTGGAATCAAAGGTTTATTTGTGAGCTCCTAAATTCTACGTCGAACGGTTTTCAGTTCAGCCATTAAATTAGTTGATTTATCCACAGAAATGAGTACTTACCTTCAACTAAGGGTCGAGTAGTTACGATTTGTTGGTATGGACTTAGGACTAATATGTGTAGTGAAATACCTACCTAAGACTCCGTATTCCATCTAATTGTGCCAACTGAGGAACAGTGATGTCGAGTAACAAAGAAAGTAACAGTGGACTGGGGGGTTTTCGAGATCGCCAAACCAGATTGGCTCGAATTTTAAATTTACAGCCCAAATGCCTGTTTTTCTCATGTTCAATAATCTGACAAAAGTCATTGAAATCATGTCATGGAATACCATGGTATTTGTTCTACAATGCCATGCCTACATTTATTAGCATAGTAAAATAAAATTAACAAATTGTATCGAAGAGTGACATTCGTATTAGGAAAATACGTAGATAAGTAGGTATTTAGAAAATCATAGGATGATTGTGTTACATGTTTTCTTCAAAACCACTGGACAAATCTTTATGGCTCAAAAATCATTTACATCGGCGGGGAATGAGCCATTAACCTCGGCATCACTTTCAATCAATCATAAAGAGTAGAATTTAAGGGCTAAAATATTTAAAAATCTAGATCCCAAAAACTTTTAAAGTAACTGGAATGTATTTTTGGATGTCATCGATAGATATCATACCAAAGAATCGATCCACCTGGACCGTTGAACGTTAATCCGTTCGCTCTCCCTACGAGCTAGACCATTGACTGGGAGAAAAGATCATCAACACGATCTCAATCAGGGCTAGATCGCAGAGGGACTAGTAAAGTGTAATGTTTTAATTGCATTAATTTTCTCTCTGTTGGTGCCAACATCTACGCAGGAATATTAATGACAAAGTCATCCTTTTGCCCAACCGTCAACGCAAATCGATTAGTAAGTTGCGTTAGCTATGGGCTCGTGAGGCTAATTTCTTTCTTAATCAACCTACGGAGCTCAAAATTTGAAATTGGATGTTTCGAATGAAATTGCAGTGTAGGGAGGCGCACCTCTGCGTCTAATCTGTTTCTTAATCGATCTATGATGCTGCAATCTGAAATACCACTTCTTTGGGACATCCAAAATACCTTTTACGAAGTGATGAGGGGCTCTGATCAGATTAGGCACCTCTGAAGCTAGTTTCTTTCCTAATCAACTGCTTAATAATGGTGCTGAAATTTAAGATGCACTTCATATGAGTCACCTAGAAATCAATTACCAAGTATGGAAGCAAACTGATCAGCCAAGGGACATCAGTGGTTAATTTCTTTCCGGATCGACCTATACGGTGCTGATTCTGATATGTATAGCCTACGCAACTCGTAGTATACAATTTCAATGTGTGAAGGCGAACTGATCAGCTGAGGTACTTCAGAGGCAAATTTATTTTAATAATGTACTATATACTGACTTTATTAATTATAAACCAGTGATTTGCATAAAAGTTATCTGCATTTTTTTTCTTTTAATCTCTCGTCTAGCTAGGGAAGCAAAACACCTAAGCTTCATGAAAACCTGGCCACTGTATCACAACGCCAATGTCCGTATAATGTATACGTTCTATTTTATATTCCCAATAACTTTTGGTACAAATTATTACAATCTTCGTCTCAGTAATTAGACAAATCGAGCAAACCTGCTCAATTCCTGAAGATTTCATCAAATTCGCAGAAAAGTTTTGAAATTGTTCCCCCTGACAATGAGTTCATACATGGTAGCTACAGCTATTCCGATAGGAATACCATTTAGGAAATATATCATCTAGCTCCAACTATCTACTCTCCAATATATCTTAGAAAATAAGATGGTATAGGTACCTATTTTTGAATATTTAAAAGGAAGAACTTAGAAGAAGAAGAAGATAATTCAAACTTCTTGAAATTTGATCGAATTTTTTAGATATGGTCGAATCTTCTCGGCAATTTGTCTCAATTTTCAACATTATGAACGAATGCTATGGAAACAAAATACCTGTAGACGAACTAATCTAAACACTGCTGTCATTCACTTGTTAAGTTAATGTTCGAGGATGAACTGATATTCACCTACAAGATCCCCGAGTCTCGTGAGAATTTATGCCCCAGTACAAAAAGTCCGTTCACCAAAGGTAGCTATAGTGATTACTATTCATGCGGAAAGCTCACACTGAATCACATATTTTCTGGCGCTGGTATTACCTCGGGGCTGATTGTAATAGTAAATAATAAATATATTTCACCACCCACTCCGGTTTAAGGGAGTCTATTTCGATTTCCTACAACAAATCGCCTCAAGGCCTCGGACGTCACAACAAATCCCTTCATATCCTCAAACAGGGAACTAGGACGCTCCTAGACTCTGAAATCGCCGAACCTCCCCCAAGACTCTGAACGGAGTGGTTTATGAGAAAGGAACAAGGAAACTCAAACGGGACCCAGACATTTGATTTCTCCTAATGTTTGATCAGCAGCATTCCCAGCTTATTTGGAAACGATCCAAAAACGGCGGACAGAGAACCAAACTATTTTTAAACAAAGAATTGAGTCTTAAAAGAGGCTATTTTATACCTACTGGCGTTGTTTGCTGTTTCCCTTTCTTGTGATATGGATTTTTCGAAAAAGTAAAACCTGTCCAACTATTTATAAACAACTTTGTATAGTATATGTGTAATTTTTTGTTTTTGAAGAGCAGGGCTTATTCGAAGATTTAAGTGTACCTATATTAGATGGCGCGTCAAAACACTGATGACGAACCTAATTCACTATGCGTGTTTCCTGAAGCTTCTACCTCTGTCACTTCAAACAAACTCCGTAAAGCACAAAGTGTTCGTCATGATACTATTGATGGAGATTGTGAAGTATTATGCTTCCAACAGAACCAAGCCTACGGAGACCTTGCACTCCTTTTCGAAAAAACATTATCTTTGAAATCCAGATTCAAAATTTCCCATCTGCAGTTATCGTTTCAGAGCTGTTTGAACAAATTTGGTTTCATGTTTCTTAGTTTCCGTAAATATAAACTTAATTGCAAAAATATGTATTTTTTAGATCCGTTTTTGTTCAAATTTCGATCATGGTTTGAGGTCAGATCTAAATCCAATAAATTTCATTGAAATCACATGAAAGGTCATCGATCATAACTTGAAATCATTTCCACAAATAACAGAATTTCAGTTCGATTTCATGCAGCCCTGACTTACATCTTGAAATCAAAATAGTATACGCAGATTGATTCACATAACTACATACATTGAAATACCGTATACAAACCACTGCGCTCGCACTACGGTGAAATTTTGTATGTAAAAAGCGTTACCTATTTTCAGAGTTATCGTATATTTCCCTTACATTTGATTGACACTGTTAGTTGTGAACTACTAGCCTCTAAAAAGAATTTTTATTAATTCCATCGCCATTGGACTAATGGTACCTGCTAAGTGCCATTAATGCTTAATCCATTCAATTTAAAGATGTCCTACCTTGTCCCAAAGACTCCTGCAAAAGTAACTAATTCATCCTCCATACATTCAAATTATCGTACTCAACAAAGTTTCTTGTAGTAAGTTGAGTAAGTGACTCAGATAGTTCACATCCCTTTCAGTGAAGTTTTGCAAAAAACTAAGTCAAAATATATAAGTATTTTTGATCGAAAAAGTTGTCCTCCAAAATCAAATTTTCCACATGCTCAATGCGACAGTTTTTGAACAACGATTTTGTTTCTGTCTGTCGGTTAGTGGTAAATATCGTCTCACGCAAAGCTAGACGAATTACCATTCCGTGTTTGATGAAATTTTTAAGATGAGCTCGTAGACTGGCCGATAGAGACATGAGCAGACGGCAAATGTAAATTTCCTGAAATTAAAAAGAGTAGGTAGTGGTATGGATGCGTTATTGCTCATGGATTCAATTTCTGATAGGTATTTTGTAGTTATTGGGCATCCGGAAACGTGAAGTTCTTTATTCAGTTCAAAATTCCGAAACTATTTCACAAATGTTGGAGATTTTTTAGGGCTTCTAGAAGGCACTCTGCAAGTTTCACATACTTCGGACATCTAGTTGAACAAACTCGCTGAAAAATTTGATGTGGTTCAAAAATGATCCCAAGACTATTTCTTTAATGGAGAGCATTGCGTACGATGAGTACTAAGCAGAGTGAACTGTTTCACAATCAACACAATGAAATAAGTATATTCTCTGATCTGTACTCATTGGAAATACTCCAACATATTTAACAGGTTACGGGCCCAGCACCCTTCTTTTCTTTTACTCATTTCATAATTTACGATAAAATCGAAATTTACCTCAACCAACATGGCTTTTACAATTATTTGACATGTGCTGTATTGATTTCTATACTTATATAATTGTTCAATTGTGAGAGAAAAAAAATTTTCTGCTCTGTACTTATCGTACTTAATACTCCAGCATTTTAAAATATTGCTTATGCATTTCATCCGAATGAATCAGCGATGCCCATTACTCATGAGTAAACGTAAAGTTTGTTGATGAAGATATAACTCCAATCCTACATATGTCCAATTTGTCTGATATTTACAAGGATTGTGCGTGATCTTTATGAAATAAATTTCATCGTCATCGAGCCACAAGGATTTTGGTGTGCAGGCATAAACACATATTTCTCTCGGTCTAAAGGACCAAATTCGCTCAAAACTGAAAGGATTTTTGAAAATGGCCACAAGGTGATCAGTTATGACTTCCATCGCAACTGCATCAACTTAATTTTCTGAAAAAACACTAATGCATTTGGGCCAAGTTTCATAAAATTCTATAAGAAATTCAGCAAGTTAGCTCCTCGAAGGTCCCCAATAAGTTTCATCTCTGTAGGATTAAATTAGGTAGGTACCTACCTACTAAAAAAGGACTGGCAATGCTGTTGTATATTTGATTGTTTTACGATACATCTTAGGGCAAATATATTCTAGTAAAGAATTACCTACATTATTATGGATTCTAACATTTTATTGCTTAACAGATGCAGGGTCACAATGCTCCTTGGTAGACCAGGAAGCAATTCCTACCTACTACACACACCTAGCTGTCTACTATGTATTAACATTCAAATACTTGAATGAGGTGCTTGTTGTTTCATAGTTTTGTTCGTAATACTCTAACGAGTTTCATAATACTCTAACGAGTTTCATACAACAATGCGTCAGATTTTTGACATGGATAAATCTTAACTCTGGAGTTCACTCCCAGTTTCCGTTATCATGTGCAACCAATTGTGCTAGGGAGAACATAACTTCCTGATTTTCCATCCCCTAAAAATCGCTCACCGATCGTTGGAAAGCTATGAATTTATTGCACATGACTCCTCATTTCAATGGGCCAATTTTTCCTCCTTAATGCTCAAGAGAAGTCCTAGGTACATGCTTTATTATATATAATTAAATATATGTATATAAATTAATCCCTATTTCCCTTAGTCACCCCTTACGTCGGGAACGGCTAGACGGATTTCAAAATGGGTTTTTGGCAAATGACCAGCAAGTTCCTGTAGGTAGTTTTGGCTACTTTTTTTTATTCTCCCCGACTCCTTCCGGCAGAAAATGCCAATTTTCACAAACACCTGATTGAAATCAAACAAAACCACCAAGTAACGTGGATACTGCCACGTTTTGAAGATTCATTGAAAAATGAAACCTATATATTGTAAGTAGGTAGATTGGTACATAGTACTGCAACTTTGTAATTGTAAGTACGTTAACGTAACAAACAGCAGGTTTCTGAATGATCAGACAAACCACAGGTAATGGGACTAACCACTGGTACCTATACTTAACAAATCACGGGAAATGTACAACACCACGAGTAATAAGGCAAACTTCACGTTCGTGTTCACGAGGGACCGACTACAGGGCTGAAACATAACAGCAGTTACCATCAGTATTTACTGACTGATGGGACAAACTACCTGGAAGGAGACAAACCACGGGTAACGGGACAATTCACTGTTACTCCTATAAACAGCGGTGGAAGCTCTGTTTTGGTTTATTATTTCCAATAATAAGCCTATGTGATCGTGTAGCGAAACATTTTTATAACCCCCCCTCAAACTTCGTCACTTTACGTTTCAAGGTGCGTAGCATCCAAATTTGAAATGTCCGTCCGCCGTCCGCCGTTCGCCGTTCGCCATCCGCCGTTCGCCGTCCGGGCCACAAAAGGCTTTAGTTTAAAACCCCGTTCTTTCGCACATAGACTCCATTTGGGGTCTAGTTGGTCCTAACGTTTAACCATCCCGATCGCTTTACTCGCATAGATGCTATGGGCCAAAAACGGTCGAAAAAGTGTCTTTTTCGAGACTTCGAGTGTTAGACGCACGCCTGGCACGCTTGACAGGGGGTCACGGTGGGTGGTGAGGGGAGTGAGTGGGGTGTGGAGTGAGAGGAGGCGCCGCGGCACCTTGTGGTGGCTGGAGTGACCAGAGGCGTAGTAGAGGGGTGTAGGAGAATGGATATTTATTACTTTTACGTTTTATACCCATATAATACACCGCGGCACCATGAGGTGGGTACAGCGTTCCTTCGAGGCATGAATATATGTTTTTTTCTAGGTCATATTTGTGTGTTAATACCAATGCTTTTCCTACGCATATTTAATAACATATCCTCTCGACTTTTCGTACGTACTTAGATAATGATATTATTAAGGCAATAACTATTTGAATAGATAGGAGCTCAAATCGAGAAATATAAACATGCGTATATAGTTATAGAAGTATAGGTTGTGGCAACTCGAAATAGGACACGCCGAGGAGTCTGGACGGGCCTTATGACGTACGCAAGCCAACTAAAACTACGATCAAACTCAATTGAAAAAATAATAAACCTTTGTAAAATAATTTGCAGCTTTTTTTTTTTTTTTTTTTTTTTTTTTTTTTTTTTTTTCAAAAGGACACTTCTAAGGAAAGCCATGCTGGTCCGTCACTAAACGGACTGCCATCACGGACTCCACTGGCAGATCGGAGGGGGGGAAATAATAATAATAACCCGCAAAACGAGGCATCGCCGCACTCTGCCTCAAGGGATACAGCAATGACCGCTTTGTAACCCCTATAGAGGATAAACATACCCCGTAATAAAAACTAAACTACGACTAGATGATCCTTGCAAATACAAAAATATTATCGATAAATATATAATGAAAATACTATACATCTTAATTAAATAAAGGGATGATTAGATGTACATGAATAAATAAATACAGCACAGATCAGAATATCACAGTTCCTTGTAAAGCTCAGTGGCTTTCAGGTACACCAACAGGGACTGGACCTTGTCTGATCCTGACAGAACATCCACCCACTGAGGGGGTGAATGCTGGACTCTGAGGACCATGAGGGCTGGGTAATCCTCCAAAAAGTGGCAGATAGACAAATCACCCCCTCATCTCCCACACACAACATCACGAGCTACTGGAGAGCTATGTCGTTAATATTGTTCCTATTCAACTGAAGATGCTGAACTTATGAACGGGGTCCCTCGGGGTGTGGTTTTTAATAATTATTAATGGTGAACCACTGTAATCAACTGACTGAGATCTGTAAATAATTGGACTAGCGATGCAACCACAAAGTGCCACAGGGAAATGTGGCAGTGTGCAGCTGGTTACTTGTACAAATGTGAATCCTCTTGAAAACAAATGCATCCAAGCAGTGTTAATAATTGTGATGTGGAAGGATACTTGGGTACATAAACTGTTTTCGTCCCAATCAATTCGTGGGTGCACCCAATAAATTGCGAAGATTATGAACATTTACAATGCCGTAAGGCATGACCATGTCACGATGTGTCAGCGCCTAGCGTTGACGCTTTACAATTTATATAATGGCTCATTGTAGTAAACTCGGAGTGTTGCGGAACGATTCTTTGGAATTTGGCTAATAAATGAGTCGAGTAATTGCGGTTCAGCTTCTATGCCCGGCGATGAGTCAGTCCGGTTTCCTAGTTGAGATGAAATTAATTCACCAGCCGATCTCCGATCCGCTTCTAAAAGAGTATCAACCTCTTCTACGACACCCCTCCCCCTTCCACTCATCCTCTCTCTCCTTGCACAAATAAAATGAAGGTGATGAATCACCAGAAGCTAAAAACAACACAATTCTTACTTGTGACAACAAGGCTGGGAACCGGGTAAATGCGAGTAGTAACGAGCCTGAGTATTTATGTTGACCTAACCACACTTCAGTACAACACCCATTTACCCTTTCCATTATCCACGCGGTTTTTAAACTGATAGCTTGGACAAGACACGTTACTAGCACCATCAGTGTTTTATTGCGACTTACGTCAATCAACACGTTGCTTACAAACGAAATTGTATAAAGATAGAACAAAATATTATTCTAGCTTCACATCGAATCAGCCTCACAAACGACAAAGAATCCCGCACTTTTTTAAATTCTCGTAGTAAAGCTGATGAACCAAGAACGGTTTTTTTTCTCTAATAATTCCTATCTTTGAATGGAATATAGGTAATATTGCAATTCTTGCTTCACCATCTTAGACAATGCTAAAAAATCGTTAGCACTCGACGAGAAAATAAAAACATTGTTTTCCAAGTAGCTGCACAATATCCCCCACCTTTGGGTAGTCCAAAAAGTTTTGGATTTTTTTTTGTTTTTTCCTTTGCTTGAAACTTACTACTAGTCTTCCCAAAAAACACCCTACAAGTTTCACTTCAATAAAAAAAAGGAAGTTTAATAAAAACGATGTATAAATCCACGAAAATAAAGAGTTACAATATCAGATCGATTCCGACGGTTAGGTTAACATCAATAACAAACAATAACTTATTACTTTATTGCTAATTACTTATTTTATTTTTTGTTACTGATGATGACCTAACCGTTGAATTTGATCTTAATATTGTAACTCTTTACTTTCGTGAAATTACACAATGTTCTTCTTGGACTTCCGTTTTTTATTGAAATGGGTTTCCTCAACTTTGCCGCGAATGATTTTGTTCGTTGATTTTTTTGATGATTTCTTTCGGTTCCTTTACAAGTATGCTAAAAGCATATTTCAAGATTTTGGAAAAATCCGAAGTTGGACTTTTTGACCCTGGGTGGAGCAGGTTGTCTTAGTGGATGGTATAAGTTGTCCTATAACATTATTTCAGTTGAAAAATGCCATAATTGTCACTGTAAGAGGGGATGAATGAATTGCATTGCTCTAAGAGCATAGTTAACCTAGTGTATGTGCGAATTAGAAATTCTAGTAACATGACACTATTATTTTCAGTTTTTATTGTTGTTTATTGTACGGATTGAGAGCTAGATTGTATTTCGAAAATTCGCTCTCAAGGTGGTGATTCACAACTGGTAATTTTAGACACCTTCTATTTCTTACATGAAAATTATTGGAACTTATCAATACCTATTGTAATTTTCAACATTTTTTAATCAATGCGTTTAATATGTTTTGAATTTGAAATCGCAGAGCAAAATGCTGGCAACCAGTTGGCCTGGATACCCAACCGGACCAAGCGGGTATACCAAATACCATCTCGCAGCCTTGGCACCTCTAGACCCAATAGGTATGTACCTATATACTTGTTTTTAGATACCTCCTACCACTATTATAGCTAAAATACCAATTACTATTAGCAGGTTACGATTTGTATCTAACGCACCACTGAAGGGGAGCCCAGATCCCCCACATATTAATAACATGTTTAATAATAATAAATCGACTCATTACAAACTCAGGTTGGTAATTAAATTTGAAAAAAAAAAAAACTCAATATTGTCTGCTGATATGCCGACACTAGGACAGCGCCAAAATGTAAATTTCTATGTCTAGTTACTATAAGAACGTCTGTCGCACAAAAAATATGTTTTTGGTCTTCCAAATCCAAGTTTGTGAAAGCTAGGATAACTAATTTTTTTGTTGAACTATTGGCACCGCATTGGATAGATAACCTGAATTCTAGACAATTTACTTCTTACTCTACTTAATTCCGCGTACCGTTGGACTTTGGAGGCCAATGTCTCTGACAAGCACGATTTTCCCGGAGTTGTTCCTACTGAATACGAATGACAAACCAAACCAAAATTTGTCAATGTCCATGCACAATTCAGCAACCGATTACAGTTGCCGGTTGTATTTATTTTCATGATCATCTCTTGAAGTGCTGACTCAGTTTTATAAAAAGATGAATATGAAGTGAAACTGAAGGACTCGTCAAAACTATGCAAGTTTCACGGACCTTCTATGTTTATCTTCGAGAGTTTCACGTCTCCGTGCTCCTTACCTTCACAACATGCCTCTGAGGTCATCAAACAATGCGGATTTTAGGTCCGGTTTGGCTGTTGAATTGAAGAGTGTAACTTTAAGGTAGCTCAGTTCGTGGTTCGCACCATCAGTCCATTAGCTCAAGCAGGCTAATTTCCCGAGTGAGTAGAGCTAGTGAGAGAGAGAGAGAGAGGGGGGGGGATAGAGAGAGATAGAGAGAGAGTGAGAGAGAGAGAGAGAGGGGGGGGGATAGAGAGAGATAGAGAGAGAGTGAGAGAGAGAGAGTACACCACGAAGCAGAGCTTCAGTTCACCACAAGCTGACGGGATAGGTTGGATGGAAGAGTGCATCAGTACTAGAGACAGACTGCGAGAAGTCTGGACTGAACCCTTCTATTTCTTGAGACCTGAAACATAGATTACTCGTAACATAGGTAAACGTAGGTAGCATTTATATAATCAATGTTCCAAGGGAGTCGGTAATCGAGCCTGGCTAGGTGCCGGCGCTAAGGACCAATTTTGATCAAGTTTCTAGGACTGAACAAGTACACTGATTGGAGGTTTGTAGAATAATGGTCACGAATAATTGATTAGCAAATCACAAATCAATTGATTATTAATCATTTCATTCAGTTTGGGTAAACTATTGCTATTTTGCAAGATCGAATTTTCTGCACTCTACATGTTCTGATAAAATTTCAAATATTGTTGGTATTAACTTTTCAATGATTAATTAAGCGTTTCATAATCGTCAGAACACTACTTGCGTGTGCGCTCATGGAAGCGTGAAGATTCTAGCACCTATTTGTCACGGTTTAATTTCCCGGAATTTCCCAAAATTAAACAGTATTTACCTAAATAATTAACCTGAAGTGAATTTCCATAAATTTAATTACAATTTAATAACCCAAACCTGATAGACGTAAGGGAATAATAAAATGCATTGGAAGGGACAAAATTAGGAAATATCCATCTATACTTCGGGTTTGCTTATCGAAGGTTCTTTTATAAGTCATAATCGCCGGGGCAGGGGCGTGAGCGCAGGCCAAGAAATTGATTTCACGACTTAGATAACTATTTTTCAGTATCCGAAAGTTGAGAGCGATTCATCACAAGATGACGGTCAGTGAATTTCATCGAGCTTGTATTACCAAAGACTACTGCGCATGCGTATTTATGAAATCATATTATGGGATTTTCGGGGATTGTGTGGATTAGCCCCTACAAAGACTCTTTTCAATTTCACCGCAGGATTTCTAGGTAGGTACAACAATAAATGGGGTAGGCAATGCGATAATCAATTTGTTATACAATATGACTTTCAATGATTTGGTTTCATGTTGTCACCAACTGATTTTATTTTCATTTCCATGCCACGTTAAGTGAGGATGCAACGCTGGAGGGTGCTTCTCAACTAAGTGGAAGATTTTTATTTATTCTTGTTGTAGGTTGTTTGATTTTGATTGTATCCGACCTAAAAGTTATTGATTTTAGACAAGGAAATCGTCTATCTTGGACGATTATCCGATTAGAGTATAAAATAATTGGATTAAACACAATGAGTTGGATGAGATTGTGCATGGCAGGTTATAACGGAGTTTTGGAGATATGCAAGTGTTACCATTCAATTCAGCGTAAAAAAATACGTAGAAGCCGACCCCTAACTCGCATTTTTATTGGTCATTTTTCCAGAAAACCCTCGATTTTATTGAAAAACCAATGTTCCACATTAAAACATAGTTTTCTGCCCTAATTAGCAAAGTAAAAGTAAATTTGACTACACAGTTAGAAAGGTGAGATCTTGGCTAGTTTTAACCGTACTTTCATCTTTAAAAAAAATATTGGTTCCCGTAGTTCAGGTTCCGATAGAAAAAACTCGAGATGTCCCAAATTATGTAAAATTTGCTTTTCAGAAGGCTTTTTCATCTCTCAAACCTTAATTCAGAAAACAAGTCAGGTTAATGCTCTTTTCAATGGTATCCTCAAATTAGAATTAACATAGCAAATTAAGGAAGTCATAGCCAATTAAGATAACGTAAGATCAAAATCACGGAATCAAATTTAAAATTGAAAAAACGAGTTTTTTTTAATCGAGTTAAGAAAATTGAAGTGGACAAAACTTGTTGTAATTTAGTAAAATCGACTTCTGCAGTTTGGCAGTCCTGTTTTGTGTTCACTAAGTATATATGAAGAACTTTTTGTTGGAAAAGTTGTAGACCACCAAGTTGAAGTGATGCGCACTTATTCTGATACACGATACACTTATTCTAATACGCAAAGTATAGGTACTTGGATTTGAACGTTAATCAGGACTGTCTAAACCAATTGAAGGGTCACGTGAAAGAACGAATAGAGTCAATTTTCGGTCCGAAATGAGATAGTGGTGCCATCTTGCAGGTCTTAGAGAAACGAATCGAAGCATGTATCGCTTCGGGAAAAAATTATAAAGGTTAGCGTCAAAATACAGAGGGAAAGATTTTAGGTGTCGTGAAACAACGACCAGCGTCCATGCGCTGACAGTTAAAAAGGATCAGAATTCTAAAAAGTCCAGTCATGCAGCATGACCCCATGAGCGAATTTTTGAAGAAATCTTCGACATTTCAGTCGCTATTGATCGTGTAAAGAAATTTTAGTTTATGATTTTGATAGACAAACATGAAATCAAATTATGAAAAATAATTAGGAGATACTCATACTTTATTATTATTAAACTAATCTTGTAGATTTAAAGACAAATGTAGGTAAATATTCATAGATTTCGATGTCCAATGTGGTCAGTATTGAAGCTACCTACCTACTACCTACGTTTTAAACAGCATGGTTCTAGGATTGGTTATACAGGGATACTTCCATAAGAGTAGTTCAATCTGAATTTGGACAATGTTTCATGCAAATATTACCGATTTTTACAACTAGCGAACGGCATTAGGTATTTCGATTTTTGACTGATTTTTCAACTTTGAAATTTTTGAAAACTTGATACATATTCTTATAGGAAATTTTACGCTGATTCCGAATATACCACATGTTAGTATGCTGAAAAAATTATTTCGCACAACAAATCGCAAAAAACAGGCTATTTTGAAATTTTTGACTATATTTTTGAAAATTTCAACCCGAAGATGTAATCCGATCATGCTGGCCAACGAACTCAAACTTTTGCTTTGTGTCCTTAACATTTTACTTTTTGTTTGAAGTTTCTAGCACAATTCTACGGACAGTTATCGTCTGGAATGACACATACATACATACATATATACATACATACATAAAAAAATGCGTTAAACTTCAGAATATGATTCAGAATAGCCTGAAACGGATTTCTGCATAAAATTTTTTCAAAAATTCACATTCTACAAATTTTGAGGCGAGAGCAATAGCTTAATTTTCTTCAAAAATTCGCTAAAAGAAAGATCAAAGTCCAGCAGTTTTCTTGAAAAATAATTTTTTCCCATTCTCTTCATATTTTGTAAAACATTTTGATTGTGGTTTCTTCGTTAAAATGTGTTTTTTCAATGAAATGACTATTTGGAGTGGAGAATTAGTTACCCTAACACCCCGAAATATCACACTTGAAAGTTTAAAATTTGAATTTCGCAGATTTGTGAAGAAGTGACTCTGATTGTTATTTCCCGCGACCCTTCGATTGCAATTTGATGTTCTGATTTTTGAAAAGTTTTGTTTAACCTCCGAAAACACAATGCACTCGCTTGTAGTGTAGACAATAATCCTCAAGAAGGCTGTAAATCTCAATGCTCAAAAGAAGGAGTTGGTCGCAAATCAGCTAATTCGGCATTTCATGATCATGTTTCCTCCTGTTAAATTGTCCTTGTTGATCGGACATTGGTGTATCTACATACTTGAGTAGGTGCCTTCTACCTACTTCATTTGTAGAGTTTCTAACCTCCGGTCTAATCCAATCATAATTTTCGGAACGAATTTTTGGATTTACGAATGTTCATTCTTCTTCATTAAGTTCTCTATGTGACGTCTGAAACAATAATATTATCAACGCGATATTTCCGTGTATTCAGGCGACATCACTGACGCGCTCAACGACCTATGTCTCACTGAGAAGGGATACAAGCAGCCGCCGGCCACTTATCTTTGCCACCTGTGCTTCAGTAAGGGGCACTACATCAAAGACTGCCCCATGGTGAGTCATCCCCCTTAAAATACCCTAAAACTTTATTCTGAGTTTATCTTTTTGCACTAATCAGGCTTCGCGGGGCGTTAAACGTGAATAAATCACGAGCCTTATGATTCTCGCCAATTCATTCTTCACAGGGTTCAGTACGGTTCGCAGGCCTGTCGCGCCTGTTTTGTGGCGCTTTGACTCAAAAGCGGTGACAAGACACACCTCCTCAACGCTGTGAGGCAATTATTGTCTTTGAAGTTTGAACCGAAATAACAGGAAAACTTATCAACGAACCTGCGTTATGGTTTGTTGTATAATACCTACCTCTCCTTACTACAATTCATTGTACCTACCAACCCAGTCTAATAAGATAAGATGAAGAAACTATTAGCCTACAGCCTCCCAAGGATATCTCACATCTCAATAATACTGATTTAAATTGATACCGATATCACACCAATTCCTCGATATTATCGAAATTGATATTCATCTTCTCAATCGAATTTTCAATATCGAGGATAAAGCAAGAAATAGATTTCCGAATCACAATTCATCCATGCATTCATGTAAAATATAATTTACTAGTAAGTTTTGTTCCTTCGTCAATATACAAATTTGATTTTATGTTTTGTATTTCTAATCAACTCAACCGGTAATTATTATACTTATGACAAATGAAAAAAAAAATGCATAAATAAAAATCAATCAAGATTATAATTATGTGGGATCGTTAATACATTACATTCAACTGTGTCGTTGGAATTAGTCGGGATGCGGCCCAGGGGAAAAAAATGTGAATTTATTTCATGTTTTTTATTTGACGTTTCGTCCTCTCGCTGAGGACATCACAGAAGAAAACAAAAAATAATAGTTAAAAACTAATGTGAACCAAAAACTTACTGGTGTGTCCAGGAAAAATTTTTAATCGTCCGAATATAACGGACTTGTCAATTAATATGAAGCAATAACGGTGGTACACCTAAGGAAAAAACAAACCAAACAAGCTATAAAAAATATGTTGAAACAGCATAAGTAAACAATAAAAATATAGATAAAATGTTAAAATATTATTAATGGATAACGATAATACGGTATAAAACATTAATCAGAAACTAACAAAGTAAAAACAACAACAAAAAGTTAGGAATAAAAGGGTGAACCTGCTGGGAAGTATTTATACCGTATTATCGTTATCCATTAATAATATTTTAACATTTTATCTATATTTTTATTGTTTACTTATGCTGTTTCAACACATTTTTTATAGCTTGTTTGGTTTGTTTTTTCTTTAGGTGTACCTACCACCGTTATTGCTTCATATTAATTGACAAGTCCGTTATATGCGGACGATTAAAAAAATTTCCTGGACACACCAGTAAGTTTTTGGTTCAAATTAGTTTTTAACTATTATTTTTTGTTTTCCTCTGTTCAAGATAACAATACCTATAAGATAACATATAACAATGCCTGTTTTGTCCGTGTAGGATCCTGAAGATGTCCTCAGCAAGAGGACGAAACGTCGAATGAAAAACATGAAATAAATTCACATTTTTTCCCCCTGGGCCGCATCTCGACTAATTCCAACGACACAAGTACTTACGGCCGACTAAACTACTAACATTACAACTGGTTTAACAGGACCAGATATTCCTCACGTTGTTACGAGGAATAGAATGAGGACCATAAATTAGGAGGCTGCTTATCTGGTCTTTAAGTATAATATATTCCTTGATAGTATTGTACTTACCACAGTGGAAATGGGGGTAGTTTGGTTTCAGAAAAAATAGATTCTACTCCAAGGTTTTACAGGAAACAGGAATTTGTTACCTGAAGGAGACAATCCTAAAGATGACACTAACTGTTAGTCTAAACCGTCCCCCCGAACTGTCTTCCTGTCATCGAATGTCATTACCTAAAAGTCGTGATCAAAAGACACACGACTTCTGCAAGATTTCTACGGGTGTTCGTCGCCTCCTGTCCTATCAATTGGAAACCTGATGAAAATGGGAGGAAGTGCGTGTGTGTAAAAATCAAAGATTAAAAAATCAATCAAATCACTAAGATTCCATTTTTGAAATCAACATAAGCATTTCAGTTTTATAATTTATACAAAACTCTATTCACCTTTCTATATAAATTTGTGCAACTAAGTTTCTACAAAACTATATTCACCTTTCTATATAAATTTATATATATATATATATATATATATATATATTATTATATTCAACAGCGTTTTATATATTTGACTTCCTCACTAGCGAAGGTAGGGAAGCTTTGTGTTCGTGCAAGAAGTCGAAAATTTGTTGTCCTGTAAAATCAGATTTTCATTTGTTTTTTGCGTTACAGAGCTTGCTGATCAATTTTGGTTCAGTGTCTGGCTGTCTGTCTGAACCAATTACTTGTCAAGCCCAAGATTTTGATGAAATTTTAAGGGACTGTTCGGGTCTCTTATAAATTTCATTGCCATCGGATAAATAATGGCGTGTGCGCAAGCGCGAACGTGAATTTCTTATTACCTACGTCGATTTCTTACGATCTACTGGTCCGATTTCGTTCAAACTCAGAGGGTAGTTCGTTAATGTATCAGGAAGGTGCTCTATGAATTTTATTGCAATTTATTGAATGGATACCATTGCGAATGCTTGAAAATAAAGTTAGTTGACATAAGTGAAACTCCGAAATTATCTCCAATGTCTCCGCGCGATGTGTCCAGAGTTCTAACGGAAGATCCAAGCCCAGTTCCTCCGGATTCTGTGTTCGAAAGACATAAATCCGTGTCAAGCGAAGAGGAAAACGAGTGCTACTCGTACTGATGAAAGTGACAGTGGGAATGACCGCTGGCCAAATGTGAGGAGCATAAATATGTGGTGTGCAAATGGCGATCCGTGCGGCCAATGTATCATCAGAACTTTCGTCTAACGAGGCAGAAATGTTGGATTTGCTTAAGGCAGTTCGATAGATTGAACGACAACAGTTGGAAACTCGCCTCAGATCAGTGATTTCTGAATCTTTTATATTTGACTAGTTCCAGAATATATGACTTTCAGTCGAAAAAACCTCTATTAGCAGTAAAAGTTGGCTCCAATTCATAATCCTTTCACATTAATCACCAAATTAACAGAAACATCATGAAATAATACATGTAGGATGATACCGAACATGCGGAACTAAGAGCTGAACTCCAAAATTTGTATTTAGCATGAAAGGTAATTTTTTTGGAATATCTATAATAAATCATAAATAATTTTTAAAAGTGATTGAAAATGAATTGTTTTCGCCAAAACACAGTTGCTTGTGTTTTGGCCAAATAAAACAAAACAAAACAGTGTTTTTCGTCAAAATAACATGAATAACAATTCTGTATCCCTCAATATGTGATTCGTGATCAGCTTTACATTTCCCATAACACAGGATACACGTTTCCAGTATTTTCCAAAAAAAAAAAAAAAAAATGGACTTAGCCCTTGGACTCAGTTGACAAACATATTAAGGAGAACTTATACAGGGTGTCCCGAACCTGATCCACAAAACTTCAGGAATCGTTTCTACAACTAATTTTCAACAACTTTTACCCTATAATATTTTTTCAAATCCCCCATATTTTCCCACTTTTTTCACTTTTAACCACCATTAAAATGGCTGTGATTCCCTTAAATTACACTCAAAAATTAAAAATAAGGATACCGTTGGGAAGAGCGTAAATTTTTTCATTAGATGAGCTCTTGACTGTCCAGAAAAACTGAACGCAAAAGTAGTCTTTTTATTTCACACTTGAAAATTTGTCAATTTCTGGTTTTTTTTTTCCAATAATTTTGATGATTTTTCTCGGTTGAAACACGGTCTTTGCCAGAGGGGCTCAGAAGCTTTAAACATGCTCCATTTTATCAGTTTTCCAACTATGTAGTCAATTTTCGTTTTACTTTGATAAATGGGGAAGAAAAGTATGTTTGTATGCTGGAAAACGTGGTTTTTTCTATGAAATCCAAGGTTTTTTGTGAAAAATTACCCCTCAAGAAAATATAAGTTTGGGGTCGGTTTGTACGTATTTTTTCACTCTGAATCGAATGGCAACACTCGCAGATCTCTCCAACTCCACTACAACCGAGTTTTACACTTTAACAATCTAGTTTTTAGTTCATTTTTTATGCTCAATTAAGGATAAAACTAACAAGCTGTTTTTTAAGGATAAAACTTGTTAGTTAAAGTGAAATCTCGGTTGTAACGGAGTTGGAGAGATCTGCGAGAGTTACAATTCGATTCAGCGTAGAAAAATACGTAGAAACCGACCCCAAGGCTTCTTAGGGGGTCATTTTTCACAAAAACCTTTGATTTCATAGAAAAAACAACGTTTTTCAGCAATCAAACATACTTCTCTCCCCCTATTATCAAAGTAAAATAAAAATTGACTAAACCGTTGGAAAGCTGCTAAAATGGAGCATGTTCTAAGGTTCTGAGTTCCCCTGGCAAAGACCGTGTTTTAACCGGGAAAAATCATCAAAATGTTTGGAAAAAAAACAGAAGTTGACCAATTTTTAAGTTTTAGGTAAAATTACTAATCTAGTGTTCAGTTTTTCTCGACTGCTCAAAAGCTCATCTGATGAAAAATTTCAAGCTTTTTTCAACGGTATCCTTATTTTTAAAATTTGAGTGTATTTTAAGGGAGTTATAACTGTTTTAATGGTGTAAGGTCGAAAACACGAAAAAAATCTTAAAACTGAAAAAAGTCGGGAAACATGGGGGTTCGAAAAAAAAGGTATATTTTAAAAGTTGTTGCAAATTAGTTGTAGAAACGACTCCAGAAGTTTGGTTGATCCTTTTTGTTACACCCTGTAAAGTTAGAAAATAAAATATCACAACTTTCTTTCACTCTACGTACCTTTTCCAAGTCCCAGGAGTGGAAGCAAGTGCTAATAGAACTCTGGCAATTGTAACTAATTAACACAATGCCTTGTCCTCTTTGAAGCGGATAGCTCTAATTCCGAGGGGAAACGCCTCGTTCACACTGTAGTCCTCTTGCCGAACTTTGAGAAAGTAGGTAGTTAATAGTTGAACATTATACAAACGGTTAATGTTCTTAATTTTAAAGTTGAGAATGCATCTTTTTATGTGTAGAACTGATCATAATAATATCGCATTGTCTATCAATATCAAATGTTGGTCAGCTCAACGAAAATATTGAAGCAAAAGTAGGTTACCTATTTCCTACTTATTAATCAGTAGGCATTATTTAAGAGTAATCACTATCCGGGAACACTACTCAATAATTCTAAGCAGTACAAATGAAATAGTACTGATCAACACCATAATGAATGCTATCTCTCCATAGAAATCAAATCTCCGTAATCCGACACCTAGCATGTCAATTTCATGAGCAAATTAATTGGGAAACGAACCCTCATTATCAAAGATAACGAATTTCCTATAACTACCTAATCCGTCTTTTGTCAAGGCTCTTTGATTTCTTGTGTCCATAATAGTAATAATACAGGATACAGATGCAATCAAGGTTTGTTTGCCAATAAACTTACCAATCTAAAGCCATTTGAATTGGGGAGGCCTACTTTTACGATGCTAAGTGATTCGTAGGTCTATGTATGTACTTTCGTGAAGCAGACATTGGGGTTCCCCACCCCAAAAGTTGGTAAGGTACCTACATAGAAATTTATAGTTCATTTTCATTTAATCTGTACCTTGGTATTAATCTATTATAATAATAGGATACATACAAAGTGATAACGCTTGAACGCCTGCACCGATTCTCTTCAAATTTTTTTTAAACTGACCGGCATGAAGAAAACTGGTGCAGATAATTCTACCAAGTTATAAATCAGATTCCTTCATATTAAAAAACAAGAAAAAGTGCAAAAACGAGGGAAATTCTGGTGCAGATAATTCTACCAAGTTATAAATCAGATTCCTTCATATTAAAAAACAAGTGCAGATAATTCTACCAAGTTATAAATCAGATTCCTTCATATTAAAAAACAAGAAAAAGTGCAAAAACGAGGGAAATTCTGGTGCAGATAATTCTACCAAGTTTGTACTTGCATCCCGTGGTGACACGGGCTTTTCCACTTGTATAATAATATTATAATAACTAAGACATCTTGCAACGGAGCTTTCTGGGAGGTCCCGGTTAATTGAAGACAAACTACCGAATTAAATTTATTAAAATCAAATAGTTTACAAATTAAATTCAGAGTTAACAAAATAGAAAATTATAAAATGAAAGTTTCAGTCTAGTCATTACAGTGTGCTCATTCACGCATGATGGGTTGACGTTGCGCTGGGTTCATTAGTTTTGAATGAACCTCTCAACTTTGTAAAATTCGTTTCGACCTAATTAGTTTGGTTAGAGTAGCTATTATCAAGGCGGAAAGAAAATTAGTATAGGTACTCGTGTATAATGTTTGACAAAACTTGTCAAAACATCGAGTATCTACATCTTCATAGATGTAAACCTTGTTTTGTAGGATAGGTACATATCTCCACACAAAATGTTGAACATTGTGCAACTCATTGAGCATCTAATGTTTGATGAAAAATACAAATTTTTACTCATCTCGAATATTTCACCTACTTTAATTTGGTGAACACTTATTCCCACTATAAAAATCTGTTCAATTTTTCAGGCACGTCCGAAAGGCGAAGGGTTGACTCCCTACCAAGGGAAGAAGAGGTGCTTTGGAGAATACAAGTGCCCGAAATGCAAAAGAAAATGGATGTCTGGCAACAGCTGGGCCAACATGGGGCAGCAATGCATTAAATGCCATATCAACGTATACCCTCACAAGCAGGTGGGTAGCCTCTAGTAATACCTCGACTAACTTCACGAACAACATAAATGTATAGGTCAATTCGAGTTTAGGATGATGAAAGTGCAGGAAAAAATGCGATATAGTTAGTAATCATTTACCAGTTTTCTGTGGTGGTTATATGTATACTGAACACTCGTAGATAGCAGTAAACCCATAACTGGCAGATACTATGACTTTTTTTAAATAACTAGGTTACTATTGCTACTGTTGGGTAAGCTATATAGTCTTTGCTTTCAAGCAAATCAGAATGGCACTTGGTATTTCTAGAATCCGAGGTATTTCAGGAATCATTCGTTATCAACGAATCTGTTTTAATGCTACGCTGAGAGCGGGTATGGATGGAGATATTAAAATTTCGAAGAAACCTATACAAACTGTTCAAGATATCAAAGTTAGTCTGTCAAAAATCATGAATACTCCAGTTGGCTTTAAGAAAGGAGGTGTTCACGAAAAATCTGCGTTGTACAAACTTTTACCGAAAACGCAGGAGGAATTGCCCCCAAGATCGATGCTCGATAGCTTCGACGAGTGTTTGGTGCCATTGTCCACAATGGCAAAGCTTCAAAACACTTATGCCACGGTCAATGGTTACGTAAGAATAGGAAGAATACTAGAAGATGCAGATATTTTTGCAGTTTGGCTGTCGCTGAAGTTCATCAGTAACCCGAAGTCGAAAGATAGTGCCATAACTCCATACACGATAGTAACCATTCTAGTAGACGATATAAGTTTTGAAGACGCACGTCCAAGAGTATGGAATGATTTGAGATTGACCGGCCACGTTGTTTGGAGCGGCAAAACGTCTTTGGAGATCAGGATTTTGGCTGACTTCTGGGACAATGATGAGTGGATATCGTTCACAAAAGCCTACTTCGTAATGGGGGCCAGGAACGCCGAAACTGGGAAAGGTGCTTTCGTCAACAAACTCGTTCCCGACGGCGTATATGAGCAGGAACAGTTGCAAAAAGCATTGATGAGGCAAAAGCGAAGAGCCGCAGATGCTCATATATCACTTCTCAAAAATCCTCCACACGCTGATGAGCAACAGATGATATTCGAAAAGTACATGAAAACATTGGACCCTTCGTCGTTTACAACAAATTTAACTAAAAGAGTACTTCCCAAAAACACGTTATGGATATACGATACCACCAAATGCACTGAGATCCACCCTCATCCTGAGTACCGTAACCATCAAAACACGTTTTTCGGCGGTACGTTGATGAGGTTGGCCAACGAACTCGCGTGGCTGTCGACGTTCAACCACTCTCACGAAAGGCCGTCTCTGATCTATATATCCAAGGTAGAATTCCGAGTCCCGGTCCCTTTGGACTCCTTCCTCAAGTTCACATCTCTGGTGACGTACGTTGAGGATAGGTTTGTGTGTGTAACGGTGGTTTGCGAATCCACAGATATTTATTCTACAAAAACGAGAACAACTAATTTTTTCCATTTTATATTCAAGCTTAAACAAGAGGGCGTACAGGTAATACCTAGCACATACATGGAGGCATTGCTTCACGTTCAGTCGTTAAGGTTTTTTGGGCATTTTGAAAAAGAACACAAGGCCATCAGCCGATGAATGCAGGAGTAAATGACGAGTACTGCACATTTCGTTATTTCGTCTTGAATTTTAATAAAGGATGTTTCTTACTTATCTAATGAGTCTAATTAGCGTTTTATATAGCCAGGTTCGAGCCTGAAACGAGTACCTAAGGAGCCTACTCTTACCAAAGTAAGCTCGATTCGACGCAAGGAGCGCGGACATGGGAGTTGCGGACATGGAACGACAGGTGTAGACCAACAAAATCGTGGGGTAGAGCACCGATGGTCAGTCTTTTGATAATGTAGATCGTGTCAAAGAGTACCGACTACCTCACTGTTTATAATTGAAGACATGCAAGCTCATCAGATTATTTTGATAAGGAGCGGTTGGAAAATAAGAATCAGCCGCCCGCCATGTGGAATGTTGTCGGACAGTGACATCGCACCAACAACGCTGGTTGGAACCAAAAACTTTATTCAATTTTTGGAAGTAAACAAGGCGGATCCAGGATATCTTTGAGGGAGGGGCGCACGGGGGGCTATTGGGGAGTGGAATATCTTTTACCAAATCGGAGGGTCCGGGTTGAATCAACGAAATTTCACATTCAAATGATAGTATATCCAAGCTTTTGGTTTGTAAGGGATT
Organism: Adelphocoris suturalis; assembly: GCA_030762985.1. NCBI lineage: Eukaryota > Metazoa > Arthropoda > Insecta > Hemiptera > Miridae > Adelphocoris > Adelphocoris suturalis. Next base: position 74,471,686 of record CM061046.1, on the reverse strand, counting down.
GTGCACAATACAAATAGTTGTAGTCACGCAACATGATCATATGAGCGAATTTTTGTAAACTATCGTATACATTTATGTTGATTTGATTCAAAATTTTAGCATTTAGAGAGCCAATAATGAAATGCTATTAATTTTATGACAAAAAACGTTTTCTAAATAATTATCTGCTATTCAAAGAGAAATTTTGAATTTGCAGTTTTTTTTTTTTGTTTTTTTTTAGGCGCATTTCCTTTTTAAAAAAAGGAGAAATGAGCTATTGTGTTCACTTTCTCCGTTGATGTATGTATGTATGTCCTCTTAAAATCGTTTTAAATGCCACTTCCCGACGTCCGATTTTGAAGAAACTTGGTATGGATGTAATCTGAAACATGGCGAGGTATCAGGCGAGGTATAGATCATAAAGATGTATCAGTGGAGTGAACTCCGAAGCCATTTTGTCTCCGCAGGAAGTGACTATCACCTTACTAGAAAATGCGCTACTATGTGACTCACTCCGTGTGCACTGATCTATTTTTTTTTTTTTTTTTTTTTTTTTTTTTTTGAGGCAGTTATGTTGATGTTTTTAGCTCATATTAATAAAATTTAGCTCATATAATGAAATTTAGCTCATATAATGAAATTTAAGTACATTTTCAGCATAATTTTGTTTATACAATTTTGAATGTTCAAGTTTATATAGTTGATAAATTTTATTTTGAATAGGATTCTGCTAAAAATATAAATTTACCAACTTTTAGTAGTTTTTTGCCTTTTATTTATTTTTTTATAGCACACTTTTAAAAATTTGATTTCAAAATCATTGTGCTCAAAAAAGTGCTGCCCAACGACATCCGTTTTTTTTTAGAATGGTTGATTTTATGACACACCCGGCATTTTTATCTCAAAACTGAGGAGAGGGATCGTCTGGAAAAACACATCACTTCCGTACATCATACGAAAAAACGGTAAACTCCTGGACCGTTAATCTCAGAACGGATTTACAGGAAGAAATTATGGAAAATAAATTATTTCAAAATGTTTGCAGCCATTTTTGTGTTCTGAATAATTTATAAGTTTTGCTGGCATTTTATCGAGTTAGTGAATAGAGAATGAACGGTTAGACGAAATTGAAGCTGTTAAAAATTTTACGATGACCAAATAATAAGATTTTTTAATGCCTTATAAATAGTGAGAATTCAGGAATAATAATTAGGTATAATATTATTTTACCACTGAAGCAAAGGTCCTAATATGTAATGAAAAATTTACATAGTAGCAAATATTTTAATATTCCGATTATTTTTTAGCCAACGGGGTTGTCAGGGTGAGACGGATATAAGCAAAAAAAATTCTTCTCTGAGTTTCTTTATTGCAAGCTTTCCACATCAAAATGTCATCTTCAGGCCCCTTCTTTTCTGTCTAGTATCTTCTATCCAGACCACCCGACCTTCTCGGAGGAAGGGTTACCGTTCAATTTAACTTTTTATTTTTACATCTCTTCTCCATAAAGTAGTAAATTTCATGAATCCGCACAACAACAAAAATTAAACTTCATCATCTCTGACAAGTCAGAGCTATAACCGCAGCAGAAAATCCTTCATATTTCGACTCAAGTTTCAACATCACACAAGACAACCCAAGAAGTTAATCTCGGGACTGGCAACAATTCCTATGGAAATTAAAGAAATTAAAGATCCCCCCCGGAGACTGATGCACCTGACCGTGGAACAGAGGCGGATGAGCGATAGAGGATACTAGACAGAAACGAAGGGGCCTGAAGATGACATTTTGATGTGGAAAGCTTGCAATAAAGAAACTCAGAGAAGAATTTTTTCTGCTTATATCCGTCTCACCCTGACAACCCCATTGGCCATAAAAGCCTGACAGATGGATCATGAATCAATCAATCATGATTATTTTTTAGATTATTCGTTCTCATTCTTAAAACCATGAGTCCAATCCTAGATTTTTCCCACCAAGTCTGTTGATCACTTGGTCGATGGAAATGTCAGTATCAACCCACGGATTAATTCAGCAATATCGGCCTTAGACTCGATAATATACTACTGGAATGCTCGTTAGAATGTCTGCTGCAGTTTAGAGTTTGCGGGGTTAAAGTAAACATTTTTAAGCCAAATTGAAGAAAAATTAATTATGATTATTTCCAAGATCCGAGGGGAAGCGGGGTCCCCCCCCCCCCCTCAAATTGGTCTATTGTGGTTGGTGAACCTGAAACCAAAAGGAACCTACGTCCAAATAGAGGAACATATCGAAAAGGCTGCAAAAAGGCCCAAATCCAACAGCTAGGAAATTAACAATGCTTGAATATTATTTTACGTGATTTGGCTGACCACGCACTCATTCAGTGCGTAACACAAATCCTTAAACAAGCCTGTTTCAGAAAACACCTGAACCGGGACGAATTGTGAGGGGACATTTCTCTTCACAAACTACAAACATGATATTGATTACACGATGCTGTTTGGCTCACAACAGTGCCTATTAATATTTTATTCCATATTATTACATTATCCTATTGATACATTATCCCTCAAGTAACATTTTAAAGTTTCATTTACTCAATAATTTTAAATTCTAAGCTTATTGATTTATCTTAAAATGTTTCAGAGACCTTTGGAGAAACCTGACGGACTTGACGTGTCCGACCAATCAAAAGTTCACCCTCAGCACCTGTGTGAGAAGTGCAAACAGTTGGGATTTTATTGCAGAAGGGACCACCAACCTGCGCGAATCTCTTACCCATGACGAGGTACGCTATATTATTGATGTGTAGGGGAAAAAAACCAGCCCCATGGAATGGTTATTCTAGGTGCGAAATGCTCTAGGTTGATTAGGTAGGTAATTAATTACTTACACATTACCCATATAAATATATTGGGTAGAAAATAGCACCAGTACATAGAGCACTGTACAAAGAGCTCCTATTTATCCCTCGAACAAAACCATCGATGATGGTTTGACGGATATTTACTCATTTTCGATGCGTTGGAACAATAAAATTCTGCAAATTATTACGCAAGAGCTTATTATTTTTCAATGATGATAAATTGTCCCCATACATCAGTATTCTTCCTCGTCCGATAGTTTCGTTTAAGATCCAATTTAATTTCGGTGAGTCACAAATGAATGAATTCTTTTTTTTAAGGAGTCACGACTAAATCAGGATCGCTCGAACCAAAAAACCTAAATAGGATTTAGCAGAATCAATTGGAATCCAGTCTATTGCAATATATAAGAGGTTCTCAGTAATGTAGACTTTTTCTTTTTTTAAATTTCAACATAGTGAAATCTTCGTGGGACGCGAAATGATGGACGTTATCAGCAATTAGATTTACGCGTGGTACCCACCTACCATTCGATCCATTGATATCTTCTTAAGAACCTGTAAGTTCACCAAATGTAAGAGATCAAGATTGGTTTATTGAAGCCATTGATGTGTGCATTGAAGGTTGTACCTTTCCATCGTAAAAGCGTTGCAAATTATTACACTAGAAGGTTTATTATTAAATAGCCCAAGGAAGACGACCGGTCTATATTATATAGGCATGAATAACACGTGGATGTTTAACTATGGACCTGAATAGGATCGAGCCAAATTAGCAGATGTTCAGCCAATTTCAGTGTGCCAAAGTCGCTGAGGGATTCACAGTCGTGTTTACGATTTTTCCCCTTCCAACACCTTAAAGCCTTCATGACGGCTGGTTTTACGAAAAATTTTGAAGTTGACCGAAATCGATTCCAAGGATTCAATTCAAAACAATAAACCCCATGTATGATTTTGGAACCAAGTTGCATAAACGTTGGTACAGTACTTAGTTTGAGACAAAAGCTTCGGACGGCAAGATGCATTTTAAGCATCTTGAAACTTTGTTTTCCTCGGTCGGTTACAAAGAAAACCAAAAGCTAACGCCGAATTTCTTGAGATTCTGTTAGTAAATCCCATTGCACTCAGTGAATTATTACTACTAGACAAGCATATTCGGCTTGTATTACCTGATGTAAGTAAAATCTTCTTCTGGTACAACATCCCATTGTGAGCCTTAGCCTCCCGTGATGTAAAATCAGGCGCTCTAAATACCTAATTACTCGAATTCCACTTCAGCCACCTACTTAGAAAAAAGATTTGCTGATATGGCTCCGGTGGTTGTTGTCGGGGGTTACTATGGAAATGGTCTCGATTGGTTATGATACCCTCCATAGCTTCGATAGTGATGAGATGAAGCAAAAAATTCTCCGTTGAACGGACTGGAAACCGGTCATACAGACCAAATATATATACATATATTTTGAAATGCAGTAAATTATAATTGGATGATATGATTGATGATGATCATGATTAAGGATAAAAGTTGGTGTTATTACACTAACTTTTATCATTTCAGTAGTAGATAGTCGAAACCGCACTGATCTCTAGTTTATACGTACCACTAAAATAATGGTACCCATAATCATATTCTCTTTCAGCTAATATATAGGCACGTGAACCGTTAAGCGAAAAACCCGAATGGGGTTGACCTGAATCAGCTGAAAATCAGCTTATTTCTGCGTCCGAAAGTTGCTTTGCGGTTTACAGTCCCTTTTAACGATCTATTTTTGTTTAATCATTTATGGAGCAAAAACTGTGCTCCGGAAGGTCTCATTGGATTTATTGAAGCAACATTTTTCTTAATCCACCAAAACAAATTCCGTTTATTTAGAAAGTTTTTTTGAAATGCCAAACCATGAGTTCTTGTTGATTGAAAATATAATGATGAGAGTTCTAGCACATACCTGGATAAAGAGTTACTGTTTGAGCTAAATTTCGTAAAATTGGGTCCATTAGTTTGGAATAAGAGCTTCAGACGGCGCCCTGCATACGATGGATTTCTTTTAATTCGATTTTTCTAATTTACGTATCGTAAAACATGTTAAAGTAGATTTGAGGGTGGAAGTGACCACAGAGCGAAATTCATTCAACTAGAACTCGCATAGGGAATGTTAAAATCGAGATTTGTTACATAATTATCAGAAACGGATTTGGTCTGAAAAAAATACTCACCTCAATTGAATTAAGGGATCGTTGAATAAAATGATCACGGTGATTTAATTTGTGAAACAATTTCTCAAAAGAGTGATTGGAAAACAAAGAAAAACTTAGGGGTTTCTGACATTTGAATAGAGAGGAAAAACGGGATAAGTGTCATTTTCGCAATTGTACAGCAGAGCTTTTTTTTTTTTTTAAATGGAAAACGCCACTATTGTTCACGTATGGCATTTAAAATTTCAAAAAATATATCAACACGTTGTTCAAGTACTATAGAACGTAACTGTATACTCAAATTTCTACAATTAATTCACTGTTTGGGCCAGGAAGCCAGCTAATACCGAAAGTCTCAATTACCTATACTGGGGAAAAAGTGGGTATCTCGATGCATTGCGGGTTTTCTCCATGGTATTCTCAGTCTAAAAAGGAGAGTGAACACAATATTTTCAGCCCCAAAACATAAATTTTATTTATAAAACATTAAAAACTTAAGAAAATACAATTGTAAATTGTTGTTGAAACTAAATGTTGTAATTTGTTTATTCGGAAATTCTGAAGCAGGGATAGTCGCAATATACGCTTCTAGGGCAAGGTTCTTCGTTATCACGGTTTGGTTCTTGGTAATGTCTTCGAAAATCGTTGTTTTAGCGAATTTTTGAAGAAAATTAAGCTATTGCTCTCGCCTCAAAATTTTTAGAATGTGAACTTTTGAAAAAAATTTATGCAGAAATCCGTTTCAGGCTATTCTGAATCATATTCTGAAGTTTAACGCATTTTTAGCGAATTTTTGAAGAAAATTAAGCTATTGCTCTCGCCTCAAAATTTGTAGAATGTGAATTTTTGAAAAAAAATTATGCAGAAATCCGTTTCAGGCTATTCTGAATCATATTCTGAAGTTTAACGCATTTTTTTATGTATGTATATATGTATGTATGTATATATGTATGTATGTATGTATGTATGTATGTATGTGTCATTCCAGACGATAACTGTCCGTAGAATTGTGCTAGAAACTTCAAACAAATTTTAAAATGTTAAGGGCACAAAACGAAAGTTCAAGTTCGTTGGCCAGCTTGATCGGATTACATCTTCGGGTTGAAATTTTCAAAAATGTAGTCAAAAATTTCAAAATAGCCTGTTTTTTGCGATTTGTCGTGCGGAATAATTTTTTCAGCATACTAACATGTGGTATATTCGGAATCAGCGTAAAATTTCCTATAAGAATATGTAGGTATCAAGTTTTCAAAAATTTCAAAGTTGGAAAATCAGTCAAAAATCGAAATAATGCCGTTCGCTGGTTGTAAAAATCGGTAATATTCTTCAAAAATTCGCTCATGGGGTCATGCTGCATGACTGGACTTTTTTCATGTATGTATGTATATATGTATGTATGTATGTGTCATTCCAGACGATAACTGTCCGTAGAATTGTGCTAGAAACTTCAAACAAATTTTAAAATGTTAAGGACACAAAACGAAAGTTCAAGTTCGTTGGCCAGCATGATCGGATTACATCTTCGGGTTGAAATTTTCAAAAATGTAGTCAAAAATTTCAAAATAGCCTGTTTTTTGCGATTTGTTGTGCGAAATAATTTTTTCAGCATACTAACATGTGGTATATTCGGAATCAGCGTAAAATTTCCTATAAGAATATGTATCAAGTTTTCAAAAATTTCAAAGTTGAAAAATCAGTCAAAAATCGAAGTAATGCCGTTCGCTAGTTGTAAAAATCGGTAATATTTGCATGAAACATTGTCCAAATTCAGATTGAACTACTCTTATGGAAGTATCCCTGTATAACCAATCCTAGAACCATGCTGTTTAAAACGTAGGTAGTAGGTGCTTGTTTAATAATTTGATTCCATGTTTGTCTATCAAAATCATAAACTAAAATTTCTCTACACGATCAATAGCGACTGAAATGTCGAAGATTTCTTCAAAAATTCGCTCATGGGGTCATCCTGCATGACTGGACTTTTTTCATATTTTTCTTATTCCTTGGGGAATTACAATAGAACTGGTCCAGGCTCCATTTTAGGTATCCCGATGGTACGTCAGTCTGGGATGGTTTATGTCTACGTTCAACCCTCGAGGCGCTCAAGTTACCCCCCCTTTCCCCAGTACCACTTGGAGGGTCCCGTTCTTCCCCTGCACACTTTTTTTCGCCAGGAACTTACGGCTCTTTGGACTCGTTTTTCCCCAATTCTGAAGTGCCTATCGTGTTCGCCATACAAAAATCTATAAGAATCCGTAACTAACTCATTTCGAGAAAAAATTACGGTTATCCCCTTTTTCCCCTCTTCATTTTTAAGGAATGTCCCTTAATTCTTTTGGTGAGTGTACCTATTCAAATTTTTCTTACGAAAAATTTCGGACCTATGGCATTTTTGAAAATGTCTCAGCGTCTTTTGTGTCAAAAACATTTATTTGAACAAAAAACGACTTCTTGTTCGAATTCAGTGCACCAAAAATGGGTGGTACGGCGAGTTTCAGCATATTTTATTCAAATTCTCGTGGTAAGACTCTTCGACCGATTTCAGGAGGTTTTGGGCCGTCTGGCATTCGTGGTGCAGTGAATTAAAGTAGTACGCGGCACCTACCTACTTGCTTTCTGTGTGTGCAGCATTTTCGATGTGGTCCTATCATAAGGAGCCAGTAGGTACTGGCTGTACAAACGAAAACACGACGCGCTCGCAAATCGTATCAACATTCTTCTATATAAATTTGCGGCGACAGATGTTGCGAAATCTCACCGCTAAGCTGGTTTGGCCCTCAACGCAGGGAACGCATCCAAGCTCATTAACAACGGTACATTGTTCACAAAACTGGGCCGTTTCCCAATTCTAGTAGGCTGTTCACTCGTTCGAGCTAGTGCGTAGTACCAACTTACCTTCAGAGTTTGGGAGCGCTATGCAGGCGGTAAATTCGATTAATTTGAACGGAGGGGCTGCCAGCTATTGGATCTCGACTATAGTGTGATTTCCAAGACCTGACGGAACAATATTAAAACATTTAGCGCAAAGCCTCAAACCACTTTCCTAACTTATAATCAGTCAGACGTGTATTGAAAAGAGGTAGAGATGTTCAAAACGTAAGAAAACGCCTCTACTGCTAAGCTGTCGGAAAATATATTTCCTTCGTTAGGGCTTACAATAAACAACAAAGTCATAAATTGTATGCTATATTTGGCACCACATTCCACCACCGTATATCAGCTCCCTACCCACCTACCTCATCTTCAACAAGTACTTAACACTACCAAGCAGAAAACTGTATCCATGTTATTATTGTATAGATCATCGATTCAATTGAAAGGATTTTAAATCTATTTATTTACTAATATTTATGATAAAGCACAACAATTATGAAAAGAAATGATGAAAATATAGTTTATTACTTCATCATCTTGAAAGTAGAAAGCGAGCCTTCAATGCGGGAATGTTGAAGTGTAAAGAACTTAATCGGCCCTAGCTCGCACAAACCCTGAGAATTTAATCAAATTCGGATTTGAACTAAACATTTTATTATAATCGTTTGGTACTAGGATTTGAGTTCGTGCCAGTGATGAAATTCAAAGGCTACCACTTAGATCTGAACCTGGAACAAACTTAGAATGTTAATTCAAAATTCGAACTTTACGTTGGTATAGTTTAGCCCGATTCAGGGATCGGATGATACAGACATACACGAAGCTAAATTATTGTTCTAGAATCTAGACGTTCTAAAGTTTCAATTTTGGAGATTCGACCTTTTCATGTATTTTCTTTTACACATAACCGCAAAAATACCTACTTATACGGAGCGACAGTTTTTAGGGGTGACCACATTTTCTGATGATTCTCGCATGCAACGTATCTTTGCCATTTTTCATCGCACAAAAATCGTGTGCCAGTCGTTGGAAAGATTTCAATTTATGCTGAAATCTTACACAGCCTAAACCGCAAAGTTATCCGCTGAACTACGCGCAAAGTTATTAATGAACAATCCTAGAGGTATAATAACGAGACTTGGTAGTACCAAGCTGGTTTACTACGAAGGCGAATGTGTGTTAACCGATTCCAGAAAATGTCTCCCGTGGTTGTGAACTCGTACGCGAGCTGTCTTTAGGGCAGAAAGTGGTTGACTCCCCCCCCCCCCCCCCCCTCGCGCCGTAAAAGTCCATGTCAACAAGAAGGAAAAATTACATCCTCGTTAGCGAATTTTATACATATTCTTGATTATATTTCTTCATTAAAATATGTTTTGAGGCATTCTGAAACGATTCCCGAATCCCATATATATATATATATATATATGAGTGTGTGTGTGCCATTCCAGACAACTGTCCTTAGAATTGAGATATAAACTCCGTTCTTACGCCAAAAAAATCAAGCTTTCCAAATGAAAGGATGAATTAGTGGGCCAGCAGTTTTTGAGCACAATAAATTCGCCAAATTTCGAAACATTTTATCAAAACACCACTAAGCATGACTAGAAACGGCTAAGTAAATATTGATAAATTAGGTTTTTTTTAAGCACAATTTAAGTCGAAAAAAGTTTATTGACGATGACTGAGAACACTAATAGGTACATTTTTATGCACAAAATGAAAGATTAGTATTTGCTAATGAAATCAATTTTTAAAAATGCAAAAAAAGCTAAAAATCCAAAATTACCGAACATTGTGAGTAAATTTTATGTGTCCAGATTTTATAAACACGTAGGTACCTACCTGCGCTTTCTAGCGGTACCTAGGTAATTGATTAAATTTAGCTATTGACTCGGTAATTCAAAGAAGTCACTAGCAGCGCATGATTTCTTCAAGTTCTCACGCTAAGAAGTTCGAGGTCTTTTTTTTTTTTTTTTTTTTTTTTTTTTTTGAAGTTCAAGACCTTAGGGAGAGCTTGTTCATCCTAGGAAGTTGAGATTCATTAGGGAGACTCCCTGGGATATTAGGAGACGTTCGAAATGATTGGCTCATTCCTAATCAGCTGAGTAAGCTAAATTCTCTCCTGTTCATCCTAGGCATAGGAAGTTGCATTTAGAAATGGAGACTCTCTGGGACACTTAGAGACGATTGAATTGATTGGATCTTTTCTGATCAGCTCACTGAGCTAATTCAATTCAGACATTTTTATAACCTGTCATGGGTAATTTCGCACCTGTATTTTGTCACCTGTCATGGTTCATTTCGCATCTGTCATTTGAAATATGTATTGAAAATCAAATTGACATATCCATGCCAAGATTTTTTTCCGTGTTAGCGGTAAACATTGACATGTTCATATACAGGGTGTCTCATGTTTCTTTATCTCTCGCCCTACCTGATTCTTTACTCACCCACTTCTACCAGAAGTTCTCCTCTACCGATATTGATAAAATTTTAAACTACTTTTCAATACAAATTCATATGAAAAACGAAAAAAGTTACAAAAAATTCATCTTTGATTGATTTCTCAAGATTGGAGATCTTGGTGGTTCAAGCTTGGATTGTAAATCGATGGAAGAGAAAGTATTCATAGGCAGACGTCATCATCATTTTATCGCATACTATCACTGATCCAAATTAAGTTTTTGACATTTTATGTCTTTGCTATGGCACATAAACTAAAACAACGTCACGGAAAATTGCTCACGGAAATATTTTGATGATTTCGTATATTGATCATCGTATAAATATTGAAGATGAGTCGTTGCTACGGAAATGGTACTTCGTCGTTTTTCATCCCACAAAATTCGTTGACCATTCGTTCGAAAGCTCTCGATTTATCCAACCGTATTATGTTAACTACTGCGAAGTGCGTGGCCAACAAGCTGAGTTATGAGCAAGGTTATTTGAATAATTGTGTACACTCAGGTGATCATTCTCAATAATTGATGTTGTGAACATGATTGCCACCGCTTGTTAATTTCTGATGATTTCATTGAGCTGGTGTTTCGATGATTTGATTCATAGCAGGTGATCCAAATATTGCGAGAACGGTTTGATTTGTGAAGCGGTTGTTAAATCATTTTAATTGGTAATTTCTATGCTTTACACTCTAGGAAGCTGTAATTTCGTATTTAGCCTCTTTAGGACATTTACTTGACGATGCCCAGGGTCCGGATCAGATGAGTGGCTCTTAAATCTAATTTCTATGTTTTACACTCTAGGAAGCTGAAATTTCGTATATGTAGTCTCTTTAGCACATTAACGTGAAGATGTCCAGGGTCCGGATCAGCTGAGTGGCTCTTAGAGCTTGCATACGAGTCTGCAACACATACTTGTATTCAACTAAAGACATAAAATGTCCCAATGTGTTGCAGACTCGTTTTTTTATTATACGGATATTGAAACGTAAACCAACAACTTTTGTTGTAGTTAAAAAACATTTTTTGGTATATTACAAAGGTTCATTGTTGAAAATAATAGTCCAAAATGAAAACAAGAAGATCGGTGCTCACGAAGTGAGTCACATGATAGCATTTTCTAGTAAGGAGATCCGCGTGGAATAGTCGCTTCCTGCGGAGACAAAATGGCTTTGGAACTCACTCAGCTGAACGATGATCTCTCAGTCGTCGTCAGCATTCTACCTTGAGCCTCCAGTAGGACACAAAATGGCTTTGGTTAACTCCACTGATACGTCTTTATGATGTAGGTATACCTCGCCTGATACCTCGTCATGTTACAGATTACATCCATACCAAGTTTCATCAAAATCGGACTTCGGGAAGTGGCGTGTAAACGATTTTAAGAGGAGATACATACATACATACATACAGCAACAGATAAAGTGAACACAATAGCTCATTTGTCCTTTTTTTTAAGAAAATGCGCTAAAAACCACTCACTTTGGTAACATTACACTAGCCAATGAAATACTAAATTAATTTGTACATAATTAATGGATCAATGACCCTTTCGAATAAATAAGATTGCACTGAAAGAGAGAGGTTTCTAATATTATCTACTTATTATGTAGGTAGAAACGTTCGTTCACTCAATTGCAGTACAAAAGTATTTCTATTGTTCAAGAAAGAATGAAACCGCAGGACGTCCCAAGAGGCGAGACACTTGAGTTGATAGTTATAAATAAACCTAATTAATCGCTACCTGAGGTGGGAGGTCTTTACTTCGACGTATATTTAGAATCCGACAGAAAGTCCTGGACGACTTAATCTTAACCTATCTGCACTTGATCACTGGCCAGCATGCATTTGTTGAACATGGTTGTTGCCGTCAACGAATTATTGTCACCGGTAACTCTGTCAAAGTGAAAGGTGGTTTTAGCTCAGTTTAATTTATTTTAAACGCTGGAAATTCTCGCACAACGGTATATTAATTTAAACTTGAATATTTATTCTATGAAGTTAACTGGGCAACCTTGATTAATTAGCTTGTATCATTCCTCTCAATTCCTTAAATGTAGAGGTATCAATACGGTGAAATGATGTCCAAATAATTGTGGTGAAAATTCAATAAGTACCTACCTACCTAACGTGTAAGTAATGTAAGAATTTGCCCAATTTTCGTATTCGCCGCACGTAAAGTTTTTCAAATCAGTGTGGCAAGAATTTCCAGTTTGTTCCTGTGCAATCAAGTTCAAAAGGAGCTATTCAGGGCATACTTAACCTGCTCAATCTCCGAAAAGTCACCCAAACGTTCTTTTTAACTGACAAAGTAGTGCTCAAATACTTACTGATGAATGGTTATAGAGATTTATTTCTAATCATTGAACTGGAATCTGTTATGAGTTTACACTGATTACCATGATTAGGCTGAACCAAGTCTTCGGACTTCAAGACGCATCTCACTCCCGAACGCACTCAAAAAGAGTGAGAGAATGAATACACAGTACTAGAAGACGGCGATTCAGCTATTGGTTTGGCTTAAATTGGATGAGATTGGATTGGATTGGGTCCATTTTGTGGCTTGGCATCTTTTGTAATCGTAGAATCTTTTTGAGCATCATAAATTTTGAAGAATCACTAATATAGACTACCTATATCATAACATAAACATATGTAAACTATTGAACAAGTTTGTAAATTGTAAACTAAATAGTAGGTATTAGTTAGTGCAAACAACCGAATATATAATGTTTTTCTTCGAAGTATGAAAAATATGGGATAGGTACCTACCTATGATAAAACATAAAAATCGGAAAGCAGCAGTTTAACCGCTACATACGAAATTTGGCGTATTTACATAACAAGAGCCAATGTCAACACGTTAAATGTCAATGACAACTGTTCGATTGACAAATATGTTAATCACTTGGCTGGGTTATCCACAGATGATCACGTTTACAATCAAGGCTACAAATATTTCCAAAAGCATTCGAGTTGATCTGATTTGTTGAAGATCGCCAAATAAATACGTTTCATTGCATTACGTAATCAATCAATTGTAGGGGAGCAGGGTGTCTGAACATCCATCTTTCTACTTACTGTGTCTTCCACGTAATAAGAGTTACCGTAGGTCATTCCTATCATACTTATCTAAATACCTACTTATCTTAGCCCGCCTGGTCTGCTCCTGATCCACGCTACCACTGACAATCTGAACAGAGTGTTACCATTTGGAATGTTCATCTAAGGAAGTTGAAGGTAAAATGGGATCTTCGTTGTATGAGACATCTTGTGCATGAAAAAGTTTAAAACCTAGTAATCGTTTTAGAATGATCCAAAACGGATTTCAAAGAAAAATATTTTCAAACATTTCAAATTTAAAAGTTGTTGAGTAATTGCAATAGTTAAGTAGCTAATTTTTCTGATAAAACTAGCCGTAAAACAAACATTCCTTAATCATCGCTCAGATACTATGACTGTGTAAATATCCCCGCTCCAAAGCTAAACTACTAGCCCCTTATTTTTAGAAAACCCCCGTCCCGGCCGCTCTCGCTCGCCCACCCCAGATTTAGTTAAATTGTCCGTATCCCGGAAGGCGCAAGCTCGGGAAACAATATAGGTCAACACGCCAGAAGGGTAAAAAGAGTGTATAAAAAAATTCGTTAGACTACGGGGAAGTGTGGTACGGTGGAGGGGGAGGGGGTTAATGCTATAGTTAGACGTCGCTTAGAAGACGCCAGCCTCTCACCACTCATTCCCGCTTCCAATCAGCTAAAGTATTTTTATAGAGTCTGAACAATTAATCGCGATTACGGGGATCGCGTGGTCATTCTTTAAATTCAATGATTCGTGAACGAGGGTTTGCGAGAAGCTCATTTGTCTGTCTGCATAACGTTTGCATACTCGATTGGTTTCGAATCGTTTCGGTTGGTACGTTACCCCACCCTTAGGGATGCTTTGAGAGAGTTTTTAACTCGATATGTAAACCCTAAATACATATAGATAAATAGGAACCCACATTCAGGGCCGCTCCTAAAGAGGGGAAAACGTAGGGGGGGGGGGATTTTTTATGCGAGTTGGGAAACTCACAGACTGAAGAAAAAGTAAAATCCAAATTAATGCATAAGTGTTTAGCAAAACTTTTAAATAAATTAAGTTGATGAAAAATGAACAAACTTTAAATCACTACCCCTACCATTCTTTAAGTTTGTTCATTTATTTTGTCGTGAAATTTTAATTCCTGAAGCGAAAATTACGCTGCAAATTATTCTCACAATTGGTTTATTATAAATGTATTAGACAGCCCAAATCTACGTAGATCTCTGGTCCATAACTTTTTATACGTTTAACCGAAAACTTATTAGTATAAAAATTTTAGTATCGATTATGAACTCGCAAGCTTAGGTACCTGTAATCACAACATGGGTGGTCAATCCATTAACAGCACTGCAAAATATCATCAAATGTCACAGATTTTCACGCTTCCTCTTCCAAGGGATAGTTGGGGATAACGTAGAAGGGGAAAACAATTTATTACCAAGTCGGGTAAATATTTCCATTCATCGCCAAAATGTTACCTAAGAAAAGGATGTACTGTATATTGATATCATCTTGAGAGTTTGGCTCTCTTCACGAATTTCTGTAAAAAATGATTCTGACAAAATCCACCTGAAAATGGCTACTGAACCTTGGTTAAATCCCCGATATTTATTTAGCTTATTATGATTGGTCGAAATACCAAGTTTATCAACTATGGAAATAGAACTTTCAGTCCTGAAAATTTAGAATGTACAAAATTACTGCTAACCGTTCGCTGCTGAACTTCATTTTTTTTCGTTTTTAAAAAATCTATCAAATTGCAAAAAATGACCAGCCGGGAAAAATACTTTTCACGTGAAGGGTATCTTTTTGAATAGAAGAGTATCATTTGAGACAGCCGTACAAAATAGAGATTTTTTTCCACGTAAGTCCTCGGAATTGTACCAGAGCTAACATTTCATTCTTTTCACTACAGGTATAAAAATCTCCAATTTCTAAACAACTTGAAATATACCACGGCATAAAATGACACTTTTATCACCTATTTTCGGCTCTAAGGAGAATAAGCAATACCCATGAGAGTGGAGCGATCTGAGCTGGCTGTTGAGAGAAGGGTTAGGAAAAACTAGACAAATCCTTTTGGATAAGTGGAGTTGCTAAAATGTGTGAAGAAAGAACAGATAATTTTTGAATAAGTCAATTCTAAGGCCATTTTTGTTCAAGTTTTGCTGGCAAAGGTATGGCCCTATTTCACCGATAAAACAAGGCTTTGGTACGGACATTGAAAAACTTCAAAAAAATTTATTTGGATTCTACGCACATAGTTAAATAGGAATATAATAACGTTAAATAGGAATCCACATTCAGACGAAAGCTTTTTTGAGTTGGGAAACTCACAGGAAGGTGAAAAATAAATTAATAAAAAAATTTAAATTAAATTAAAATTAAAAAACTACCACCGCGAAGTTGTGCTTATCTAATTCGTGAAATTAAGAAGAAAAAAAAAACCAAGCTGAAATTTCCCAACTCCTTTTCCACACCTTTTCTGCAACAGGGATCGAAAAACCACCGTCACTTGAAACAGTATTATATTAGGAAGGAATCTTATAATCCATATTTTCATCCACAATTCCCAACTTCTTGACATGTGAATTTCCCAATCCAACTAAAGAAATTTCTCAGGTAGAGCAGAATTAATTCACCACTCGCTTTATGGGGAAACTTCCTCGTGGCCTCCGTTTTTTCAATAGTGAGGTCAAATAAATTTTTACTTTATGGTTTCAAGTGAAAATCACAATCACAGGTTACCCAATGTGGATTTTAAAGGCAATAAATAAATGGTTTTCATGAAAATCGACCCTCCATGAACTAATAGTTTGGGGTCGATTTCCTTGTAATTTTTCAAAACACGGTTTTCCGAATCAAGTACCAACAGAAAATGTTATTAAAATATGTATTTTATTTTTCAGGTAAGGATCGACTTCAAAAATTAATCCCATCTCACAGTGAACACTACGTTGAAATACTGCTCAAAACAACCCCGTTTGGTATTGTTAATAGGTGTCTACGTACCTCGCTACATGATCAAGAATATGTAAAAACCAATTATTATTTGCCATTTTTAGCCTTAATATAACTTATAAAGTATATCCAATTGGAAACCGGGTGATTTTTCAAGAATTACCTTTTTATAGAGGTATACCTACCTAGAAGTATGCCTTCTTGAAAAATAACCTGATTTGAAATGAATTAAATGCAATTTTATTTGCATTTTGACATCAGTCATATTCAAGGGTTGAAAATTACAAAAAAGTAATAATCCTAAGTATACTTCTCCCACTAGAAGAAAATAATAAACAAAGCTGTCTAGATTAGATAAATTCATGACGCAAGACAGTATATCGAAATTCGCTTCTCATGGAGCAATACATTTTTTCCAGGTATTCCAGAATCAAATTACCTTTAATTCAATAGATTTTTCCCCCGAGATAGGTACTAACAAGGTATACTAACAATAAAATTAATAAAGAATTATCAATGACCAAACACAAGCACCCACCAATACCTACTGATTTCCACTCAAAAATAACCTGATTTCCTGGTAGATATACCTGGTAAATAAGTGACGATTTATCGAATCCAACTTCCAATAAAAGTCAAAACATTCTAGGTCGGTAAACTTTATTTTTAATTGGAGGTAAAAAGATAGAGATAATTCAGAAAAAAGATTTACCAATATCAATGTTTATTTTTCTAATGAGACAGAAGAGGTACCTATAAGAGATTTAATGAATCGCACACTATATTTAGTGTAGATAACTCAAAATATTACATAGTTTATTTAACGTTACCTAATAATGTTAGATAACAAACAGAAGAGCAACCTGAATTTGGTGTTCGGTTTTGTTTTTACTAGTCATCGTTTGAGGTTTTAAGATAGACCCGAAAGAAATTAATTTTATAGTACGGCTGATTTATAATCAATTATGATAATTATTAGAGTGCACATTGTAAACAGTTCATCGGATATGAGAACAATCGCACGAAGAAAGAAACGTGATAAGATGGACATTAGCTTAATTTATCGCTTTTCAGTAAGTTGTTGAATATAAAAGTTGTTGAATTAGAATAGCTCTGTTGTTCTGCCATAGCTGATGAAATGACAAAGTATCCATTTGATTTTTAATATTATTTTCCAAACTTGATATTGAGCTTGATGTAACTATTTAATGTGTACTGCTGAAATGTATATATCGAGCCCGAATTGGAAATTATGTTTATAGAAGCCGAGCATGATTATATCAAAGTTATTTAAAACGGAGAATGTTGAAAAATTAGATGTTTATTAGTTAAAAAATGAATAGATTCTAATGCTATACAAAACGATCATCTGGTTAATGTCAACCTTATTCGAATCAATTCATCTTCCAATAGCGGCTAAGTTGGACTTGGTAATCAATGATAAAGAAATTGGTAAATACGTATACTGTTACAGTTGACCAGAAAAAATAATCTTGTCATAAGCGCATCGAAGAAAGGTACTTAATCGTAATTATGAATCAGTTACAATAGGTATACCTAATGTAATTTTACATAACTAACCGTAATCATGAATCAAACCATCAAAATAGATAATCTTTATATTAATATTTGTATGTTGTATCATAAAAAATAGAAATTAAAAATTTTGTCTAAAAAATAAAATAAAAAAATTGAGGGGTGGACTACCCCTAAAGGGGGGATGAAAAATAGATGTTGGCCGATTCTCATAGATACCGGATAAGCACAAAAAATTTCATCAAAATCGGTCAAAAATAAAATTAAAAAAATTTAGGGGTGGACTACCCCTAACATTTAGGGGGATGAAAAATAGATGTTGGCCGATTCTCATAGATACCGGATAAGCACAAAAAATTTCATCAAAATCGGTCAAAAATAAAATTAAAAAAATTTAGGGGTGGACGACCCCTAACATTTAGGGGGATGAAAAATAGATGTTGGCCGATTCTCATAGATACCGGATAAGCACAAAAAATTTCATCAAGATCGGTCAAAAATAAAATTAAAAAAATTTAGGGGTGGACTACCCCTAACATTTAGGGGGATGAAAAATAAATGTTGGCCGATTCTCATAGATACCGGATAAGCACAAAAAATTTCATCAAAATCGGTCAAGCCGTTTCGGAGGAGTATGGCAACAAAAACTGTGACACGAGAATTTTATATATTAGATAATAAAGTGTCTGTAGGTATGTGGGTACCTCCATAACTTTTGAACGGATTGACGGATTTGTGCGATTCTTTTTAGCGAATTTTTGAAGAAAATTAAGCTATTGCTCTCGCCTCAAAATTTGTAGAATGTGAATTTTTGAAAAAAATTTATGCAGAAATCCGTTTCAGGCTATTCTGAATCATATTCTGAAGTTTAACGCATTTTTTTATGTATGTATGTATATATGTATGTATATATGTATGTATGTATATATGTATGTATGTATATATGTATGTATGTGTCATTCCAGACGATAACTGTCCGTAGAATTGTGCTAGAAACTTCAAACAAATTTTAAAATGTTAAGAACACAAAACGAAAGTTCCAGTTCGTTGGCCAGCATGATCGGATCACATCTTCGGGTTGAAATTTTCAAAAATGTAGACAAAAATGTCAAAATAGCCTGTTTTTTGCGATTTGTTGTGCGAAATAATTTTTTAGCATACTAACATGTGGTATATTCGGAATCAGCGTAAATTTTCCTATAAGAATATGTATCAATTTTTCAAAAATTTCAAAGTTGAAAAATCAGTCAAAAATCGAAATAATGCCGTTCGCTAGTTGTAAAAATCGGTAATATTTGCATGAAACATTGTCCAAATTCAGATTGAACTACTCATATGGAAGTAAGAGTACCTCCTAATTATTTTTAATAATTTGATTCCATGTTTGTCCATCAAAATCATAAACTAAAATTTCTCTACACGATCAATAGCGACTGAAATGTCGAAGATTTCTTCAAAAATTCGCTCATGGGGTCATGCTGCATGACTGGACTTTTTTAATATGACCAGCCACTTCCGGCGCAAAATATAGACCACATCAAAATTGCGCAACCCCTGCTCAGTAAGGGGTGGTTGTGAGTGGTGGGGGTAGAAAAACTGGAAAATCCGTGTGTGGGCTCAAACGAAAGTTCATCTTCATATAACCCATACCGAGCGAGTGAGAAAACCTACCCCTAGCGAGCGAAGCGAGTGAGAAAACCTACCCCTAGCGAGCGAAGCGAGTAACATCCCCTACACACGTCGGATCGCAACGGGGTTTTTCCTACGAACTCGGGATGGACTTTATATCCCATCGCATCTATACATCCCACAGACAGCGAGCGAAGCGAGCAACATCCCCTACACATTTCAAATCACCCTTAGTGATTCACCGTTTCTAATCAATTTACATGTCCCACTCAACAGTAAAGACCATCGGATCTATACAGCCACAACGAGCGAAGCGAGCGAGAAAACTAGGCTAGTTATAATAATTGTTAAATCTACGTTTTCTAAATCTGTAATAGATTAACGAGTATTTTGACATATCCGTGTACCGATGTATCTGTATGTAGTGCAGATACTCAAAATCAGTTTATTTTCAAATAGATTTGTTCAGTAGACACTCTATATATTTTTGAGAGAGAAAAAATGCATTTTAGGCTTACAAGTAAGAGGAGTTTTTAAGAATGTGACTTTTAACTGGATTCCTTGGTTACGATACCATTATTAGAGTTACCTAACTGATTTTTATTACGTGTTTCATTACTACATAATAAAATTATGATTATCATCAATTGTAATCATGTAAAGATGTGTTTCACTTCATCTGTTATGTAGGAAGCTTTGCCGTACGATCAGGTATAAAATAATTATAGGTAGGTAGTCTGGTGCCAACGCTTTTATTATTACCTATTGCTTCCGAGACTGCAAGGCAAAGGAAGCTTTGTTTTCACTTTCGAAATGAAAAAAAATCTTTTGCTCCAAAATCAAAATTTCCACTCGCATTTTGCGTTTCAGAGCCTCCTGAACAAATTTGGTCCGATTTTTGATCCGATTTTAACCAAATTTTCAGGGATCGTGTGGGTTAAGCTCTAGATGGTCCCCTTATCAACTTCATCATGATCGAATCTACGGTAGCTTCTGCGCTGGCGCTAACGTGAATTCCTTGTGACGGTCATTTCTCGGTCAATGTTGAACGGATTTCGGTCAGATTTTCAGGGATGATGTGGGTAAGGTCCCTTGAGGTCCCATAAGACAATCATCATAATTGCATTAGCGGTACGCTCTGCGCATGCGTGAACGAAATATTCTTGTTACGGTCCTTGCAACAGCCGTAATTTCCACAATTTTGATGCGATTATCTTCAAATATTTAGGGATCGTGCGGGTGTAGCTCTACATGGTCCCCTATCAGTTCTGTCATGATCAAATCAAAGGTAGCCTCTGCGCAGGCGCAAACAAAATTTTCTTGTTTCGGTCATAACTCAGGCAATTGTGAACGGATTTCGGTCAGATTTTCAGGGATGATTCGGTTTCTTGAGGTCCCGTATCACATTCTTCGCGATCATCAGCAGCGGTACGCTAGGCGCATGCGCGTAAGTGATGTTTTAGTTACGGTCACAGCTTAGTTAATTTTATCGGATTTTGTTCAAATTTTCAGAGATGATCCCGGTAGAGTCCCATGCTGGCCAAAAAATATCCCCAAGGATGTTTTAATCATGAATTTAGATCAAAATATTAATGAAATCCTATAAATTAATTTAAAACTCCTTCAGTTTTGATCCGATTTAGACGAAATTTTCAGGGAACATGCGGATTACATTACGGATGGTCCCATATTGAAATCACAATTTTCCTTATAAATTTCATTTATTATATGTACCATTCAGCTTCCAATTTCCCACCTTATTAATTCCCTGATGCCAGAACCGGTCGTTTCTAGTTTTCTGGAATTTAATGGTGACGTACTGTGAAGGTCACGAGGAAGCTTATGTGCCATTTCCTTGGCAGTGTATTTTTTTGTTGTATCTTTAAATTGAAATTCCCACTTGCTGTTTGCGTTTTACTGCTTTCTGAACAATTCAGTTCCTGTCCCGCGCAAAACTAAAATAAATTAAAGGTCTCCTCTAAGTTTCATTGCGGTCAGATTATCAAGGTTTAGACTTGCCCGAAAACGAATCCCACGAATCAGATTTCTCATGCGAATTTGTAGTATGATCTCATGATGCTTGCCAATGAATTTCTACGCGATAAGATCAACGATGGATACTGCGCTTGCTTATAGTTTTATGCTGGAGGAAAAATGCTGAAAACCGCTGAAAATATTCTTCGAATCCGTATGACATATGTGACAGCAGGATGTAGGGATATTTTAGAACTTTCAGTCGTGGACATGGAACGATTTATTGGGTGGCTTTCCCTGGCCTTTTATACAGGATGGCCCGGATGGGGGGGGGGGGGGCACTGGGCCAGAGTACACATAGTCTGGTGTACACACTACAATGTATATCAAAAAATTTTTGCACGTGATCTTAGGGATCCTATCCGTTGCAGCGTTGTTGGAACAATAAGATCACTTCCACTTGTGCAAACGTGAATTTGAAGGGACAACTCAATGTTTCGATCTAATACCCCCAATTCGCTTGAAAGTGGAGAGTAGTTGGATAGGTATTTGGGAATCGTGCCTCCACATTATAGGGTTGTCAGCGTTGTGGTTCCAGGATTTGTAACCAAGGTTTGGTTAACTTAGAATGAAATCAAAGAGGCATGAAAATCTTTGGAGGTACAAACTTTCCATCGCGTAATATTACCTTTTACTAAATCTAGTATTATTAGATGTTGATTACATTCAATTAGTCATATAAAAGATAAGAAACTATGCCTACTACTTATCCTACTTGACAAGGCGTTTTGATCATGCAACTTATCATTGATTATGTGTATGTATGTCCAACTCAGCCGCAACTGCCGCTTCTAGCAGAATATGAGTGAATTACTGATGAGTAAAAGTAAATTTTAAAATGCTTTAAATTTAAAAACCTAAAGTAGACTAATCCAAGATTCTAATGGATGTGAACACTAATTTATCGTAATGAGAAAATATAAAGATGTGAAGATGCTTCTTCAATAATTCCACGGGTGTGAAATTAATTTGTTTGCCAATGTGTATCCCATAAATAGTTTTTCTACGCAAGCATAAGCTGCAAGTGCCTAATAGTAATTGTGTTTAATGTGGGAGATGTGTTCTTGGTGACCAGCAGTTCCCAACAGGAAAGTGCCTACCTACCAAAAACTCAACCAAACATTTCAAGGATCTCTATTGGATGTTTTACCCTGAAAGTATGCTCTGTGATTCTGGCGTTGGAAATTGTTATATGTCTTCACATTGGCTGTATAAATTATTTGAATAAATTAGTATTTACCGCTGAGGTTTGAATAGAGAGACAATTAAGTTTTTCTGATGGTCATGTTGGGGTTCGTTCGGACAACTGCTGACTTGTTTTTGCTTTTAAGCAGTTGGCTGGTTACGCTCTCATTGACCGGACGGGACATATTGTGTTTGTGTTAGAGTTTGAACAGTTCAGATATTTTCGACCTTAAAAATGAAGGGTTTGTGTTTGCTTTTGTTCAGTTTTGATCAACTCGACAGATGCAACAAATGTACCTACCTACAAAATTGAAATAAATAAATAAAAATAAAAAGACAGACATGTGAAAAAAATGGAAAAGCTTGGGCACTTCTCAATTTCAACGTTTCAGCGAAATCATATTTGCCATAGTTACCGTTGTTTTTGTTGAAAAATTAAGCATATTCTATGGATATTGGAGCTTTGCGCTCTCACGGTAGCAAATGAGTAACTCTGAAATCATCTGTAGAGATTCTTTAATTGAGGTATGATTCCCATAGATATAAACCTACTATACATTTATTTTACATATACATACCTACTATGTTTCTATTTCTTCACTACCTACCTAAGTATTAGATATATGTTGTGTTCTCCAAAATTCGAAATACCAACTTCTTTTACTTTGCTAGCCGTCCGTCAATCGAAATTCGACCCCTTCTCCTGGGTAAAATTATGCTAAATTAAATTTTTTTTTTTAAGTTTTTCAAAAGAAAACGGGCAAAAATACTGCGCGTAGCTGCCAGTCTTTCATTAGTTTAGGTAGGTAGGTAGGAACCTTCCACGTACCTTTCCAGTGGATGAAATAAGCGCATAGAAATCCATATTCTGGGGAAGCAAAAATTTTGCGAAAGAATGTATAGTGGATGGGGTCTTGGACCGAATTTCAGTGTGTAAGTTTCATTGTTTCTAATAAGAAAACATCTCCCACATGTCATAGAACGTGTTACGCTAGTCGTACAGCTGTAGGTACCTAACTATTTTTTCGTTATTGTTATGATGATATGTAGCTTTTGAGAACTTCAGATGAAAATTTTTGGGTAAGGTGATATTTTCAAAGAATTAAATAGCTATCAAAAAATTCTTTTGTATTACCTAGTGCCAATGTCTGGAAGAAAAATATTACCTATGACATTTAGAGGAGTTGAACATAGAATAACTTAGAAGATTTCTGTGTAATATGAGAACAACAATTATCAGACGATTTTGATACGTTTATACCACAAAGCTGACGATGTAAGTCAAACTGTCGACGAATAATATTGAGATGAGATGTAAAATAAATGAATTTGATGATCATAATATTAAAGTGATGATACGATGTCCAATTCTTTATATAGTACCTATATATTTACCCTCGGAATATCATGAACTTAAAATGGAGTATATTATATACCACCCCATTTGTACCAACTATAGATATTTCTAACCAAACGTATTGATTGTTCCAAAATCAGTGGTGCCCACTACCTATCGTTCTATACATTATAAGTACTCTTTTTTTCTGGGAGCTTTATTGCTTAGCCGACACCTTTCTCCAAAAAGAAATGATGAATAAATAATAGTTGTGCGGGAATAAAAAACGTTATTTTTGAAGTCCTTAACTTAAACGTCTGCATGTCAACCAAGTCCATTTCTCCAGCTCCATTTTAAAAACGGGAAACTCCATTTCTGTAGCTCTTGGACATTTGCAACGAATAGCATCGAAGTCGCCTTTGCTTTCCAAACTACTGTTGCCAGACACGAACTTCAGTTAGTATCGTACGATCTTTTCGGAGTCCGTACTAAGCGAAAAGTTCGTAGGTGGGTACCTGACGACTTGAACATACGAACTTTCGCTGCATGACAATGTAGTAGGTACCTACCTATATATTTTATTGTGTGGATATCATGTTAGATAAGTGTTACTAACTAAATTATTTTTGGTAAGTACGTAGTTTGGCGCCTACTTTTTCTCAGCAACCATTATTGAATTCTAAAAACAACATGGGTGATTTTTATGAATGGATAGTTCCCATATTAGGTTATATTCCTAATAACTAATATGCTCATAATGGGGAATATTCAGGTAAATTTGTCCTCTTGTACCTAGATACGTAACAAATTTGTTTTCCTCGAGTAAAGCTCATTTTCTAAAGTTATAGGTACCAGCAATGCAGGTAGGTGGGTACAGATTCAATACATTTTAAGAATTAGCTATCTCAGGTGTTTTCATATTGGGTTATGTGCATTTCACTGTAGAATGAATTCGCAGTGGTAGCCTTCTTGTTCCTCAAAGGATATTTGAAGTGAGGGTAGAAGTTAAACGGTATGCTCCTTTTTACTATGTCTATTCTTCACACTAGTTTCGCCCTATTAACAGTGAATACCTAGCTAAAACAGGGTGTGGTGAAATCCACCACCTCTTTTCAACAGCCCTTTTCAGGGCTACCAAAAAGAGGTAGGCACACCACAAAAATATTTATAAGACGTCGAGTTACAACTCCGTCAAACAAAATATTTCACCAGAGAGAAAATACTAAATTCTCTCCCAAAAGTGAAATATTAAAGAATAACACGCAAGGCGACCTCCCCAAACATTTACTGGGCGAGAGAGATGCGACAAACATCTCGAAACAAGTCGCCTTGAATGAGAACACGCAAGGCGACCTCCCCAAACATTTACTGGGCGAGAGAGATGCGACAAACATCTCGAAACAAGTCACCTTGAATGAGAACACGCAAGGCGACCTCCCCAAACATTTACTGGGCGAGAGAGATGCGACAAAAAGCTCGAAACAAGTCGCCTTGAATGAGAAACCTCAAACAGGAAAACTCAAGGTCGTTCAGCCACCCCCGGGGACCCCGTCAAAGCAACGGACGCAGGGAAACCACCTCGGAAGACCAACTCAGCTATCATATGCACAGATACTGGGAAAACACTGTGCGAACCAATGAGATTGCACAGTCGAATTTACGAAATTGAGCGAGCCAATCCGAGGCTAGTTTGATCGTACCAAATTAGTTGACGAAACTAATTTACATACTAACCATAAAGTGGACACCACTTTTTGTTATAAATACCTCGTTCAGAGCCTGGCATTTCATTCCACTCTCCGCTCTCGACGACGACACACTCTGAAGTACGAAGATTTCTACACGCACCAAGCTGACGAACCTTCTGCTACACGAAGTCATCTCAAGAACGATTTTTTACTGCTTTCTACAAGCCAGTCCTTCTCTCCACGCAGATCTCGCATTGGCATCTACGAGTCCAGTGATTATTCATCCTGCTCATTGCCCAACGTAGTTCATCTGTTAGGACGCCACCCGGTGCAGCTATCGATATTCTCTTTAGCTCGCACGCCCGAGGGACGTTCCGAGCCGTGTCGCCCGGATTACATAGCCTTAAGCTCGTAATCGACCGCTGTGGGCACGCCGGTAAATTACTCAGCTCCTCCGCTCTAATTTACCGTCTAAGGAAGCTTTTTTCAAAGCTACGAGGTAGGACCCTGCCATCTGAACATTGGAAAGACGTTCTGGCAAGCGAGTCCACCTCCAAAACCCTCTATTTTTCACACATAGAGGCATCGAAACGAGCTAAAACTCGATCAATTCGATGGAACGCCGGCCTTCCTACTTCCCCTTGCAAGGGGAGGAGGGCGACGGCGAAGCTGGGCCGAGTAGCCCACGCAGTGCGCCCTACCGGCCACACGGCGAGCCCGCTGAACCCAGCGACAGCGAAAGGCACGGCCCTCACGTCCGAATCGCCTTCTCGCCCGACGTATTCGTTCGAGAAACTTTCGAACAAGCCTCGCCTATACAAAAGATCGAGGAAACTTTTCAGACTCGCTCTGAAGCCGATCATTACGATTCGACCAAGCTGTCCGAATACCCACGATATTCGACGCAGGCTTACTCGGCCGATCCGAGTGTCAAATACACTCCAAATGCACAAAAAACGAAGGATACTTTTCAGTACCTCAACCAAGCCCAACATATTCCCCTTTCAGATATAAATCTAAGGCCGGAATATTACAAAACGGCTCAGTACCAAACTGATCGAACCCAGCACTTACGGCGCGAGCCTAGCGCTCCACGCGGCTGCGACACGGACTATCCCCCCTTTCAGTCCGCGAAACCAGTTGACCTTGGCGGTTCCTCCCGCATTCCTCGCGGGGGTGGCCTGGAGGCTAACCCGCATAACCGGGATATAAATGTCCGACTCGGCCTACCTACGCCAAGTCAAACCTATATAAATCCACTACACAGGGGTAAGTATACAGAGGGTATCAACTTTCAACCTAATAATTTAATTTCAGACACCATCATAGCTCAAAACAAATCGGCAACCAGCAACTATTATGTATTCTCAGAGAGTGACAAACACTTATATGCATATTGACAACATACAACACCCAAACGTATGAAAAATTGACCAACCTACTTGTAAGTACGTAGTTCCTTCCTACTAACAATTATATTTAACGTATCCCTTAAGTCATAGTGCTGATACCCTCTGTATACTTACCCCTGTTCTAACTAAAGCTATACCAACACACTAAAAAGGAAGATGCCAAATAACTTCTACCCCCACGTCAAACATCCTTGAGATTCTGTAGGTACCTAACTAGTTTTGAGGTATTGAGGTAATCAGTTATTTTTGAAGAGGTACGATAGGTAGATAAATAGTGAATTAGGAATGTACGGTAAGATCAATTCGTACATAAATATAGGAGGTTTTTTGTATAATTACTAGTGGATGTGTGTATTACAATTTAAATAGTAGTTGGTTCTAAAATGTGACGAGAATGAAGAAAAAGTACTTAGTGAAGTTAGGGGTTTTCACAGGGCACGGACCCTATATTATGGTACTAAACAATACGAACTTTTTGACGGCTCTGTACGAACTTTAAATTTTTCGATCTGGTAACACTGTTCCACAATTAGGAACAAGTTAAGACTGACAACCAAACAGATTGTAGTGGATTTATATAAGTTTGACTTGGCGTAGGTAGGCCAAGTCGGACATTTATATCCCGGTTATGCGGGTTAGTCTCCAGGCCACCCCCGCGAGGAATGCGGGAGGAACCGCCAAGGTCAACTGGTTTCGCGGACTGAAAGGGGGGATAGTCCGTGTCGCAGCCGCGTGGAGCGCTAGGCTCGCGCCGTAAGTGCTGGGTTCGATCAGTTTGGTACTGAGCCGTTTTGTAATATTCCGGCCTTAGATTTATATCTGAAAGGGGAATATGTTGAGCTTGGTTGAGGTACTGAAAAGTATCCTTCGCTTTTTGTGCATTTGGAGTGTATTTGACACTCGGATCGGCCGAGTAAGCCTGCGTCGAATATCGTGGGTATTCTGACAGCTTAGTCGAATCGTAATGATCGGCTTCAGAGCGAGTCTGAAAAGTTTCCTCGATCTTTTGTATAGGCGAGGCTTGTTCGAAAGTTTCTCGAACGAATACGTCGGGCGAGAAGGCGATTCGGACGTGAGGGCCGTGCCTTGCGCTGTCGCTGGGTTCAGCGGGCTCGCTGTGTGGCCGGTAGGGCGCACTGCATGGGCTACTCGGCCCAGCTTCGCCGTCGCCCTCCTCCCCTTGCAAGGGGAAGTAGGAAGGCCGGCGTTCCATCGAATTGATCGAGTTTTAGCTCGTTTCGATGCCTCTATGTGTGAAAAATAGAGGGTTTTGGAGGTGGACTCGCTTGCCAGAGCGTCTTTCCAATGCTCAGATGGCAGGGTCCTACCTCGTAGCTTTGAAAAAAAGCTTCCTTAGACGGTAAATTAGAGCGGAGGAGCTGAGTAATTTACCGGCGTGCCCACAGCGGTCGATTACGAGCTTAAGGCTATGTAATCCGGGCGACACGGCTCGGAACGTCCCTCGGGCGTGCGAGCTAAAGAGAATATCGATAGCTGCACCGGGTGGCGTCCTAACAGATGAACTACGTTGGGCAATGAGCAGGATGAATAATCACTGGACTCGTAGATGCCAATGCGAGATCTGCGTGGAGAGAAGGACTGGCTTGTAGAAAGCAGTAAAAAATCGTTCTTGAGATGACTTCGTGTAGCAGAAGGTTCGTCAGCTTGGTGCGTGTAGAAATCTTCGTACTTCAGAGTGTGTCGTCGTCGAGAGCGGAGAGTGGAATGAAATGCCAGGCTCTGAACGAGGTATTTATAACAAAAAGTGGTGTCCACTTTATGGTTAGTATGCAAATTAGTTTCGTCAACTAATTTGGTACGATCAAACTAGCTTCGGATTGGCTCGCTCAATTTCGTAAATTCGACTGTGCAATCTCATTGGTTCGCACAGTGTTTTCCCAGTATCTGTGCATATGATAGCTGAGTTGGTCTTCCGAGGTGGTTTCCCTGCGTCCGTTGCTTTGACGGGGTCCCCGGGGGTGGCTGAACGACCTTGAGTTTTCCTGTTTGAGGTTTCTCATTCAAGGCGACTTGTTTCGAGATTTTTGTCGCATCTCTCTCGCCCAGTAAATGTTTGGGGAGGTCGCCTTGCGTGTTCTCATTCAAGGTGACTTGTTTCGAGATGTTTGTCGCATCTCTCTCGCCCAGTAAATGTTCGGGGAGGTCGCCTTGCGTGTTCT
This sequence comes from Adelphocoris suturalis, assembly GCA_030762985.1. NCBI lineage: Eukaryota > Metazoa > Arthropoda > Insecta > Hemiptera > Miridae > Adelphocoris > Adelphocoris suturalis. The sequence goes on along the minus strand of CM061046.1, from coordinate 74,442,294 downwards.
CATTCAAGGCGACTTGTTTCGAGATGTTTGTCGCATCTCTCTCGCCCAGTAAATGTTTGGGGAGGTCGCCTTGCGTGTTATTCTTTAATATTTCACTTTTGGGAGAGAATTTAGTATTTTCTCTCTGGTGAAATATTTTGTTTGACGGAGTTGTAACTCGACGTCTTATAAATATTTTTGTGATGTGCCTACCTCTTTTTGGTAGCCCTGAAAAGGGCTGTTGAAAAGAGGTGGTGGATTTCACCACAGGGGCCTCCCCAAGACGTCGCGTTATCAACGACGACGCCGATGGGGGAGAACTGGGAGGTCTACTCGGAACTCTCCGTAGGAGAACCTCGCCAGTTGGGGCGGAGGCGGAGGTGCAGGCCTCGCGTCCCGTCCCTGTGGTGCGCCCCGGCCTCGTCGGTTTCGACGAGCGCCGCGGGGCGGCCGTGGCCGGCCCGAGCTCTGCCGACGGGAACCAAACCCGCGAGGGTTTGGCCCGCGGCCGCGGCTGGGCTGTTGCGGAGGAGCCCGGGAGGTGCTTGGCTCTGACCACCCCGCAGTGCTCATTTCCTCCCAGCGAGGAACCGGCACGTCGCCCGAGGATATCCACTGTCTGGGTACCGCTGGTAGCTGGTGAGCGGGCGGAGGCGTAGGCAGCGGCTGGGCGGGTGGAGCTGGTGGCTGGAAGGGCCGGGGCCTCGTCCAAACCACCTCTGTGGGAGCGTTCGCCGTCTTCTCCTCTTTCCTCGGCGAAGGCGGGAGCGGTTCGAGCGGTGCAGGGAGGGTTTCCTCTGCGAGGAGGAATTCCTCTACTTCTTCTGTCATCATAGGAGAGCTGGAGGCTGCCATGGTTGAGATTGGTATGATCTCTGGCTGTGGGGTGCTCCATATTTATACCTCCCACTGTTCCTACCCGAGAAAAATGGGCGTGGCCTGTTTTGAGCGCAGTCACCCACTTTTCGTCAAATTTGGTAGAAGGAACGCGCCCTCTGGCGGATTTCCGGGGAGTTTTCTCCTTATTTTCTGTCTGATTTTGTGACACAGATTGTCCTTGCGATACAGCTTCTTCCGAGTGTAGAGTATAAGCTGGCTTGATTTGCTGTTTGGGAACTTTCTTAGTATGTTCGCCAATTTGCACAGTAACCGAAAACTTATCTCTTTTAACCACTTTGAATGGTCCCGTGTAAGGACATTGCAGAGAGGTGAGCTGTGTGGGCACTCTGATATAGACATGTGTACATGTATCCAAATTTTTGGGCATGTTAACGGCATATTTCGTATTATTATGTTTAATATGCGTAGGCCGGAAGAAAAGAGGTTCCGAAAGGTTCGTAGAAGTTACGAAAATGTCTCCTGGGAGTGGTACGTCAATCCCGTAAACTTTTTGGAAAGGCGTAGTTTCAGTCGCCGGGTCTACTACCGTACGCATGGCGAGTAGAACTTTGGGAAGTGCATCGAGCCAATTTTCGTTTTGAGCTTTGAGAGCTTCTTTCAAAGATCTGTTTCTGCGTTCTACCATACCGTTTGTTGATGGTTTGTATGGTAACGTGTGAGTATGTTTTACTCCGAGACGTTCCATAATGGAATTGAACAGATCTGATTCAAATTGGGTGCCCTGATCACTTGTGATGTATTTAGGTACGCCCTTTGAAGCTACCCAAATATTGATAAAGGCATTTGTGATTGTGGTTGTTTCGATGTTGTTAAGAGGGACTGCCTCTAGCCAACCCGTTGCTCTATCAACCATCATCAAAATGTAACGTTTCCCTCCTTTTGCTAAAGGTAAGGGTCCGGTAATATCCACGTGTACGTGTGAAAATTTGTTTGCCGTTTCAAATTCGGAGTAAGGGAGCTTCACGGAGCGCGTGATTTTTGCTCGTTTGCAAGTTTCGCACGCTCGGACCCAGTTTGAGACATCTGCACGTAGTCCGTGCCAAAAATATCGTTGTTTAACTTTATACACTGTAGAGTGTATACCTGGGTGTCCCAAATTGTGAATTTGGCTTATTATTTCTTCCCTTATTTCGTTTGGAATATAAGGTCTAGGGTGTCCTAGGTCTAGGTTACACCAAATTTCTCCTTGAGAGAATTCAACTCGTGTGAGTTTCAATTTGTCCTCCGCGGTAGGGGGAGAGCGAATTTGTGAATTTGAAATGTGCAGTAGAAGATTGCATTCTATTGCAGCCGTAATTTTCGAAATTTAAGCTATGGGTGGACCCTCGTTTGTCTGTGTTGAAATCGATTTCGTTTGAATTTCAACCGGATCGAAGGGTCTGGAGAGTGCGTCGGCGACGACGTTGCTCTCTCCGGAAATATGACGAATGTCACTCGTCATTTGAGAGATGTATGTTAGCCATCTTAATCTCATTTTAGAAAAATGAGCATTCTTTTTAAGCATCGTGCCTAGCAGAGGCTTGTGATCCGAACAAATATGGAAGGATCTGCCGTCCAAGTCGTTGTGCCAGTGAATGCACGCTTGGTAAACGGCGAACATTTCCTTGTCGAACGATGCTTTGTTCTTCCATTGTTCTGGAATCTCTTTACTGAAAAATCCCAATGGTTGGTACGATTTCGAGCCATGTTTGTCTGTAATTTCTTGTTCTAGTGCCGCTCCGATGTGTGTGTCGGACGCGTCACAGTCTAATCTCCACTCCGCCGTAGGGTGTGGGTGAGCAATGTTATGCAATGTTGCTTTGATCATTGCTTGCTTTAAGCTGTTAAAAGCTTTTTCTCTCTCTGATGTCCATTCGATAGGTGTTCTGTCATTTTTTTTGTTTGACTGAATGGAGTCATACAGAGGTTGTGCCGTGTGAGCGAATTTGCTCGAGCATGCTCGGTAGAAACCACACATACCTAGGAATCTGCGTAGACTTCGTACGTCTACTGGCCTAGGAAATTGTTCTATGGCTTCTATTTTGTCTCGTTTAGGAATTATTCCTTCCTTCGAGATAGTGAAACCTAGGAAATCGACGGTAGGTTTCGAAAAAATGCATTTATCAAAACCTACTCGAAGTCCGTGTTCCCCTAGTTTGTCAAAAATTTGTCTGAGGTGGTTCATGTGTTCGTTATAATTCTTCGAAGCCACCAGGATGTCATCTAGATATACAAATGCGAAATCAAATTTTCGCATGATGCTGTCCATGTATCTTTGCCATGTTTGAGCCGCTCCGGCCAAACCCATGCTCATTTTCTTAAACTCATAAAGACCGAAAGGTGTAATAATCGCAGTTTTATGAGCGTCATCTGGGTGCATCGGAATATGATAATACGCTGATTTTAAATCTATTGTTGAATAGATTTGCGTATCATGTAAATTCGCTTGGAACGAGCGAATGTGATTAGGAGCGTAGGCGTCTTTCTTCGTTTTCGCGTTGAGGAAACGGTAATCGCCGGTGATTCTCCATGACCCGTCTTTTTTTGGCACACAGTGTAACGGAGATGCCCATTCGGAATCCGATGGTGCAATTATGCCTTCTGAAAGCATTTCGTCAAAAGTCTTTTTGACTTGAGCCCGTTTTTCTCCTGCCATGGGTCTTGCTCGGAAGTGTACTGGAGTTCCTTCCGTGGTTATACGGTGGTAAACCCCGTTGTTCTTCCATTTACCATGAATTTTGCTCATTTTATCATTGTATTTGTTAATGATAGAGCGAATGTTTTCGTCCTCCGTGATTTGCACGTCCTCTGGTTGAGGTGTATTGTCACGGTGAGGGATAGTAGCTGCAATTTGTTCGTCAGTGAACTTTTTGTTCATGACTGCAGCTATTTTTTGATCGGCATAGCACTTCATTTTATCTTTATAAATGTACTTGTGTTTGACCCGTATTCCGATATCCCAAGATTCGAGGAATGGGATACCTAGGATCGCTAGATCAACTTTCGTGATCATAAACTCGGTGGTCATGTCCCCGAGGCCGATGTTAATTGTTGTGTCAGCTCGCCCTAGTGTATCTATAGGGGCTCCGTTAGCTGCTGTGAGCTTAACGTTGGACTTGAGAATTTTCAAGCCCAATTTTTTTGTGACATTGTGGGGCAGAATGTTCACTTCTGCTCCCGTGTCAATGAGAAATTCAGTGCCATTCAGTTTGCACTTGAAAAAAAGCCTTTTATACTCAGTAGACTGCCGGCGTATAGGCTCAGATACACTGGCAGTTATTCGTTTTCCGAATTCTCTGTGTCGGAAGTCGGAACGGTACTTTCTTGTACCGATTGCTGAGTATTTTCGGTAGAAACCCGTGTTTTAGGCTGGCTTATAGTCGCAGCCTTCCTGTTAGTTTTGGAAGCAGTGTTCGTCTTCCAAGTGCAGTGTTCTGGGTCTGCACATTTGCGAGTTTTGTTACCGAAACGTGCGTGGTTTCGACAGACATAGGCCGTCGGTTTGTGAGGCTTACTCTCCACTGGTTGAGGTTTGAAATCAGCTTGTTTCGGGAGGGCTTTTTTGAAACCAGTATTTATGGGTTTCGGAGTAGATTCAACTCCTCGTATGTTCAGAGAAGTATTCTCTGCTCTGTACGCGTGTAGCGTATCAGCTAGGTCGAGCCGGGAGGTCGTGGTAGGCTGAGCTGCGACCATACCTCGTGCTTCGATGGGAAGAGTCTCAATCCACTTTTGAGTGATTAGAGCTTCCGAAAAGTACCCAACAGCTTTTGAGTACATCTCGTGGTACTTGGTGCTGGGTTTTTTGGCGAGAGATGCGGGGTCCTCGAGTGCGAGGAGCCTGTCCTGTAAGGACAACCCATATTCTCGTTGGAGGCGTTGTTTGGCCTCTTCGTAGGGAGCGTGGGGTGCCATGAGGTAAGCTGAGTCGATAGCTTCCCTCATTTCTTCTGGTACCCACTTGTATATAGCTGAGAAGCATTCGTTTTGCGTTCTCATGTGTTTTCTCACGCAGTATTGATCGAACTCGGCGAGTGCACGATCAATATTCTTCTTTTGGAAGACTGGTTTTTGATAATCTCCCATCTCCTCTAAAAGTGCTTGAAAACCACCTTGTGTAGAGGGATGTTGCGTGAGATGTGGGGCGTAGAGGCCCGGCGGGGGTCGCACGCCCGCAGTGGTTCCCTGAAATCCACTAGCTTCATAAGAGGGAACGAAATGCTCCGTGTTGAGCCTGTTCAAAGGCGGGGTCACCATTTGTAGTGGATTTATATAAGTTTGACTTGGCGTAGGTAGGCCAAGTCGGACATTTATATCCCGGTTATGCGGGTTAGTCTCCAGGCCACCCCCGCGAGGAATGCGGGAGGAACCGCCAAGGTCAACTGGTTTCGCGGACTGAAAGGGGGGATAGTCCGTGTCGCAGCCGCGTGGAGCGCTAGGCTCGCGCCGTAAGTGCTGGGTTCGATCAGTTTGGTACTGAGCCGTTTTGTAATATTCCGGCCTTAGATTTATATCTGAAAGGGGAATATGTTGAGCTTGGTTGAGGTACTGAAAAGTATCCTTCGCTTTTTGTGCATTTGGAGTGTATTTGACACTCGGATCGGCCGAGTAAGCCTGCGTCGAATATCGTGGGTATTCGGACAGCTTGGTCGAATCGTAATGATCGGCTTCAGAGCGAGTCTGAAAAGTTTCCTCGATCTTTTGTATAGGCGAGGCTTGTTCGAAAGTTTCTCGAACGAATACGTCGGGCGAGAAGGCGATTCGGACGTGAGGGCCGTGCCTTGCGCTGTCGCTGGGTTCAGCGGGCTCGCCGTGTGGCCGGTAGGGCGCACTGCATGGGCTACTCGGCCCAGCTTCGCCGTCGCCCTCCTCCCCTTGCAAGGGGAAGTAGGAAGGCCGGCGTTCCATCGAATTGATCGAGTTTTAGCTCGTTTCGATGCCTCTATGTGTGAAAAATAGAGGGTTTTGGAGGTGGACTCGCTTGCCAGAGCGTCTTTCCAATGCTCAGATGGCAGGGTCCTACCTCGTAGCTTTGAAAAAAAGCTTCCTTAGACGGTAAATTAGAGCGGAGGAGCTGAGTAATTTACCGGCGTGCCCACAGCGGTCGATTACGAGCTTAAGGCTATGTAATCCGGGCGACACGACTCGGAACGTCCCTCGGGCGTGCGAGCTAAAGAGAATATCGATAGCTGCACCGGGTGGCGTCCTAACAGATGAACTACGTTGGGCAATGAGCAGGATGAATAATCACTGGACTCGTAGATGCCAATGCGAGATCTGCGTGGAGAGAAGGACTGGGTTGTAGAAAGCAGTAAAAAATCGTTCTTGAGATGACTTCGTGTAGCAGAAGGTTCGTCAGCTTGGTGCGTGTAGAAATCTTCGTACTTCAGAGTGTGTCGTCGTCGAGAGCGGAGAGTGGAATGAAATGCCAGGCTCTGAACGAGGTATTTATAACAAAAAGTGGTGTCCACTTTATGGTTAGTATGCAAATTAGTTTCGTCAACTAATTTGGTACGATCAAACTAGCTTCGGATTGGCTCGCTCAATTTCGTAAATTCGACTGTGCAATCTCATTGGTTCGCACAGTGTTTTCCCAGTATCTGTGCATATGATAGCTGAGTTGGTCTTCCGAGGTGGTTTCCCTGCGTCCGTTGCTTTGACGGGGTCCCCGGGGTGGCTGAACGACCTTGAGTTTTCCTGTTTGAGGTTTCTCATTCAAGGCGACTTGTTTCGAGATTTTTGTCGCATCTCTCTCGCCCAGTAAATGTTTGGGGAGGTCGCCTTGCGTGTTCTCATTCAAGGTGACTTGTTTCGAGATGTTTGTCGCATCTCTCTCGCCCAGTAAATGTTCGGGGAGGTCGCCTTGCGTGTTCTCATTCAAGGCGACTTGTTTCGAGATGTTTGTCGCATCTCTCTCGCCCAGTAAATGTTTGGGGAGGTCGCCTTGCGTGTTATTCTTTAATATTTCACTTTTGGGAGAGAATTTAGTATTTTCTCTCTGGTGAAATATTTCGTTTGACGGAGTTGTAACTCGACGTCTTATAAATATTTTTGTGATGTGCCTACCTCTTTTTGGTAGCCCTGAAAAGGGCTGTTGAAAAGAGGTGGTGGATTTCACCACACAGATAAAAAAATAATAAACCAATAGGTTTTTATTCAGTTAGTATGGAAAACACGTACGAAACTGAATTACCTCAACCCCTTATGTAAACTAACTGTTTATGTCACCCAAAACAGTTGTAGTACAAAATGGTGGCTTCCCAATGAACGCAATTTTTCCCCCAAGTTTTCTTCCAATAATTTCTGAACCTAGCGTTAGAATGTGTAATCCCCTCCACCCCATCACATCTCTAACGGTGTAACCAATTGTTGAGATATCGAAGTGAAACTCATGAGTTGTTTTTGGGTTGCCAAAAATTTCAGAAATCACCCAAAAGTTTTTTGACTACCCAATGGGGTAGGGAGGATTGGGTACTTGGAACATTTTTCCATTTTTTGCCGGGTGATACCACATTGTAAAGCTTCCTCTGAACGGCGCTGATGAACCTGTGTGATGAACTGGATTGAAATATTGAAAATTCACCTTCGAAAAACCATTTTCTATAAAGTTTTGAAGGGCTGAAGAACAACATCATCAGTGGAAAGGTACGAAATACAATAATCTCATTCTAAATGTTCAAAAATCTATCCTATTACCGAAACACACTGTTTTCTTACGTTGCAAAGTGTTGCAGGACCAACAGACCTTAAGTAAAATTGGTTTTTAGAAGGTCAATGTTCAATATTTTAATCCAGTCCATCACACAGGCAACCTATCTTTAGAAAAAAAAACGCTGCAAATTATTACACAATGGTTTATTATTCCTGTGATAGATAGGTAGCCCTTCTACGCAGATCATTGGTCCATAATTATTAAACCCCTTATGTAATATACGATCAGAACATGGCGCATCGTGCCTCGGAGAAGGATTCACACTTTTAGTGAATTTTTGAAGAAAATTAAGCTATTGCTCTCGCCTCAAAATTTGTAGAATGTGAAGTTTTGAAAAAATGTTATGCAGAAATCCGTTTCAGGCTATTCTGAATCATATTCTGAAGTTGTACGCATTTTTTTATGTATGTATGTATGTATGTATGTATCTATGTGTCATTCCAGACGATAACTGTCCAAAGAATTGTGCTAGAAACTTCAAACAAATTTTAAAATGTTAAGGACACAAAACGAAAGTTCAAGTTCGTTGGCCAGCATGATCGGATTACATCTTCGGGTTGAAATGTTCAAAAATGTAGTCAAAAATTTCAAAATAGCCTGTTTTTTTTCGATTTGTTGTGCGAAATAATTTTTTCAGCATACTAACATGTGGTATATTCGGAATCAGCGTAAAATTTCCTATAAGAATATGTATCAAGTTTTCAAAAATTTCAAAGTTGAAAAATCAGTCAAAAATCGAAATAATGCCGTTCGCTAGTTGTAAAAATCGGTAATATTTGCATGAAACATTGTCCAAATTCAGATTGAACTACTCTTATGGAAGTATCCCTGTATAACCAATCCTAGAACCATGCTGTTTAAAACATAGGTGCTTGTTAAAAAAAAAAAAAATGTAATCACAACTGATGAGTTTACTCTGTGAAATATTCCGTCCTCCGATTCTCTCGGTCGCTCTCTTTAATGTTTTACGCTCAACTGTTTTAGGACTTGATGTAGCTTTAATACTGACTGTGGCTTAGAAAATATCAGCCATGAAATTATGAAGAAGTTCTATTTATGTACGTACTAGCACGCAGACCCAAAATCATAAACTAAAATTTCTCTATAAGAAGATTTCTTCAAAAATTCGCTCATGGGGTGATACTGCATGACTGAACTTTTTACAGTTCCAAGACCCCGCAATTTCACTCTTCAAAGTAAAGATGTGTAAAACAACAAAAAAATGAAGCTTGAAGTAATCTACGTTAGCGCATGCGCAGAATGGAGTGAGAAAAATGAAATTGATAGGGAACAATCTGCAGCCTAACCCACAAATTCCCAGAAAATGTAATCCAAATCTGATGAAAACTAGAGTATACTTTTGCGCATGCGCAGGAGCTAATAATGATGCAATCAGGTTGAAATTAGCATGGAATAATTAAACGATTCTCCCACAACTATGCACCAAATATGAGCGGGATTGGACGACTAGGGCGTAAAAAATTATGCTTGAAGGAATTTACGTTAACGCATGCGCAAAACGCAGTGATGATTTGAGAAGTATTGAATTAATAGTGGACTATTTAAAGCCTAATCCGCAGATTCCCTAAAAATTTCATCAAAAACTTGAAATGAGGCTCGTTTAAAAAGAAATACATATTCGCGCACACGTAATAGCTACTAATGATAGGATTATGTTGAAATTGCTAGGGAATGCTCAAATTAACCTCTTCCACCTATCCTCCAGATTTGAGCGAGATCGGGCAACGAGGGCGTGAGAAAATTATGTTTGATGGAATTTACGTTTGCGCATGCGCCGAGTGAAGTCTTGATTTGGGAACAACGAAACTCATAGGGGACCATCTTCATCCTAACCCGCACATACCATGAACATTTCTTAAGAACCGGTTGAATATTGAGGAAATTGAGGAAATTTTATCACTGTAAAAAAACAACAGCCGTTTGATATTAGTGGAGACCACAACTTTTAAATCTCTCGAAAGTGAAAACAATGCTTTACCTATGCGTTACCTATAGATAGACTTGGGAGCAATTTAAGAGATGAAATTCAGCAATTAGGTACCAATACTTCACTAGTAGGCACATCGCACGGACAATAGTTAGTAAACTCGATTTCGCAACGTTGTAATTGGAACCATATGACCTGATAATTCCAATATTGGTATTATATCAGCTGATATTTACAAGGCAATTTTTATGTATTCCAGTATCAATATCTAGTGATTTCTGATGGAATTTCGAGCTTGATCGTCTATTCAATAGATCCGCTAGCAGCGCGTGATTTCTCTATCTTCTCGCGTTTAGAAATTCCAGGTTTTTTTTTTTTTTTTAATTTTTTTTCAAGCCCTAAGGGAAAGCGAACTATTAACGTTGCAGGTGGTTTTAATCGATTCTTTGAGATTATATTTATCATTGACAAGCAAAAAATTATAACTGTTACTTGGAAAGTTTTCGAGATCTCGATTTTGGTTTATTATTTCCAATAATAAGCCTATGTGATCGTATAGCAAAAAATTTGTATCCCCCCCCCCCCCCCCCCCTCAGACTTTGTCACTTTACGTTTCAAGGTGCGTAGAATCCAAATTTGAAATGTCCGTCCGCCGTTCGGGCCATAAAAAGCCTAAGAATTGACTTTAAAAACCCGATCATTCGCACATAGACTCCATTTGGGGTCTAGTTGGTCCTAACGTTTAACCATCCCGATCGCTTTACTCGCATAGATGCTATGGGCCAAAACGGACGAAAAAGTGTCTTTTTCGAGGTTTTGAGTGTTAGACTTACGCACGCTTGGCGGGGGGTCACGGTGGGTGGTGGAGTGAGAGGAGGCGCCGCAGCACCTTGGGTGACCAGGGGCGTAGCAGAGGGGTGTAAGAGAATGGATATTTTATTACTTTTACGTGTTATACCCATATAATACGCCGCGCCAACCTGAGGGGGTGTGTCATTAGGGGCATAGTGGAGTAGCAGAAAGGCGTCCGGGGCGTAACGGAACGGATATAATATATATTTTAACTTATATTTTATTACTTTTACCCCATATAACATTAAACCTACCTTGAACACACTAGTATATTTAGTATATAATATCATACTTTAATATGTTACAAAAATAATTGATCCAGCCCATCTAAAATCCTTCGTTTTTCTTCTTCCCAAAATCTTCTCAGATAGTTCGAAGCAAATCGTTTTAAATTAAAATTGCATTACATGGGCAGGTTGGAGTCTGAACCCTCTGGATGAATAGCTGTCTACTTATATTTCTGCCATAGGTAAGTGGGGCGTCGTCACCCAAGTAATTTCGGACGCAGAATCGACTGGGATATATCCCAGATGCTTTTGGAATCCAGTGTACCTACGGGTTTAGTTTTATTCCTATAGAAATTAGCTCCGTGGATTGAATGAGACCCCTCGGGTGGCTGTACGATCATCCATTTGCTCCCCATCGGGAAGCAAGCCTGTAACACGAGAACAGAGGTGGATACTAGAAAAGAAACTGGCGAAACCCCCAGAGCATGCTGGTTACTATAGCTGGCTATCTGATTCAGAAATAATGAACCATTATGTAATAATTTGCAGCGTTTTTTAATGTTTAGCCCTTTAATACAACCCTTTAGGGTTGATAAAAATGGGTGCCGAGCTTCTAGGACCATCTAGACTCCAAATGTGATTTTTTTACACAAGTTTCATATAGTTTGGTGAAGTATTTTCGAAGAAAAGCCGCGGACGGCTGACGGACGGATTTTTTTTTTTTTTTTTTTAATTTGATTTTTGGATTCTACGCATCTTGAAACGTAAACCAAAAAATTTTCTGGGGGTATTAAAATTTTCTGGAGGTGTTAAAATTTTCTGGGGGGGGGTTACTTGGTCGATTACAAAGGTTTATTATTGAAAATCGTAAACCAAAATCGTTCAAAAAGTTCCAGTCATGCAGCATGATCGTATGAGCGAATTTTCATAAATGGTCGTATTACATTTGTGTTAAATTCTGTTGAAATTTGAGCACCTTGGGGACAAATAAAAATGTTATTATACGTTTTATAGCAAATTAACTTTGCTTCCAATAAACAAACGATTTTGTGGATTTTTACAATTTTTTCAAGTATTCCTATCGATTTTTAGCTTATTTTAATGAAATTCAAGTACATTTTTCAGTACAATTTTGTGCTTAAATTTTTAAACGTAGTAGTTCATGTTCGATTAATTTTTTTCAAGTAGCATTCTGCTAAAAAATAGAAATTTGTTCATTTTTAGCGGTTTTTGCATTTTTTAGTGATTTTTTTAGTACATTTAAAAAAATTGTTTACAAAAAGAAAGAATAATAATGAAATATGCTCATCAATATCCTATCCAATTAATATATTTACATTCACAAATTATGTTAGAAAGCTCCATCACAGCAATTTGATAAATTATAGTAATATATAGATTTGGGTACCTAATGGAAATATGAACGACTTCGAAGCTAAATATATTATATTTTTCTATTATCTACAACATTTACAATTGTAACAAATATACATAATTGATGACGAAAATTCAACACTTCGACCATATTGAGAACTTCGAAATAGCACTAGGTTCACTTCTGCACCAATGAAAATGTAAACCAAAAATAATGCATACGAAAATGTCCAAAACACGTATTCAACACGGGAAAATCCATAAAATACCAATTTATATAATTTAATAACATTCATCCAATTATTTACATAATGAATATAAAATTAATAGGTAGGAACGCGTCCTCCATGATGAATACTTTCAATCAAGTAAGGGAACTTAATAAAAATATATGTTATACATAAATATTGCCTATATCATGTTTCTCTGGAATGAAGGAGGTAGAAACGCAAAGTTGGATTGTTTCAAACAAGAAATTGTACTTATCAAATTAAACAATTTTAATATCCACAATTATCCCTTTTCAGTGTGTGGGTTTACCACGTTCGTCGTGGCTTCCTTTTTTTTCAAGCGGCAGTTCTTATTTCACAACTAAATTTTCTTCGACCAATTACAATTTTTTTTAAACAAACGATTCAAAATAAAAAATTGCTTAAATGTTAAAAACTATCGCCGACTCACGGCCTCTCAACCGTTCAATTTTGACATTATTTTAATTTACCATTACCTAGTGGGCTTGCCCACTTGATAATGTTAATTCCATTTGAAAGATTTGTAGGGGTAGTTGGGTGGCCATGTTCTTCATCAGCATTGCTGGTTTTGTGGTCTAATTTGAGGAATATTTGTCCTATCTAGATCTCTAACTGTCCAAGCAATTACCTGCCAATGGTATTACCGACCGCCACCACCACTGGTCCCAAACTTGTCGAATCCACGCTTGCGCATCCTCTAGAATCATCGATTCCGAGAGCTTTGCGTCGCAGAACGCCAAAACCTTGCTCCAAGGAAACAAACTATGGAGGAACTGGCCGGTATGCATGACTGTACAAAAGGAAATCTGAATGGAACCGACTAAAGGAAAAAAGATTAAAATAATCAGTTCATTTGAATCCTTTTTTTCTTCTATTCGTTTATTTCTTGGTTGGGGATATTTGCAGGTACAGTACCAACGAATGAAATGCTATTTATAGGTGCACACAAGAGGAAAAATGAGTAATATTTACCGAGTAGAAGACAAATGGTAATTTTTTACATTTGTGGGAGAGATGTGGTGTTCGCAGGACTTATTTTTTCCCCGGTATCTATCTTCTCATCAATCAGTGGGTTACAAACGAGTTGAGATGGTGATTATCTCAGATTCTCCAGATGATCTAGTATAAGATCGTGTACAACCGATCTTAGAGAAATTTTACAAAGATCAGTTTTAGCTTAAATCAGTGGTTTAACGCTCACTTTGCTCGTATCTCAAAATTACATAACATCAAGTAGTAAATCCCTAAGTAATATAGATTAGATATTGTTGTGGCTAGTTGAAACTGCACTGTATCTGCGCATAACTTTCTATTCGTACGTTACCTTTTATGAGGTTTTCTTTTAAAGAGTTCCGAGCAAGAACCTTTAAAAGAAAACTTGATAAAGGGTAAATGAATATACAGAGTGGAACCGAATAAGTGAAGATTAAAAATGAAAAAATAAAAAATTCTCAGAACTCTCCAACTCTGAGTTTCACGTTTGAATTAAATAGTTTTACACTTAAAAACACAATTGAGCATAACAAATAAACTAAAAAATTGTGAATTGATGAGTAAAACTCGGTTAAGACGGAGTTGGAGAGATCTGCAAGTGTTACCATTCAATTCAGCGTGAAAAAGTACGTAGAAACAGACCCTAAACTCACAGGTTCGAAGAGGGTCATTTTTCAAGAAAACCCATGATTTCCACGTTTTTCAACATCAAAACATAACTTTCTCTTCCATTTATGAAAGCAAAAGTAAAATTTACTATACAGTTAGAAATAGTATTGGATGAAGCAGTTTTTGTGAAATTTGACAGCCTCTAAGACCAATTTTGTGGAAGACGCTAATATTTGAAAACACATAATTCTAAATTCTTTAAAAACGTTTGAAAAAAGAACGTTTGAAAAAAACGTTTGATTAAAGTTACGTCTGATCAAAGTTAAATCGCTAATAAAATGATCTATTATTATGGTAAATTTAGAGCCGAATATCCGAAAATGAGGTGAAAAATGGAAATAAGTGATGCACGAGTTGAGAAATAGAGATTTTATGAAGTAAGATTGATGAAGTCGGAGAAGTCAGATGAAGTAAGAGATTGTATGAAGTCGAAAAAACACGAAAAAATCATAACTTTCGAACAGATAGAGATAGGATACTTGCTCAGGTGGAGTTGTACTACATTTCTGATGCAGATTTTAAAAAAACCACTTATCTGGTTCTACCCTGTACATTATGAAGATATTTACTCTTCCATGAATGTTCAATTTAATACCAGGCACCTGAAGAGCAAATATTCGTAGGTAATGCTTGATAAATTTTTGAATATGAGGTATTCCGGTGGGTCAAAATTTTAGACCTTAAAATTATCCAATGCCTTTGAAAACCAGCGACACCCAATTTTAGCTCAAATTCCAGATTAGTTTCGTCATAAGAGATTACTCATGATGCCTAAGAATCTGGATCTTAGCATCATAGCCTCCCACCCCTCGCCAGAACTGATGACAACTTTACAACCCAGTTTAAATGGGGAAATCCTCGTGCTAGGATATGCGTTTACCAACCTTTCCGATTGTCCGGTTGAAAACATTCGCCAACATAATTATTGTGCTCACACAATCTCTCAGCGTTTCTAACTCTTCATCCAATCCAAAATCAACATACCCTAGACACCAACACTAGAAAACATTAGAAATAATTCATTCTTGAAGATTGAAACACCATCCAATGGTCTTTTCAATGCGCCTACAGACCACGTCTGATGAAGGAGGTGGAAATTGTTAAAGCTTTCTTTTTGTTGAAGTTTGTTGAATCCTACTTACAAGAAAAAGATATCCTTTAAGGAAGTTATATTGAAATTATTAAACCCAGCATAAATAATAATTTTTGTAACCATCGATAACCAAAAGTAGCCCTGAAAATGCCAATAACATATTTTGTAGGTTTTTTTTACATTAAAACAAAAAAGGGCTGTCCTAACGCCTTCCTGCGAGAAGCGACTGTAATGAGTCTGGCGATTTGGCTATTTTTATCGGTGGAACGGTTTTTGATTTAGTTTGGGGTGAATTGGAACTGGCAACTCCTTCGATACCCTACGCTTATCAGAACCAGTTTAATTTTTACCAAACACTCGAGCGGAAATTGCCAGAATTCGACCATTTTAGTTTACTCATTTGTAATAATAATTACTTTTTTTATATATCTACCTACCGCTTTCCGATCGTATAAACTACTAATATTTCATTTATAAATGTGCCTATTTACTAAAAGTCCTGTAATCAACGATTTTTTTGGTTTATTATTTTCAATAATAATCCAAGGAAATAATCGACCAAGGAAAAAAAATCATGTTTGAAGATGCGTTGAATTAACCTTTTTATTCTGTAGCCTGATGTATGTTTTCTCAATAAACAAACATCATTGTTGACCACATCCATGCGTAGTATCCAAAAATTGCCGTTTTCAATTCTATTGCCGTTTTTTTTCAAGAACCAGCTGGGTACGTCGACTTATTTACATAGGAAATTCCAAAGGTTACTTATTATAAATAATTAACGAAAAATGTATATTTTTATCTGATTTATTTTCTCATTTTGCTCCTGAGTCTACCTAGTTAGCGGAAGCATTGTTTTCACTTTTAGGTGAAGAAACATTTGCTGTCTCCGAAATCAAAATTTTCACTCGAATTTAACGTTTTAGACCATTCTGAACTTTGGTTTCGTGTCCGTCTGTGTCTGCAAATCCTTACAACAAGCTTAATTTCCACAGCTTTCATCCGATTTTGCTGAAATTTTCAGGGAATGTGCGCGTTAGGCTGTGGATGGCACTCTACTTATTTCATTCGTTTCAAATCATTACTTCATTCTGCGCATGCGCAAACGTAAACTACCAGAAGCATTTATTTATTTATTTTATTTTTTCCGTTCCTTGATTGAACGATTTTGACTTTTCACGCTACTTCTTGATTTACTATTTTCCGCTATGGAATTTTTCATGATTATTTCAAAATTTCAAAGACTATACATTCGTGTTACGGATACGAGGAAGCTATGTACCACAACCAACTATTATTCAAAATTGCTATATCACGCTTTTTAATCGCAGTGCTCAGGGCACCAGGAGAGTTTTCCTATTGCGATCCCCACAAACGCCTATCGCTCGCAGGAATCTTAAGAACGCCAAAACAACACTACAGTCCCCAAACGCTTCACGTAGGTTAGGGCGTTAGATTTTCTTGCGTTAAATGGTAGCCTTATTTACTATCATTTTTTGTTTTCCTTTAAATTTTCAATATCTGTGACATCATTATGTGCATGGGGTCTCGTCTAGAAAAGAGGAGTGCAAGGTGACGGGTGTTCATAATTCTGAAATATTGATGGGGAAATAGATAGGTAAGTACTGAAGAAGGAAAAGACGTAGGGCCACAATGTTTCAAATTCATAATGTAAAAAACATATGAGTTCTTCATTCATTGAATGATTGAGTATGCATATTTCCAGGCAGTTTATAATTTAATTCGAATGCGTGTTTGTTTGCCTTGTTACATACTAAATTTTATAGATCAAGAACAATCAATGGAACGAGTACCTATCAAATACCTAATATAAGGGGAAAAGGGCCCACTATCAACAGTCTATTTAAGGCGAGATAATAATTTACGATTTTAAAGCGATAATAACATAAAATAAAATATATTATATTTAAAATGTTTAATGTCTGACTATCGGAAAGTTGAGCGTGGTTGGATCACATGAACCGACCTCGGTTGATAACGTTCATTGATGTTCTGATGATGGAAGTTGGGATGGTGGATGCGCTCACGAGGTGGTGGGCGGTGAAATCACAGGTAACTGTGGAATCGGAGTGTTCTCCATCAAACCTGCCGATGAGAGGAGAAGTGACTGGGGTGCACTGACCGCTGAAATACAAAATAATCAGCATTCAACACCAAGTCATCCACACTACGGAAGTTCTATTTGAGTCAAATGACTTAGAAGTTGAAATGACTTTGAGTCTTTGAATTCAAACTAAAGAGTAGGTCCCAACTAACATTCTCTCCCAGGTTAAAACGTCCTAACTACCAAATACTCCTAGGATAAAACGTCCTCTCTGAATAATTTCGTTAATTACAACTAATCAACAACATTTTGAGTAACTGCACTCTTCTCCAAAAATAACAGCCACCCCATAGAATATATCAGTTCGAGTCCCAGAAATTTACGTTTAAAAACATGGATGGCAGAAAAGAATACCTAAAAAGTCGTTTATCTCAAAATGTGAAAAATGCAGATAGGACAAATAGTCTTAGGAGGGCTGATATAATCCCCCTAGCCTCTCTGTGAATGGTTTTTCCTCTCTAGCAAGTTGATGAGGTAGCCATGAATATAATTTGTAAACAAACTGCACATTTCAGTGGTTATCTTACAAAAGTCGATAAATAAGCGGGAGAACACATAAATAATCCGTTAGTGAATAGTGTAGCAAATGTCCAATCCAACATCAAAATGTAAGGGGAGACGATCACGTTTATACAAACGGTTGAAAAAGGGCACAGTATTGGGGATACAGCTCACAGAGAAACGTACTATCACAGAATCACAGAAGCAAACCACGCAGCAAATGACAATGAGAGCCAATAGGGAATCTAGCTGAAAAGACTTGAGCACCGAGAGGGGGTACAAACAGACAGAGAGGGGAAGGGAATATTAACTTATGACTCATTTTGGAAGTGGCAAGCGTGAATTGATAAGAAAATGAAAGAATCACCAGATAAGGGCAAATAATGTTTTCAAAGTAGTACCTAATGGGAAGTCAGGTAAAGGATTTGAGTGAAAGTGGCCGAAAATGGGATTTCCCTGGACGGGTGACAAGCTCGGAGGAGGTTGACCGGATGTTTTCAGTTTAGGACTGGGTCGGTCCTCGCGTTCATTCTTTCCATTGGGGGGACTGGGATAGTAAGTTTCCTATCTATGAATGTAAGAAACTATTGGTTTTGAATACAGTACACCTAACGGAGGGGTCGCTGAGGATGGGACAACATATCGGGATTTCAAGCCTCACACGCTGGATCTGCTAGGTGTGCAGTCTGGCGAAACGGTACAAACATGGGTGTTGTGGTTGCGGGCGATGAGATGTTGAATTTGACTCGAATATTGACATTTGATTAATTATTGTGGATCATCCGGACTAACAAAGCTCTAATTGGAAAGCGCCTGATTGTCCAACAACACTTCAGGCTCCAAGGCTCAGACCACAAACACTCTCAAGAACATTTTGGCGTAAACTACCCCCAAGAACAATTCACAATACCACATCTACCTGTCCATCACACACGGCAGCACGAAAAACAACGGGGAATGAAAGGATTGTGAGAGCCATGGGAGTAAAATACGAGTACCTACAAATGTTATAATGAGTAGGATATGCGATAGGTTACAAAATGGTAACGTTTCTAATCCAACAGCACACGACTGCACTCCACGTAGCAGCCAACTTCTGTCTGACTCCGCACAACTCCAACGAATTAAATCACTCGCGACGAAGTTATGGAAACGAAGAAAATGGAAGTTAATTAAGAACGTTGTCTTTTCCACAAAATAATGAGTTACTATGTTAGAACTATTTTGACGGCTATGTCATCATCAGTAACAAACAATAACTCTTTATTGTAACTTTAACATTGTAACTATTTATTTTGTGGATTAAGGCAACGTTCTTCATTAACTTCCAGTTAGGTATGTACTTCATTATCCAAGGGCAGTTGAACCGCTAAGCTTGTTGGAACATCTGTAGAAGCTATCGGAAATTCTGGCATGATGGAACAGCAAAACGGAAGTTAGTGAAAAACGTTGTCTATTTCCACGAAAATAAAGATTTGTTTGTTACTGATGATGGCCTAACCGTCGAAATCGATTTAACATTGTAACTCTTTATTTTCGTGGAAATAGACAACGTTTTTTCACTAACTTCCGTTTTGAAATGGGTTTCCACAATTTCGTCGCGAGTGATTTAGTTCGTATGGAACAGCAGTTACAAGCACTGCGCAGGCGCCCTTGGTTTCTGTTGACAGGTTCCTTCTTTTGGAACGAACCTAAATTATTTACTACTAGCTATTATACACTAAATATACTAAATTATAAATGCTAGTAGTAGAATAACTAGTTAAATATTACAGTGGACTCTAAGAATGGTATGGAATTAGTGAACATTCGATATAATTAGCCCTTAGCTCAGTTGCTCTTGTGACCCAAATATATATGATACCTCAAATGAATTCGAGCATGCTTTTTACAACGCCAAGAAAAAGCTCTGAAAAGACTGGGCACTTATCCACTGTGCTACCGAAACCAATGTAATCAAACCTCTTTGACTGCGGCAGTATTCCCTGAACGAAAAATTTCCCCAGAGATCTCGGCTGTTGGGGTTAGACGAAAAACGGAGTGAAACTGCAGGCCACTGGCTCAGCAGTCGCCCTCTGAAAGGAGTCTCAATTGAGCGAGGTGTGTTTTGAAAACGTGTTTCACAGTATGTTTGGACTCAATAGGGAAATGAAGTTGCTAGGTCAGGGACTGTGATGTTTACAGTTTGGCTCGAGTAGGATTACATATTAATGTTCGGGGTATGCGCCTACCGTTACCAAATCAAACAAACCACAAATAGTATAGTGCAAAGCTCATCAGCTAGGTATGCAATAAGCATTTAAAGTGAGAATACAACTTTATGCAGGGATTGGGACTGGAAGAGGCATTGTAGCTGAGGTAGACTTTTGGGTAATATTGTATATAACATTTAAAAACCTTACTCAGTAGAGAGGTGGGAAGATATTACATTTAGGATATTATTAACGAGAGAGCGTTAAAGGTAGCCAGTATGAGGAGACTATTATTATTGTTAATATTTTACCATTTGGCTGATGTGGAACAAGCTGCTGTTGCGTAGCATTCGGCCCCTAGCACGAAAATAATTTAAATGTGAGATTCGTCACATTCATACATTTTACTATCACAAGTGTCACAAGGCACGAAGAATAGACAAGGTTATTGACATAAATTACAGACATAACACATAAATACAAAACTGAGGATTGTAATTTGGCAACTCTGAACCTCAACTATAAAAGCAAAGTACAATACACAAGCCCAAAAACACACCTAGAAAATAGTATATCCCTAAAACAGAAACCCCGCTGATTTACCCAAAACTGGAGAGCACATGAACCAAAATAACTGCCTGTTACAAACTGATAGCACAGTGTTCTCTCCATCATCTACCCCAAAGTTGAGGTACTTACATTCCTTGTAAAACAGAGCTCCAAGGCCAAAATTACAAATGAAGAGTAAAGCATATATCTTAGCTTTGTCTAAGGCACTTTTGCTACCAGTATGTGAACAGACAGATGATAATACGAGGTCTGAATAAATAATTTGAGCAGGCCCAACCGATACTCTTACAAACTGATTAAAGAAAGGTTGAGGTTGTCATTGTGAAATAACTCCTTCTCATACTCCCGGGGATATGATGAAATCATTATTTGCTCAAATTCACCATCAAAACGCTTGCTCTCAATCTAAAATTTCATAATTTCGATACTTCCCCTCAATTAATCAGAATTTTTAAAATACCAGGTTACCATAATAACACCCAATTTCGCATGCATATTTTTAGAATGAATTTAACGAATTAAACAACTAAACTATAATAATTGCATTAGGTACCTACTAAAAAAAAAAAAAAAAAAATTTATATCACCACACAGTTCAATTATTTTAGTATTAGATAGCTCTTCTGTGCAAAACATAACATCAAAATTTCTTCCGATGACATCTATATTGTCTGCATGACCAATCTTTGGTCTGTCGAGTTGAATACTGTCCCCTTAAGACGCCTTCACAGCACTCCCCAGGAAAAATTAACAACAACATGATACACTACGATACCTAAAAAGATGTATGAGGCTCTGGTATGTAGGAAACGCATCTGCACTAATTTTCATAGTTGGATTCAAGCATTAAAGGTTTATACAGAGATCGCGCTATCTTTGAATATGTAACAGTGCTGTTAAATATAAAATACCGCATAAAACAATCAGTGGAAGACAGTTTTCTGCTGGCAAGGAGTTGAAGAAGCGACAACAATATTGAATCGGAAAATATCTGATCAAAAGGTGGGAGCAAGGCACCTGCTGGCGCTCATTAGATAAAAATTTTTAACAGACCTCGTATCAGTGGATGAGTAGGTAACAGCTAGACATAGATACCTGACTACAAACACTATCCATCAGCCAATTAGTAGTAAACTTCAGAAACAAACAAATATGTAATAAGAAAAAAAGCCAGTAAAAAAAGCGAAAACTCCACAACGATTAAAGCCATAATAAAATTAAAATAGACAAGTGAATAGACAAATTAAAAACATAATCAGTAATAAAAAATTAAAAAAATTAAAATTACCAATTCAATCGAAGTTTCACTCAAAACTCACCGCGTCGTGATAGAAATAGTTTGCCGAAGGTGTAGGATTTTGAAGGGGTAAATTGGCAAACCCGGGATACACAGGGAGAGGTTGAGAGCTTGTCGTTGGCCCAATGGGTGTGGATATCAGCTGTTAAAAATGTAGCTCGATAAAACAAATTAAAATTGTGAAAACTAAAATATAGGGAACAAAAGAAAAACTCAAAACAATAAATAGGTTCGAAATAAGGAGGTAAGTAAAAGGCAAGTAAAAGAGGTGAAAGCGATGCTTCAGCCAATGAAAAGTCAGCTTAATGCTCCAAGGATCGCCAACCATTTTTAGAAATTCATTATGAAGCAAGGAGGAAAAGTGACTCATAAGTAGTGTTTGGGACGGAAATATATACCCACAGAAATCCGATAAATTTATGTACAAATGTTGAAATGAGTGGAGAATCGCTGAACAGCTGATCTGGAACAGGTGCCCTCTACTGGCGAATGCACACACACATACACTCTCTCGTCACCTTCCCTTCGGATGGTTCGTTCAAGTCGAACGCGCTATAAACAACTCTTGAGAATAACTCTTGAAGAAGCAAAAAGGACCTTCATTGGATCAGGGATTCAAATTGTAACAGGACAGAGATACCTTGGAGGATACATAGGAGAAGGGAAGCAGGAATACATGAAGCACAAAATAGAAGATTGGATTAAAAAAAGTGCATTGTGTATCAGAAGCAGGAAAAACACAGCCTCAAGATGCACACACTGCCTTCACAAAAGCTCTGCGATTTCAGTGGCAGTTTACCCAGCGAGTGATAGATGGAGGAGATAATAAATATGAAGGATTGAGGAACTCAATTCGCACCATTTTAGTGCCATCAATCATCGGGGGAGCAACGTCTGAGAGTGAATGTGACATCTTCTCATTGCCAGTGAACAAGGGTGGATTGGGATGGTCTGATCCTGTTAGAACAGCCCGGAATTCATATAGAACATAAAAAAATGGAACGGAAGTTCTATCAAGGTCCATTTGCTTGGGAACACCATTTGATGTAGATGAACACCTATCAACATTGAGGGTCGCAAAAGGTGAGGCAATTCAGAAACGCCACGAAGCAGATGACAGCCTACTGGCCTCCTCTCTATTTGAACTCCCACCAGACAGACAAAGAGCCATAGTAAGAGCAGTCCTCATGACTACGAAGAAGAAATGCTCTGGATGGCTTTCCACTCTTCCTCTAAGAAGGCATAATTACGATCTGACAGCAAGTGAATTTTGTGATGCATTGGCAGTTCGGTATAAGCGAGAGCCTGTAGAAATGCCAACATCTTGTGATGGCTGTGGTTGCCACAGTTTTACTCTTGAGCATGCCCTGAGCTGCAAAACAGGAGGGCTGGTAACAAGACGGCATAATGAAATTCGGGATGTATTGGGAGAGTTGATGATGTCTGCTTGGGGAAACTGTGTAAAAGAACCGGTAATCACAGAAGAGTCCACATGTTCTCCAGGCCTCAGAGAGCCATGTTCTCCAGGCCTGTCGGGGTGTATGGGAACGACAGAGGGAAGAATTGTTCGACGTTCGTGTCTGTGACACTGATGCTCCCTCTTACGTTCACCGCACCGTGGCAGCTGTCCTTTCAGGGGCAGAAGAAGAAAAGAAAAGGAAGTACCTGGCAGCATGCGAGCAGTGACATGCATCTTTCACCCCACTTGTTTGCTCTGTAGATGGAGCTCCCCAAATGGCGTCCTTCACAAATGTGCTGGCTGAGAGACTTGCTGAAAAATGGGGCAAGCCGCAAGGGATGGTGCGTGGATGGATAAGGGTTCGTCTTGGCTTTGCCATTAACCGGTCTACTTCAATGTGCATCCGTGGAATCCGGAAGAAGTGGATCTCAGGTGAAGATATTTTGGGGTTCCAGGATGGAGCCGCTCTTTCGTTGGGGATGCAGCTATAAATTGAGAGCATTCAGCAGTATTGGCAGTATTTCAGCAGTATTGGAATTTTCTTAGTTTTGACTTTCATTTTTGGGACGAGCTTGTTTTTAATGCCTTCTTTCCGGTGTACTATATTATCGATTTCATAATTGATCAATAAAATTTTGTTTCATAGTTTACACTTCAAACTCTTAACGATTTTATTCAACTTTAATTGTTGGTTCCCACTCAATTTCGGCTCAAATTGTGCACGACTTTCTACTTCTTGACGGCTCTCCAGGTGGATTTGGACTTCAGCGTCAGGATTCTCTTACACGTGGAAGGTCAGTGTTGCATTTTGCACTATATTTGGTCATTTTCTGTTATTTATTATCAGTATTTTTTACATTGATTTCTCGGATTTCGTGGGGGGGGGGGGGGGGGGGGTTGTACATAATTCACCCACTGGGGGTGGTTCTGGACAAACTCTTTTTTTTCTGCCTACGCCCATATCCTTTTCACTTGGGAAATTCCCATTAAATGCATCGAATCACGAGAAAATCGGTTTCAAATTCACCATCAATAATACAAGATGATCCAAGGTGTGTGGAATACAATTCGGACACCATTTGAGACGAATTTCAACATCCTCCACTTGACAGTATCGGTTTAAAAAAGTTATTGCCATAGGTTAGGGATTTTAAAAAGTTTGCAATTATATGCACTAACCCTCTGTTATGGAAACATTATTTACGATGCACAGTATTTTATCTCCCTCCCTCCCTTCCGTTTCAGCATCCTACGACGGTTGACATGTTACGACAGATTTATTTATGACCGAGCGCACCGGAGTGAAATCCCCCCTCCCCACCCGCCTGGACGAACACAATAGAAATAAGTTATCAAAGTCATAGGACATTCGATTTGTGCTATTTTCGTGATTATTATCGCGCATTGAATATGTTAATGTTTTTTCATTCTTTTACAAGCCAGACTTCCAAAATTGCCTTGTGGGATGTAAAATTAACCCTGTGAAATCCTCCTTCTCGATTCTTGAAATTTCTAAAAAATCTTGGCATATTCCTCAGGTTATTCAACCTGCAGGATATCCTCTGGGTGTAGCAGGTTAATCGCCTCTCCCCTTGAAAGGGGAAACTACTACGTTTACATCACCTCCATTGTCATATGTTACAGAGCTCAGTTTTGAACCCCCCCCCCCCCCCCCCAACCCACTGATTATGTCTACCCCCCCCCCTCGAATATTGACTAACCTGCCCTCCCTTCCATATGCAAAATGGGCAATATACCTAAAACTTTTACCATTACAAAATTTAAAAATCATACCCATGCCTTACCTACTTGCCGCCCCCCTTCAACTCTGCAACCCCCCCCCCCCCCCTGCATTTTGAAAGCCCCGGAAGTGTGATGGATATGAATAGTTCCTCCTTCTTGATTCTTGTTTCTCCTTATTCTTTCTTGGCTTATTCCTGAGGTTACTCAACCTGCAGGATATCCTCTGGGTGTAGCAAGTTAATTACCTCTCCACTTTGAAGGAGGAACTTCTGCATTTCCATCACCTCCATAACCCAACAAAAACTAATCAATTGTATGTTTCAATGGTAAACCGGGGTTACTTTGAACATCACGGTTTTAAAATTCAAATCGCTTGGCGGGCTCATCTGATTCTACCACCTCCAGCTGTCTGCGATGAGACATACAGTGCAATTCATTAGTCCATGATAGTTTCGATGGCAACACTGGAAAGTTTCGCGCCTTTTTCAGCAACAGCTGATAATGCCTATCTAGAAAACTTCGTACAAACCTCGTCTGGCGTGAAGCCCCTGCTGTTTCTGAAGATATAAGCTAGTTATATTTTTGTTCAACATCAATTTAGCAATTATTTCTTTTTTGTTTCATGTCTCTAGTTCATTTCTGTGATTATCTATGAATTATTATGTAAAAAAAAGCGCACATGACGGGGTAAATTTGACAGCGCACTCAGAAACTGTATGATTTTTTTTTTTTTTTTTGGTACAGATATTTTACTATTTTAGAACAGTAGATTAAAAAATATTCCAGTTGTACTATTTATGAGCCACTTTTCTTGTCATGGGCTCCTGGGCTATACCTTTTCTATTCGAGGATCCTCAGTACCTATATATAGTCACATAATTTTGGTAGCAGTCCTTAGAGCACCACCTTGCCTCCTGTTATAGTTTACCTAATAAAGGCATCATTAGATAGAAACAAGCATGTGTACGCTTACCTGGCCTATATGAGGAAATATTGGAGCAGGAGGCTGCCAGTTATGAGGTGATAGTAAGGACGTGGTTCCGTTTTCAGTGACTTCCACTACATCCCCAGGCCTAAAATATATAACCTTATTAACCTTTAATTTAGTAAGCATCACCTCATTAGATCTAAAGATTCGCATGGTCACCGCAGGTAAGTAATAATTTATTGGTATAAATGCTGGTGCATGCAGGCGCAACTTTTGAACTTCACAGGGACACCTATAATTTTTGACCAGCACAGGAAGTTGCACTGTCTAAGTACTACCAAAACAATACTCCCAATAGCTAATTTCTCACTAATTTATATTAGATCCTAAATTTCTTGCAACCCTATTCATCAAACTTGAATATCTAGTCAAGGTATTTAAAGATTCAGGATAATAATGCACCCAAACAAACGATGGGTAGAATATTAATGGCTAAAGGTGCAAACCATTTTGGTTAATCACAACGAAAAATAATTTACTTCATAATTGTACGGGGATGATTCCATAGATCCAATCTATACATCAATACCTAATCACCGTTCGATAAATTCATTACAGAGGCCTTTATGAACAGATGTGTCATCAATACCATTTCATGAAAAATATTTATTCTAATTAGTTCGGTATTATTATATCTATAATTGCATCATAAACAAGAGCTTCTATTGCACAGCGCAAAGAAACAGGATTGATTGTTGACATTGTACAAAATAAAACAGCTCACCGAGGAAGAGGTCTCATAGGCATAGGATGCACCAAATGTTGTGGAGGCGCTGGTGGAACTTGTACACTTTGCGTTGGTGGAGGAGAGGGATGCTGGAACTGAACTGGCTCAGCTGACTGAGGCTTTGGAGGCAGTTGCTCGACATTTTCCAGGCCCTGACCTGCATCTTGAGCTGGCAGTTCGCTTTCAGGTTCCTTAGGTGCTGATGAAGAAGATGAAAAAACATTTGACAATTAATTATCATAAAAAGTTCCTCCTACTATCAACCTGAACAAATTATAACAACAAATTAGAATTGCGGAAAATAAAAAAGGAGGGAACAACATGGAAACTGGAAAGAGCACGTAGGTATGCAATAAGGAAGTAGGTAAAAGCAAGTAAAAAGAGTTGAAAATGATATTTCAGAAAATGTAACCGTTTTTAGAAAGAGTAGCCCAGAGAGAATGCTTAGCTACTTGTTTCAACACGTTGTATTTCTGATGATATTGTAACCCAGTGCCCTAAGTTTGCAGTGCGCTTTGACGCGTTCAAGCGGTGGACCAATGAAGACAGTAGAAATTATCACGTGACTCTATTTACATCGGACGCTTTGGTTTGATTTTCAAAATAATTTGATTTTTGCCATTGCCAACGCGCCAACGTTCGTTTTTCCCACGCATCTTGGTGGTCGTGACGAAGCCCTATAGCACACGGCCAAACAATATTGCTGTTTTGAATGATAGTAAGAGCCATAGAACAGAAAGAAGTAGATGCAGTTCATTTCAACGCGTCTCGACAAATGATAGCGTAAACACAAACTAGTTTTAGCGTTAGGCCACGAAGAATTATGTTAGACACGCAAGCAAAATAACACATTCCACCTTAGTTCACTTAGAGCTGAACAGTTGTATACATGCATTTTTTGTCTGTTATCCACTCCTCTTTCTAATCAGTACCGTTACGATTGTGAAGTTGTGGAGAGAGAAACTGGCTTTTACGGCCGGAAGGAGTGGGATAAAATGAAAAAAATAGCCTAAAACCTAATAATGAACTTGCTAATCATTTGCCAAAAAACCATTTTGAAATTGATCGAGCCGTTCTCGACTTAGGAAGTAACCACGGGAAATAGGGAATATATATATATATATATATATATATATATATATATATATATATATACTAGACTGTTACCAAAATATATGACATTTTTTTCCTTTCGTGTGTGCCCTTGGAGATTGAATAATTAATTAGTAACTTGTTTGATTAGGTATGAGGGGCAGAGTGAGTTAGGGAGTATCGTGTGGAAAGAAAAGTACTATTGTGGGCTAGGCTAACTCAGTCTACTTTCACTTTTGCTTTTTCTTTACACCATAAATCATGCAAGCCAATAAATTTCTCAACACACCAAATCAACATGCCTAATGAAAACAGGAGAAAATATTGTATGTAACAACCAAATGTGAATTTAAATTCCATTTACCAACTGAGCGGCTGCTTTTGAATATTTCACCGTGCAATGCCGGTAAAAAGGAATTAATTCTATCCCACGTCACGACCCATACTTCGTTTCTACCATCCTGGCCTGTGAATACTCCTGCCGAGTCCATGACGAGCAGCAGGTTCTTGAGCGTTTCTGGGACTGCTTCCAACTAGGTAGAACCATAGGCAAATGAGACAGAATATACAATAATAAGAGGAAACTGGTTCCTCAGTTTAGTTCATCATTACGATAATATGACCAAACTTACCAAGAGATCGCTGTTATCAGCATGCATGTATCGGTCCATGAAGTCCAATATTGTCAACCAAAGTTGAGCAAAGCTGGGGAGAGTTTGTAGGGGCGTCAAATGATGAAGGAACACCTTCAAAAGATATAAAATACTTGCAAGGTGAATCGTAACAACAAGGTAGCTACACAGCTTAATAAATAATGAGGATATAAATAACGAGTTGGTCTGGAAAAAATAATTATCCTGATTATTACTAAATATGGATTCGAATATGGGGATCATAAATTGAGACTGGTAATATAGATTCGTGCACTATTATGTGTAGACTACTGTGAGAACATACTTTGGACAGCACAGTGGCTGCTCTTATCCTAGTTTCTTCGAGACCTTCCAGAGGTACTCCTGGTTCCAGAAGCCGCGCTAGAAGAGGGAACAACACCAGCGTGAAGCAAGATTCCCACTCTTCGCCGGTCAAACTTTGAAGATCCGGAACCAACAGCGCTCGCTGCAAATAGGTGATGGCACTCATCCTTACCTATGGGTCATCAGAGAGATGCATTACAGACCCGCCAAAACCCACTTCGTCACTAGAAATGAGTTCTAATACTAAAGGAATGACAAAAAAAGAAATGGGTGAAAACAACCATGATAATATTCACCAATTTTCTCTCTAGATGATAGTAGCTATACCCTAATGGAAAAATACACCTACAAGAAGTATATATAAAATATATATATATTTATAGTAATATGTATATTAAACTATATATATTTATAGTGTAAAATAAAATCGTTAGAGTTGATGTATTTACAAGAAGTGGTGGCAAAATAACACTGAAACCAATACGCACAAAAACCTCTGCTGCACAGAGAATTTCCCTTTTCTCTGGTGTTAGTTTATTAAATAATTTACCTGATAAGTATACGTTATCGCCTATGACTTTGCATAACTTTAAGAGTATGAAGAATTATTTTTATTCTATGTATAATCAATCAAAGTAAGCATTAATTTGAATTTAGTAAGCTAAGTAACTTTCTTTATCTTTTTTTGGTATTGATATATTTTCATCTAACTAAATTAGTAAATCAACGTGTTATATAGTTTTTTCAACTGCATTCCAATTCCCACTTTAAGTATTTTCTTATAGGGAGTTGTAGCATTTAATAATGTATATTCATCAAATGTTTGTCATTATATTTTTCAAAATAAATGCAACATATATATATATATATAATTTAGCTTCTCCGCCAACTGAAGTCAAGGAACAACTTTTTTGTAAAAAATTAAATTAAATAAAAAGTGTTTTTTGAAAAAATGAAGGTATTGGAATTGCTCCAACAATTTTGAAATGAACATTTTCTTCGTGGAACTCTGGTTTTGTGGCATTCTGGAGATAAGATGTTTGGGTTCCCGAAAATTGGTCTAATGAAAAGACTTCCTTCTAGACCGACGATTCGAAATATCCATAGTCTTCTTCAGGGCTAAACTAGGGATATGATAGAGGATGTAAGAATCTATATTAACCTGCGAAGTTAGAGATACGAGGCTTGTCCCAATTAAAAAAATTGACTCCATTTCATTGAGCTCCTAGCGATCGAGGGATTTTTTTTCTCCAAATTTGGATACACTGTCATTTACCTACAAGCCTCCTCTTTCCAATGAGACGTGAATTTGTTGTGCGCAATTGTGGTGAAATTTTTACTTAAATTTTATTAAATTGTGTACAGCCGAATATTATTCAGAAAACGTTTTTTGGCAAAACGTTAATGATTAACACTTTGTTTGCCCGCAAAGAAATCCAAATTTCAAAACAATTCAACAAAAATGTAATACGAAAAATTACGAGAATTCGTTCAACAATCAGGACATTTCCAGTGATTGAATAGGTTGAGCCGTAGACATTTCTGGGAGTCCCGGGAACAAATAACATCCATAAACGAATACAACAATAATAAGAGTACTGCAAAAATACTACTGTTTTCTCAGATTTGAAAATCGGTCTACTGCAATTAATTTTGCAACACTTGATATCACTTACCTGTCTATTAGGATGTGCCGACATTCTAGCTATCCCTTGTAGCAATGGGCACCAGGCATTGGGCCAAAGAGATATCTGTTCAGTTTCGTTGGTTTCTTCTGCCCACCATTTGAAAATTTGCGCTGTTCTGGTGTGAAGCGTGTGAATTAAATCCAATAACTGAAAAAAGGAGGTGGAGACATATCATCAGAAGAAAAGCTATTAGGAAATTAAAATTATATAAAATAAAATTTGATTCGGGCTTTGCGGTACAGCTTATGAACCACATTAATGGGATATGAGAATGTCCAGCCAGTACTGTCAACCAGAAATCGACTATTCAGCAAAATCACAGTGAGACGTAATAATTTCGTGAAAGTTATGAAATCACACAGATTGAATTGACGATATTTTGTCATGTAAGAAATTTCCACCATGACAACTGTACACTGAGTACGGAGTATCTCGCCCAAATCGTTAGTGGGAGCCGATATAATATATTTCTTTAGGCAACAAAAATTATTAACCATTTTAACAAGGTAAGTGACTCATAGTGTACCCTACATTTTCTCAAAAGGCAAACTAGAAACTAACTTATATTCAAGCCATTGTTAGCGAATTTTCGTAGAAAATGAAGCTATTACAATGGCTCCAAAAATTTTATAGTAAACATTTTCGAAAATTTTAAATTTTCTTCATTGAAATCCGTTTTGAGGCATTCTGAAACGAATCCTAGAGTTCAACACTTTTTTCATTTATATATATATATACATGTCCTTCCAGACGATAACTCTTAGGCTTAGGATTGAGATAAAAATTCCGTTCTTGCGCCAAAAAATCAAGCTTTTCAAAAGAAAGAACGAGTTTGTAGACCAGCAATTTTTGAGCACATTAAATTGGTCAAATTTCAACAAAAAAAAGTGTTGAAAAATCACTAAAAATAGCAAAAAACGGCTGAAAATCGTTAAATTTATATTTTTTAGCAGAATATTTCTCAAATCGAGTGTATTAACTATAAAACAGAAAATTTATGTACAAAATTACGCTGAAAAATGTACTTAAATTTCATTAAAATGTGCTAAAAAATCGATAAAAACTACGAAAAAGTTAAAAATCCAGAATCTCTTTTGAATCGAAGAATATTATTTATAACGAGGTAGTAACATAACTACGTAAATTGCAGCTACCTACTAACATCAAACAGGGACATTCATAATTAACTTCAAAAACAAGAATTCGGTTGGTAAGGACATGTTACAACGCCAAATTACAAATCACATGATAATATCTTTACATTCAGTGATTTGATTTCCAACTAAAATAGTTTTGCGAGCAAAAGTAAACTTTTAATATTATAAGGTTGATAGTAGGTTAGCAAACTAAGTGTTGATTTATCCAGAAACCAGCATCCTTTCGAAGGAACTAGTGAGAAAATTTGATTCGAATTTGAGGTAAGCCTGATACAATTTCAATATTAATCTTAAATAACTGGTTCTTTCGATTACCTACCGCATCTCTTGGTTAATATCAAAACATGACAAGATTCCAGGATTATTTTCCGGAATGAGGACTATCAAAGACGTCAGAGCATCAGGGTTTAGGTTGGCTGCTGTGCTAAAATAAGCCAATCTGACGTCAGTGAAAAGGCTGCCGAATCGAGAAAGCAATATAGTATATTGCAAAAAGACATAATTATAGAATAGTTTTTACGGAAGCATAAAATTGTATTCAATATTCAACATTTCAATAGGGAGTTTTCGTGGCAAATAAGAAAAAACGTATCCTTATTACGTATCCCCTAATTTGTAGTTATCAGTTGGCTTGTATTATTTGCAGGTGCCCCTAATTTTTTACAACCGCTGTTACTTAAATTAAACGAAGTTTGATTTACGCATGCAATGCAAGTTTTCTATTTTTATTTAATTAAATTTAAATATATTACCTAGTATACTTGGGTACAACCAAATATTTAAATTGGCATTGTACTGTATTAAACTTTGAAAACACTCACAAAATAAATATCATAATTCCAGAGTGTAATTCGTCATACAGAATTTCACATGAGCAATTCACCAACTTCAGAAGACTTGACGAATAACAACACCGAGGAGGCAAATAAAGCAAAGCCAAAAGTCAGTGTGTTAAATCAAAACCAGGACACCGTCGGTAAAGTTGATCTCCACATGACACAAGAAGGCGAGAGGTTGATAATCCCAAAGCAGGCTGAAGATAATAAGCAGGAAATGACAGATTTGTCCAAAGGATCAGGAGACAATAACGAAGAGCGTGCTGATGCCATTGAAACGGAAGAGACGTCTCTTCGCCGAGAAAGGTCATTGGTAGACATATTATGTTGTAGGAAAAATCAAGAATAAAGTCCAATAATATTGAAACGTTTCTCGCTCTATTTTTTACGTTTTATAGACAGTCTTTTTAAAGCCTGAACAAGTGGAAAAAACAAGTAGGGTAGGCAGTAGGTATAGCATCTTCACTAATTGTAACAAGAACGTATAGAATTAGTTGAAAGAACCAAAGACCAAATCGGTTATCAAAAACTCATGTTTGCACATTGATTCTATTGATTCTACTGCAATGAAATTTGTAGATAACCATCAAGGAGCTAACCCACAAAGTTCCTGAAAATGTCATCAAAATCTGTTGGTTTCGGAGTTTTATGTCTGTCAACAAACATCAGATTTTCGCATGCCCAATAGTATTATTTCAAGAAAAACTTCAACAGTTGAAGAGATTTTATTAAATCGGCCTCATAGCTCACCTCGTTGGAGCGCGAATTTCTCCTTTGTAAATAAGGACACGAGTTTGAACTCTGTCGAGGTATCACATACCTAATTTTGGGCCATAACAGTTAGTGCACGTAAGTAAAACCCAAGCCCAAAATAATACGAACACTAATTAAATCCCTCTCGAGCAAAAAGACTGTCAAACATCACATTCCACATTCTCTGACATAGCATCTTACCACTTCCTCTCACTTGAGTCAAAACACACCATGACAATGACCTCACTCAACTGATGGACTTCTTCCAGCAAGCATCTGCTGAGCCAGCAGCCTGCAATTCACTTCGTCGTTCGTCCGGCTCCAAACCAGCCAAGACAACTGGTATTTGACTTCGGGAAAATGTTACGTTCAAGGAAAATCCCTTAGTAAAAGAGGTCTGATTAAATCGGCCTCATAGCTCTTCTGGTAGGAGCGTTGCACATAAAGAGAACTTTCTCTTCAGTAAGGACACGAGTTTGAATACTGTCGAGGTATCAAATGTTTTTGGGTCGTAACAATAGTTATCAATCAACCAATCGCGCTAAAATTCATAGGGTACCTTTCTGAAACTCATACCTAACTACCCTCCGAGTTTCGTGAGAGACTTCAGGGCTCGTGAGGAATCGGACGTTATTGGAAACTCACATTGAAGCATATGCACACACCATCATCAATCGGATGGCAATTAAAATGGTAGGGAACCATTTAGGAGCTAACCCAAATAATCCCTGAAAACCTCATCAAAATCGGTTCATTAGTTTCGGAGTTTCATGTGTGTCAATGACCTCTAGTTTTGCTTATTAGCGATAGTTATTTCTGAACCAATCACGATCAAACTAATAGGGCTGCTACATGAAACCTATATCCAACTAATCTTCGAGTTTGAATGGAATCAGACAGATAGATCGGGAGAAATCGACGTTATAAGAAATCCACGTTCACCCATGCACTCATTCCATTACTGATCAGATGACAATGACATTTATAGAGGAACATCTAGATGCTAACCCTCACAATCTCTGAAGATTCCATCAAAATTGGACAAAAAATTAGTATAGTTATGGGCGTGACAAGGAATTGACACACACACACACACACAGACACGAAATCCAAATGACCAGCTCTAAAACCCACAAATCACATGGGAATTTTGATTTTGGGAGAAAGTTTTTTTTTCTACGCTCAGCACAAACACAAAGCTTCCATACAGCAGCATTGGATTTGCATTTGAATTGAATTAATGAAATGGGATGATTCAAAAATCAACTGTGAAAGCACCTTCGCTTTAAAGTTAGTGTCATAATGTTGATTTATATAGGATTTTTTTTTCCTATTACTTTTTATTTCGTTTGAAGTGTAGTGAATTCATTTCGAACTGCGCGCGTAAGAGAAGCATGAAGGGGACCGTTTCCTCAATAGTTCTTTCAATACTGCACCTTTACTGAAGACATAACCCATTGAACCAATATTCGATGGATTCCAATGTCAAAGCGATTGATAGGCTATCACCTATAATACACGGGGTGTATCATGTTTATAATAATCAACAAACGAAACAAGGGATTATGTGAATTACCTGTATACAGACTTGTTGATAACCAGGTGTGTCCTCCGAATCACTTTCATCAGCATCGTAGGCATTACCGGTCGGGCTCTGAGCTCTTTCTTCTCTCTTTCTACTCCCTCGTTTTCTATTAGTTTTGTGGTTAGCCGCATCCCGAAGTTTCTTATTGTACTTCCTTTCAGCTGCAATGAAATGAGTTGATTAAAAGATGTCAAGCCAGTCCCTTTCAGATAAATATTTTATTAAAAAGGAAACTGTAATAATAATCAAATTTTTGATGTACTACAAATAAAAATAACCAAAACAAAGCGAAATTAACTCAAAATAAACATAAGAAAGTACGAATCAGAACTTACAAGCTTCAGCTGCAGCCTCAACAAACGTTCTTAGACAATGAACACAGTTTTGAAAATTGTATGGTGTGATGTGGACTACGTCTCTGACTAGGAACGCAAGACTTTCGCAGCACTTCACCATAGAGTATGGATCGTGTGGGTTGAATTCACGTTCGATCTGTGAAAAATCTGGTGGAACGACTCGCCCCCCTATAGAGACTGGTTGAATTTCTCCTTCCCTCCCGACCTGGTAAAATGATACGAATTATAAATGAAATAAACCAGTTATATCAAGAATGGTATCATACACAAGTTTACTTTATTTTATCCGTGATTCCCTCTAGGGAGAGCTAAGTGTGTAGATATCTGTGTATATTTTTTAACAGAAACGAAATTCATATACTACAATACGAACCAGAATCCAACCAGTTGGAGTACTTAGAGGAGTATCGGTGCTGTTACTAGGAGATATTGGTAAGCTTCCAGCTTTGCTTAGCTCTGAATCTGAAGTGTAACCTCTTTCATTCCCAAGTCCGCTGTCAGCCTGAACTTCACCCTCAGATTTGGCACCTATACAACATCAATCATCGTCATGGCAGCAATTGATAGATTTCTTACAATGTGACATAAAAATCATATTAGGAACATTTGTATGCAATTTTTAAATAATCCCTTACCAGAATCATTATAGTTTATGGGTTTGCTAACGACTCTAGGAGGAGGAGCCCCGGCTCCCACACATTCGAGGAGCGTAAAAATGATAACCCAGTCAGTCGCTGAATGAATGTTGGCAGCACTGGTTTTCAGAAGCTCATACATCCCATATGACACCTGCCTGCTGACTCTAGTCAGGGTCGAGCCTTTCAGAAGCAGCAACATTCTAAGAGATTGCAGGACCTGAAATAAAACAGTCTATAAGCCATGTAGCAATGAACTTTGGAATAATACAATCACCCCTTTGGAACCTTTAGATATTCTACCATCAATTCAAAAAGTTGTTCAAATTATCCATTAGGATCCACCATCCTACATAAAATTGCGTTGGGAAGATAGGTAAGTTAGTTGTTTTGAAGTATTCTTCCACATGTGTACAGGAGATTGGTTTTCAAGTTCTAGGATCACCCATCCATCGCCAAACACAGCCTTTCGAAAACACGGGAAGAGGCGCCCGACGACCGTTGGGTAACAACAGAGCGACGGCAGCACTTCCTATTTTACTGTACAAATGACATGAACTCATGTGTTGCAATCCATGCCGAGACCTATTTCATTCATACTTTCTATATATACCCTTTGATAGATGAACCTGATGCAAGGCATTTCTTCTTCTTAAAAAAAAAAAAAATAAATAAATAAAATAATAATAAATAAAAAAATAATAATAAATAAATAATATGTATTCATTCAAAAACTCTTTTATCCTCTTCATATGTATCCCTCATATGTATTCCTATCTCCATAAGTTAACCTCATAGTCATATCTTTCATTCGCAACTCTATGAATATTAATATTCATCTACACTCATATAATTGTAGTTTTCAGATTAGTTAGGTGAGTACGTATTCCTTAGCTCAACCAATTACGTAAGAGATCAAAATATAATAATGAACAAAACTATTGTACCATAGGACTCATATCTTCTCTGTGCATTAGCCTGATGGCAAGTCGTAGAAGCCCAACGACTGATCTCTCAACTAAAAAGTGATGATCACAAGCAGCTGCTCCCATCAGCAATGTGTAAATGTGTTCCCTTATAGTTGACCACATTGTAGTTATTCGATCCCTAGAAAATCATAGTTCATCTAAGTAACAGTCCATAATCAGTAACGGATTTTGATAAATCATGGAACCAGTTATAATATTAGCAGATAGGCGTTCATTCAATAAGTTTGTACCTGGAGCCACCAGAAAATGATGAAGGGTTGTCCCTAGAATACCTATATGAATGTAGGATATTGAAAACATAGCATTTCAAAGGAAACCTGGTAAGAAGTAAGTACCTATTTTGAATTACGACTTTAAGAAGTAATTCTAGGAAAAACACAGCAGTGTCTTCGCTGTAAGAAGACCCTAACGAGACATGTCCTTCAGGCCCGTACGAAGCTGCTACCAAGGCCTTCACAAAGTGCTGGAGTGAATCCAGACGAAGAAATTTCGATTCAGTGATGAGCTGTTCCAAATGACAATCCCTGATACAATTACGGGCTAACCGTATAGCTTCGTCGTCCTCAGCAGATGGGCCTTTTTGCGTGTTTTGCTCTGAAACAATACCACCACAAACAAACATGAGCGGCTTCCATTCTGAGCTGCAGTCATCAATCCCAATCTAAATAAATAAGAATGAGCTCTTCTTACCAGATCCCAAGAGCATGTAAGAATATAGAGAACTAAATATTCCAGTTTCAATTTTTTGGTTCATCTGTATTTCCTCCCGAACCAATGAAATTTTCCCACTCAACTCTATAAAATCTTCCGCCTGGAAAAAAATGAGATGATAATAACCATAGTTTGTTAGCATACAGGAAAATTATCAACAATTCTCCATATTTCATACCTCTACTAGAATTTTCGGGAGTAGTTTGCACCGGTACAATTGAAGAACACACTCTAGAATATTCCTCCAACTTTCACGTATAATGTCACCATGTCGGTGAGCCAGGTTGAATACTGTATTAGCAGCTAGTTTAGCCTTTTGGTTTTCACCAAATGCTATAGCTAAACTTTCAGGAGACTAAAAAAGAGAACGGTCATGTTATGCAACTTCTCTGTAATCAAATTGTGTCTCTAAATTGAAAATTAATTCAACAGCTTACGTCGCTCTTGTCATCAAGATATGTATGAAGAGCCGTGAATTTACACAAAGTCACGATCAAATTGTCGAAATCATTGCTCATGCCATAATGCGCAGAAATCATGGCACATTGCCTGAAAACGCAAAGAAGAATAAGTTGAATAGTACAATAAATTTACTGTCTGCACAAATACCATTGCTGTATTTAGAACCATCATACTGTCATATGTTGAATGATATGAGAGATTGAAGAATATTTACAAAATTTATAAATTTACCTGAAACCATTAATGGCTTTCTGGTAGATGGTTTGGTCTTTGGCCTTGTCGAAAAGGGTACTAAGAGCTGACACTGCAGGGCTCCAAATTAAAGAGAACAGATCATGATCTAGAAGTCCATTTGGAGCATAAATGTAAAGACCATCTTTACCAGCACCCCTTCTCAATAGAACATTCCACAGGTAGTTTTCCTTGACAATGCCAGTTTGTTCGGCTGGCATTACAATTTCTTCATTTCTATCGAGAAAATTTAAAGAACGAACTCATTAAAGGCAGCTTCAATTGAAATCAATATTTCAAGAAGAAATTTAATTAAAGAACAAATAAGAGACTTAATTTTAAATTAGAAGGGATTCTTTTCCACAGGATTCTTAGAATATGAGGCTCATGGCCCCAGCAATTGTAATCAACTGGCAGCACTAACTATCCAGCAATTTATAGAGATTTCTTTAAATTCTAGTTCTTTCTGCACGTCAAGCTTCATTTCAAGCTTTCATTTTCCCAATACCTCGAGGCGCCTTCTATGGTGGGTTAACCGTTTGGTCAAACATTGGCAGGCTTCTTGGTTTGCATGAATACCATAGATGAGTTACTCTCGCAGATAGTGTTTCATGCAACATTAAGGTGCCCAATCACTCAATGCTAGTACAAGGCAACTAGTAAGAAGTCAACAATGTGTAAAACCACCTTGATAAACTAGTTGAACTTTGATAAAGGTAAGTAACGTTTTATAATTTTAGCTTTAACGCTTTACGTACACAGCATCAAGGGGTATAATTCGCAATTTTTTCATCGCGGATCTCAAGGACCTGGAGTGTAATCTCCTAAACATAAGGGGAAATTGGGTCTTCTTTATAGTCCTGTTCATCTTCAGGGTTATTAGACTATGTTGAATCAATCGCTCATGATTGATGAGAGATGAGCATCATACATAGAAGAAAAATGGAGTCAATGGAATGGACAAGACAGTCGATTTTCAAACCCAAGAAAATTCCGCAATGAAAAGGGATATATGGGTGAAGCATTTTTAAATACATATATATTCTTACTTTATTGAGTTGTACATTTCGTCTAGCATGTCTCCATCGAAATCCTGACCCCCATTCACATTTTTCAAGTTTCTCTTATATTCATCAACGGTCATGGGTACATTCTGTTTCTTAGCATTGTGATTGTGTTGGTCAACATTCAGCATGATCACAGCATATGCTAAAGTGAATGCAGCATCAGGGTTGGCAAAAGGCTCATTATTACATTTCTGAAAACCAGAAAAACAATTTTAGTAAACGTAAGGAAAATAGATCACTTTTGGAGTGCCAAATTTCTGCCATTGAACCAAAAATTAAAATGTGAGAAAATAAGGAGTTAAACTAGACCCCATTTCACGAATATTTATAAAAGAGCTTACATGCCAGTGTTCCGCAAAGTGTTCCATGAGAAGAGATATAAGAGGTGATTCACCAGGAAGTCTAAATGTCTCCAAATACAACCTTAGAGCCTCATCTACCCTCATGTCAGTGAAATCAAACGATCTAGAAAACAATTTTTACAAACCCATAAAAAACATGATTGATCTGTGTTAAAGTGAGAGGACCAATACAAATCATAATTATAATATCTTTGTGTACTTTTATCCGCTAGACTTGGACAAAGTTTTTATGGAACCACTCCACCTTCACATCAATGACCACCAGAACCATTAGTCCGGATAGACATAGAAGTTTTTTACTGAAGTTTTTTATTGACCTAGAAAAAGTGTGGGATTTTCAGTTTCTTACAGTTACGCTCGCTTAATAAGAGTACAGGCGATCCATTAATTGAGATTTCAATAACAAAATTCAGGTCCTTTATTGACAATGAAATCTGAAGTGGTGGAAAAACTTAAATTAGTTGGCGCATCAAGCTGAATCCACAAATGAACTTTTGTGCTGACTAAGCTGATTGCCGTTGACGAGGAGCTTGTAAGCAAAGGAACTGTTACAGCAGACCCCCGCTTCCCATAACTACTGACAAGGCACATTCAAAGAAACTGACACATAACAAAAGGAACATGACACATTTCATTGGCCATTCAAAGACAATCCCTTTCATGGAACTACTGAAATCACTCACT
Source organism: Adelphocoris suturalis (assembly GCA_030762985.1). Classification (NCBI taxonomy): domain Eukaryota; kingdom Metazoa; phylum Arthropoda; class Insecta; order Hemiptera; family Miridae; genus Adelphocoris; species Adelphocoris suturalis. The sequence goes on along the minus strand of CM061046.1, from coordinate 74,402,130 downwards.
TTACAAAGCAATCTAAAACTGCGAGATTGGCGCGGTTGCTGATGTACTCGCCAATCATCTTTTTGTCCAAATGAGGGTTTTCCCGGAGAAAATGGACAACCTCCTTGGGATCAAGTGGCGTCGACAATAAATGGTGTTCTTGCAGGAACTGAATCCCTTTCTTGGGTTTAGAGTTAAAGTGCTCTGTTCCAGTAGCCAAAAGCTGCAATCAGAAAAATCAGAAGACATTGAAGAAACAACGTTCTACGAAACGTTAAACCCAGAGAACATAACTCAGTGAACATGGGTAAAACAACCTTTTTCTTCCTTTTTACGGCCATAAGTTCTTCATGACTAGGTATGTTGGGAGATATTTTCTGTCGTGTTCCAGTTCTTAAAATATAATTACTTGTGTGGTCTAGCATCTCCTCTCCAATCGTTCCACCTAAAGACCAAAATATTAACAGATTTGTGTTGTTTGTAAGTACATCATATTTTCACAAAGGTAAATATTCTAATTTAAACACTAATAAGTACACAATAGTAAATTAATTTTGAATTGAATTTGAACATGAGAAAAAAAATTCGAAAACTCAATGTTGCATTCGAACTTGTCCCATAAAAGTACTACCTATTTCTTCGCATTGTGAAATAATCAAATTGATAATTGATTTGTTCTTGAACTGCAAACAAGCTATAAATATATTAAGAAGACTTACATCAACTATAAAGCCGCGTTTACACTAGCGAAACTTCCTCGCGAAACATTTCGGGGTGAGGACGCTCGCTGTGAGCCGGAGGTCAGTCGGTTTTCGTCCGCGCATCAAAGTGTTTCGCCCGAAACAAACTCGCTAGTGTAAACGCGGCTTAATAAGAAACATTTACATCGACCACCATAGATACTTTTTCACAAACTGATACTGCCCAAATTTGGATTAAGGTATTTTGAAAGGTTTTCCTTTGTTGATCAGTTTGAACGGTCACACTAAAGAGATAAAAGATAAAATTTCAGATTGATATGATTTCTGATTTTCTGCATTACTTATGCATTAATGGCATAAGCTTTTTTTTAGTATATTAATCTGGCCTTCCTGAGGCTTATATCTGAAATCCCCTGTACACCACTCCAATATTTTTTGACGTTTGAGATTCATTGAAATCAATCCAAACATGTGGGAGCATCATTAGTTTTATAAAAGCTAATTTGAGGCAATTTTTGATTTTTGCAAGGCCTCATTTGGACGTACGGCAAAATCTTTGTCGACTCATTTTGCATAGTAGAAACCCCAATTTCATTGAGATCAGAGCTGAGCTGATTGGAAACTCCCCATTTCAGCGTTCTTCTGAACAGTTTGGGTTGCAAACAATAATATTATCGACTAAAATTTTTTTTGTGTGCATACGTTTTGTGGATCACATGACAAGTGATTGGCATTTGCATACCAATAATAATTAGGTACTAAGAATAAACTGTAAAGAAGTATCACCTGCAGAAGAGCCATTTCTTTCATTCAATATTCTACTGTTGCAATGACTCTCAATCGAGTCTATCACAGTGAGCAACGCATCCAGGGATAGTAAATGAGTGTTGAATATGCCAGTTACTGGGAATGCATTCTACGAAATAGAAATATATTGCATAAATTGTTGTTCAAATAACGCGTCAATAAATATTCTGGTTAGTAATTGTTTTGAAACTTGTTGATTACCTTTGATAGTAAATTCGTTAATTCCTCATACAAATTGGGACAGTAAAGTGCGCAATCGTAGTTCAGGTACAATTCAGTAACGAGACCTGGAATTCTCCACATTTGTACTAGGGATTCTGCAACAGAAAAAATGAAGAAATGCATTCACTCTGAACTTTTCCTCTTTTCGGCACCAATGCGCCTCCTCCTGTAATTTTGGACCAAGAGGTACGTGGAAACACTTCCTGACACAAATTATGAACATATCGAATAATAAACGCAGTTTATAATAAATCGCATAAACAAAAAAGGGAAACAAAACGATTACTTCCTCCACGCCAAGTGCTCTCACTGAGGCGGAATAAACCACATTAGCCAAAAATGTAAATTTAAGCCTGGTCCTCCAATGGAAGCGATTTAAGCGACTAAGAGACAAAGCAACTTCCGCGAGGCGACTGGACGCAACTGAGCTCCTCCATTGGAGGCGACTTAGTCGCGCAAAGTCTGTGGTGGTGAGTTTTTGGTAACATTTATTTTTGGTAAAATGGACGACATAGATAGTTATCATTTGCTGGATAATGCTCTCGTAAATTTCCTTCGGATGAGAAGGAAACAACGAATGTTCTGGATGAACCCAATATTGACAAGGAGGCAAAATTTGGGTGAATTCAACCACCTCCACGACGAGCTGAAGGGAGATTCAGAGAAGTTTCGAAATTATTATAGGATGGACCTACAAACGTACGAGTACATCTTGAATGCTATACAAGCTTCAATCACCAAATCGTCCAACTTCAGGGACACCATCTCACCAGCAGAACGCCTCAGTGTGACTCTCAGGTAGTAAAGTATTAAAACCAGATAATTATTACGTTTTTACTTGTAATTATTGTTGTTAATCATAATAAGGGAATGTAATTAAAGTGAAAAAAAACGAAAAATTCAGCGTAACTCCTAAAAAAAATACGTTTTTGATCGTGAGTGTTAGTTTTAACAAGGTAATGTAATTGAGGTACAAAAGTGGAAAGTTCAACGTAACTCCTCTGGAAAATTAACATAATAGTCCTGTGGATGTTGAGGTTCGCCGTTGAGAAAACATGGGAGGGGGAAGCCAGGTCGCTTGAAGACAAGCGAATGATCCCATCCGGATGGGATCAGTCGCTTGTCGCCTCAAAATACGCGAAGTCGCGTCGCTCATGTAGCTTGCAGTGGAGGACCTCTAATACGTTTCAAGCTTATGGGATTAGTCGCTTATATACGGACGAATACGCTTAGTCGCTTCCAGTGGAGGACCACCCTAAGACCTAAAAACCATACTTCGAAAAGTCATCTAGCCCCATTAAAGGTCTAAGAAGGTAAACAAGACGCAGCAAAGGTATTTAGATGAATCGGGAGAAGGGGGTGAAAAAGAAGTAGTATTAAGTGATACTTTTAGCAAACTTTCGTAGAGAAATGGCTCTAAAAATAAAAAATAAATAAAATTTCTAAAAATTTGTTCATGGAAATCCATTTTGAGGCATTCTGAAACGTTTCCTGGGTTTTAGTGCTTTTTCATATGCATATAAGCATACTTTTTGTATATCTATACTCTCCGACAATTCCGCTAAGATTAAGATAGAAAATCTGTTCTTTAGACAAAACTCGGTGCTGCGCGTCTCGCAAGGGGTTCCATCCCTTGACCACGCTGGGAAGACACCATAATCTCTTCTTGCTCTCACCATGAGCCTCGGCTAAACATTGGAGGAACGTGGAATACACTCCATTTCAAATTTCAATTTCATAGGTTGAATAGCAAAAAAATGAGAGTGATTACTTTAGTCTAATTTTTTTCGTGACATTTTTCACTTGTTAGTTTCTGGTAAAAGCGTGTTCCACGCTAAAATTCCAAAAGAAAGGATGAGTTCGTTCCACAGCACTTTTGAGCAAAATAGATTGGTCAATTTTCAAAAATGTGTTTAAAAAATCATTAAAAATGGCAAAAAAATTATAAATTTATATTTTGTGGCGGAATATAGTTTAAAAAAAAAAAGTTCATCAATTATGATGTAGAAAATTAAAAAATATATGCACAAACTTGAGATGAAAATATAATTAAATCTCATTAATATGTGATATTAAAAATATATCATGTTAAAAATTATAAATCTTTGAATAGAAGATTATTATTTAGAACAAGAGTTTTTTGCCATCAAAATGACAGTTAACCAACAATATAATACGATAAGTTACGGAAATTCGCTCTTTCGAACATGCTGAATGACTGAATTTTTCCCGCAACACATGACAGACTATTTTTATTGCAGATTTGGGAACTTAATGAAATTTCATGAAAGAATGACCCATTACTTGTGTTTTATTGAGTAATACATCGTAATAGCTTAGTCGTATTGGCTTTTTGCCAGCATGTGTGTCAGAACCTTCTCAAGTTTGGTAGGTACTGACTAGCTGAAGGGTCGCGCGACTATGATTGTCAGTGATAATTCAACGATGCTTCAGGAATAGTAACTACAGAATACAAGCGGATCATGGCGCGGTTTTATTTTAAAAAGGCGGCGAATCCCCACCGACGTGTCTGCCGAAAGGTTAACAGAGGGGGAAGCCGTACAACCTTTTGGGACAAGACGAGAAAGTCTGGGTGAGGGTTTATCATAATCCTTTACGAATCACTCGGGTCCTTGGTGAGGTTAGCGGAGTTTGGGGATCTCAAACTTGCCTGGTACAGACGGAAGAAGGAAAATCATTAACTAGACATTGAGATAAATTGTGGCCAAGAAATATATTAGAAGGTATTATTTTCTCATGGATATGCATTGGAACATGGTTCTAGTGTCGAGAAATTTTGGGAAGTAAGTTTCTATTCGGGAGGGTTTTGTCAAATATTTGATAGCTGAAGCTCGGTGAGTCACTTATTTGAAAGCTCATCAACAAAAAATTACGTGCACGTTGAAAAAATAAAAATTGGAAATAAAACTAGGATTTCAGTTTTCAAGTTTAGCAACCTTTTAGGGATTTTTGAAAAATTGGTATTTTTGCATTTAGGATTCGTCAAAAAGGAATTTGAGGACTGCGTAAACACAGGAACTAATTTAGTATGCGAACTTCATTTGAATTCATGATTTTAGGAATCATTTAGGAGGCCAATGACACTGGCTTTTCTGTGGACAGGGGTGGCCCAATGAAGCCACCAGTTGCCTCTGAACCTAAGCCTACAGACCCTGAGATACCAAAGACAAGAAATACTTGTATATCATCAATGCCAAGTACTCCAAAGTCAACTGTGTTACGCTCCAGGAAAATAATTCTCACAGTCAAAGAGGATTGGTGACCCTGGCCTCATGGCTCTGATCGTTAGAGTGTCGCAACTTCGGGGAATTAATAATAATTTCTCGTAGTTGTGACAACGCAAGTTCGAACTCCTGTCGAGGTATCAAATATTTTTAGCCTGTTACAACTGTCTCTGGTATATCTCCTATAGCAGCTACCAGCCTGAGGGGTGAGACACCAGAATCACCCCTATTTGCTGGTTTTCCCAGTTCAGACCAAGTTATCAGTCCCTGGAGGCTACACTTTGGACTGGCCCCCAAGCACAAGTGAAGATGTTTATGTTTATTATGATTTCCATACGAAACTTTTCTTTTTAAGGGGAAGATGTTACGAAGTGAACAATCACTAACTGCGGACAATAAATACAGTGAGACAGTTATGTTTTATGATTTATCCATGGATGCACAATTTATGAGAAGGACGTGTTTCTTTTTCAAGTTATATAAGTTAAATGGAAGTTTGTTGAAGGTTTTTGTTTTCTTCCTCTTAATAGAAAGGTATAACATAAATATACCAATATTTGCTACCGATTACCAACATGTCAGTATCTCGTTCCAGAGATAAGTTTTTATACATTGATAAACATATGTTGGTAGTAAGTACTTGATGTAATTAATCTTTTCATAATCCAAAAACAATAATAAAAAACGAAGCTCTGCTTCCAAGCGTGATTTTGGAGAATGTCACCCTTAAATTTGGTTTCTTTTCTAAGCTATTTTACGTTGCGCTGACTAGGAAATATGGTAACATGGGCTTCAAAACTCACCTAAAGCGATTTCTCTATGTTCATACAAGATTTTCGGTGAATCGGACACAATTATCTCGGAGAGTTTCATTAGATAGTGCTCCAGTTGAAACTTGAGATGGCCTCTCTGAGACTCAAATAATAAGAAAGATGCTTGTAAGACAGCGCTAAAAACATGTAGGCGTTCAGTCGACATCAACTGTGAAAAATCATAAATGACATCACACATATCACATCATGACACAGACATCAAATTACATTTATTCATAAGACATTTCAAATCCAAATTATAATTATATTATTATAACACAAAGGTTTTTTATTTATGTATCAGACAGCTCTTCTGTGTAGGATCACTGGTAATACATATAAGTAAGAAATCACACGTGTATAGACCATTTAAATTTACTGGAATACCGAATAAGATTGCGCCGAAACAGAAGTTCAGACTAAACATGCAAGCCAAAGTCGCTTTGCGATTCACATTTGTGCTGATGACTTTTGCTTTCTCACTACCGAAGGTAGGGAAATTTTTAGTGTGTGCAAGAAAGAAGACAACAATTTTGTTTACCTCCAAAATTAAAATTTGCACCTGCTTTTTGCGTTTTAGACCTTACTGATCAATTTCGGTCCCGCATCTGTTTGCCAGTGCCTGTGACAATTCCTTGTCACCCCCATAACTGCACTAAGTTTTAGTCCAATTTTTATGGAACTTTTTATTCATCTATCATTATTAATAACTCACGATCTATCAGACCGATTTTGTTCAAACTCAGAGGGTAGTTGGGTATAGGTTTCAGGTAGGTGTCTCATGAGTTTTAAAGTGATTGGTTGAGAAATAACTATTGCGCATGAGCAAATCTCAAGTTAATTGACACATGTGAAACTCTGAGACTAAAGGGCCAATTTTGATGAAATTTTCAGAGATTATGTGACCTCCTAGTTGGTCCCCTATGATTTTCATTGCCATTGGTTCGATGATTTAGCGTGGGGGATAGCGCAAACATGAGTTTCTTATAAGGACGATTTCTTATGATCTATCGGTCTGATTTCGTTCACACTCAGAGGTTAGTTGGGTATGAGTTTCAGAAAGGCTCCCTATAATAACTGAGTTCTGTCCTTAATCAGTGGATCCCACTGGCGGGTCGCGACCCACTGGTGGTTTACGTAGAGTTCCCAACAACATAAAAGTAAAATGGGGAAAATGGAAGTTACCAAATAATAATTGAGGGCCCGCTAATCAAGTTCCTTACAAAGCTAGAATACTGTGAATCGTTACACAAAGGTTTATAATTTCTGTATTAGACAGCCCTTCGACAAAGATCACTGGTCCACTGAAAATTGCCAATTAAACTGAGTCTATGGTGCATTATCGAAATTGAACTACTTGGACGATGTCACCTACTGAAAGAAAATAAAAGCATAAACTAAACAAAATCAATAAATGCCTAAAAAAAACCTGTGGGACTGTGGAGAGGTAAAGAATCTTCTTGACACTATGAAGAAACCAACCCCAACCTCCCGTGCGATGGCCCAATGTCCTAACACCTGAGCTGCCAAAGCCTTGCAAAAATGAGACATATAAGCCTGGACTAAATAGACTAGGTAACTTTCCCCTCATAATAGAAAACGAACGGAATGTGCAGCAACCCGAATGGTCTCATTCGATTCATTGATATTGTTGCCCATGAATTAAAAAAAAAAACCTTTAATTTTGAATGTTTTTGAGATTTCGAATTATCAACCACCCTAGTCCTTAAATAGCCCTACACGTGTTCAAACTATCTGTTGTGTTTTCAACTGGCCAAGGTTAATTTACTGAACTGTTCAAACTATGGGTGGGGTTTTTCTAGAATGGCTGGTAATAACTAAGCTAGTCTGGAACATTTTGGTTTCAGATGAGAATGAAGAAGTGTTTGAGACGGCATAATGAAATGCATTTAAATACCTTTCGGAGGTGTTTACCTGATCCAACTTTAAAAATAGATATCACAAAAATCTATTGAAATTTGATTCCTCATCTTGCACATTCAGCAAGTAATCAACTGCACCCACAATATTGATCCAAGCAAGTTTTGATATTACTAAACAATATTGGAAAACATGCTCTTGATGGACTACCACGGTTGAGAAATAATTCTTGCAGCTCTTCCTATCAGAATGCTAAAAAGCATTCCAGTCTTTAAACAAATGAAGATGTGTTCTTCAATACTTTGAGACATCCGAACCGTTTCTATCAAGTTTGTAGCCTGAATCAAAGAAGATAAGGTTTCTAGCAAGTGAGGGCATTTTTGAAGTAATATATTAACAAATTTAAAATTGATACAACAGGCATCACTTTCGAGATTTTTAATCTTAATTAATATTAATTTAGCACTCTTCGTATTTTATAATGATCACCTATCGTTAGGAAATAGTTCCCGCGGCTGTAATATTTTTGAAATAAATTTTAATATGTATTACGTTAGGATTAGAACAAATCAATAGTGGTTTTCCGTAAAGTAGGTACTTACCGCAAATAGATTTCGGCAAATGTCATCTTTCACAATTAGCATCAGAGAGGGAAACTTTGAAAGACTATCAGCACTGACTTCGAAAGCAACAGTGAGAAGAGTGAGTCCCATGTGAATCATAGCATCGGAGTTGTTCTTCTCCAGTGGGTTACATAGTGAAGCAAGGAACCTCAGCAGCTCGTGAACAGTAATCAAGCCGTATGGACCTGACACATCAGGAGCTGTAGAAAAAATTAAAATTTGTCAACTGTGAGTAGAAAAGTCGAGCCTCTTAAAATGAAATATTAGAGTCTATTTGGTATGCTATAGCTTTTAATATTGTTTCTACACTAAATGATCAAGCAAACACTGTCCTATGCTGGTTATAAATGCTGCTGGCCATGATCGTACCAGCCAATACAGTATATTTTCAAAGCACTCGATGCCCTCTCAGACTGTAGAGTTAAGCACTAGTCTCTATTTCACTTCTACTCGACCATTCATCGCACGATGCCTAATAAACCATGTAACACAACCGATGGCTTAATCTGGATTTTTCTCAATACCAACATGAATCAGAACACGGCTAAAAGAAAACTGCTGGTGCACAACCTACTTTCAGCATGTCTGGGTTGATTTGGAGTGAATGGGTCCGAAGGAACAAATTCTTTAGGGGACTGTGAACATGAACTGTTCAAGTCCATGAACAGGTCTAGAAATAGGAACCGTCATTCCAGCATACTTTAAAAATAATAATGTACCCACCATCTCTTGCGACTGAATTCGGATCAAAACCAACTCCTCTAGGGGTTGTATCTTCCCCTCCCAATCAAATAAACCAATTTCATTATCAGAAAAACCTTTTTCAGGGTTGTTTACGAGGATCAAACCTTTAGTGAATATAGAGTCTGAACGAAGGTCATAAATTATGTCCATTATACTATAAAGCTTAGAAACAACAGCTATTACAATTTATTAACAAATAACAGATAAATCCTGGTCACATCGAGTTAGAGAAACTTGCTACACCAGTGGGTCACAACCTTGTGGAATGATAATTCCAGTGCTTAATCTCGAGTTGTACAAAATCATCGACTACAAAACATTCTCTAATGAGTGCATAAGCAAAAACAAAATTTACTGAAATTCTCAGGGCCACCTAAAAACTCAGCTTTTAATCGGCAATAAATGAGGAAGCAGAGGTTTTAGGGGAGGAAAAAAAGAAACAAAATGGCGTCATGAAAATGTTCCTCAACTGCTAGGTCACTGTCAACAGTAGCATATTTTCCATTTAAAGCCTTATGATTTTATCTATCAGTCATCAACGGTTGAGTATGCAATATTCAAAGGAAGAATCATTTAACTTCATATGCATGGGTAAGCTTTATTTTCAACAAATATCAATGAGTAGGTATAGGTACCAACCTTCATGAGCGACTGAAGAGAAACGAACACCCTGTTGGTTCACCCACTCAGAAGAACTTTCAGTTGCAGGGGCTTCTGATTCGACCGGAGGAACATTTTCAGAAAGTTGAGGTGAAGAGGGCTCATCCAGGGACACATTTTCGTTCATAGCTTCACTCAGTCGTTGCTCTTGGACAGATGCACATTTTTCAGAGAGAAGGGGACCAAGCTCTTCATCAATCTATGAAATGTATTGAAAACATATAATCAGCCTACGGCATACCTAATGAAATAAATATTATTGTGTTGGAACTTGAGATTTGTGGGAAAATGTCTTGCAAAATTTGTAAAAACTGTTATCTTTAGATAAAATGCATAAAAATTATAATATTATCAACATAGCATCCTTCAGTACTGAGAGTTCCAGTAGGGAATCAACCACCAAGTACCACCATGAAGAACCCATAGAACCACGAACTATAAGGCTATTAACCCATAGATACAAAGTGCTATTAGGCGCTTTTACACAGACAGATTTTTCGTTAGATCTGGAGCGGACTGCCCGAAATCATGTCAGAGGCAAATGTATAAATGCTCCAGATCGGCAGAATGAGATGAGTGAAGGAGCGTGAAATAGGCTAGAGATCAATGCAGCTAAAAATGGTGTTAATATTTGTGTAATGTGCTGATGCAGATGTCCTGATCTGCTGACTTGAGAGGTGATACGTGAGTGATATTATTTGTATTATTTGTATTTAGGGTGTTAACACGTTTGCCTTTTAGATATCAATTCTTCAACTCATTTTCAAACAAAAAGTTACTCTTACAGTTTTTTTTTACGCTTTATTTAGTAATATTTTCACATTAAAAACTTTTTTCTTGTTTTCTACCTAATAACCTTAAAACAGATATAACTCCCCTTAGGTTCACTGTAAAATTAAAATAAGGTCACCATTGGAAAGAGCTTTAAACTTCCTATCAGAATATGGCCATAGCATACATTTAAAAGCATATTCTGTAGGAAGAAATTGGACTAAAACAAATTTTCTCTTAAATTTGCGAAATTGCCCATAAATAAAACCCATATAAAGACCACCTGCCTTTTAAACCACTCAGCTACTGAGGCCAATTACCAAACCTCTTTGACTACGAGAGTTTCTATGCAAGTAACAGACAAGGAGACCAGAATTTGATATATTGACTCAATGATTGACTGTGTCGCGGCTCACCATCAACTACCTACTTCCCACTGATTTACCTACGCGCCGCCTCCAACCCCAACCCCATGGCAACTGATTAGCTTTTGTTTTAATGCTCCGCCAATAATAGGCGTCCCCGTGGTGACTCAGATGTTCTTCTCCTCCTTGTTTTTTCTCTGTTTCTTTTGTATTCATTCGTCTTCAACTATTCATTATGAATTTAGTGTTTTTCGATATCGTTGGAAACTTAAAAAAACCATTCTCATCTCACCAAGAAACTTGCTTAGTAATAGCCTCAGAAGTAGCTTAGTAACTACACGGTGAACACAACAATAAAAATACTTCAGTGATCCTAAGAAATCAGCTAGCAGGCTAGATAATTACTACTACATAGATCAGAGACGAACCACCACAATCGATAGGGTGACAAGAAATAGGAGATCCTGAATTTAAAGTAACATTCTTGACGTTGAACAAAAAAGAAAAAAAATCAAACCTGATGGTCTGGTGGTTCACCACTAGTAGAGGCGTTGCTTGAATCTTCAATTCGAATGACTACTCCATCAACACAACGAGTCTCTTCGATTTGGGGGAAACCATTTTCAATGTCCCTCTGCAGTTCATCGGCTACTTCAGACTTATCGTCATATGTTCTCTCAGTTGATTCCTCAACAGGCGGAGGGACTGTTTCTTCTGAAAAATACACCAACAATCTAAATGGATAACGTCTGTAGTGACATGGGCTACTACTGTTTCCTAGGTGGGATTTAAAGTACACATCAAGCATAAAGTAAATAAATAAGGACATATTCAAAATTTGGCGGATTTCCTCATCAATCCGAACATTAGGTAATTTTGGCATAAATATACTACTTCAATACCTTTCGGAGACGTTTCAGGAAGACTTGGGACAACTGGTGCGATTTCAGAAGTTGGGGAAGCGACATTGGAACCTGACTCAGAACCAGGTAGAGAGTGATTTTGTTGATGAATAGAGCCCTGCATGTCCAAAACTTCGATGCTTTGTGACATCTCTTTATTCACTAAATTTTCTGAAAATGAACGGAAAAACATTGAACTATCAAGTTGAGTGGGCAGTATCATTTTCTCATCTATTGTGATAAACATAGACTAAGATGATCACAAAACTTCCAACAAAATAAAAGGTGTGAGTTGCCTATACTATAGATTAATCACCTTTTTGAATGCTCTTAAGAGCATCTTTTGAGAGCTGTTCTCTTTGTTTGTTCGAAAAAGAAGAACTTTATAGAGAACCTTAGAAGATCGAATCTGCTCAATTTCTGACATTGCTATAAAAATTGCCGAATTTGACTGAGTTTACATGCTCAGTAGCCACAGTTGTTCCAATCAGTTATATTCATAACCATTCACCTTGAGACCTTCCTCAAACTACTCTTCAATATTGCGAACAATCAAGCCATTAGGTCTTGATAAATAGCCATTTCATGAAATTTATACACACTCTACTGATAATCCGACGATGATGAGCGCCAAGGGTCTCTTAAATGCTAACAAATCCTGAAAAATTCATACGATTGGCAGAATATTTTCAGCATTTTGCATTATATTTCACGTCAGAGCCATTTCTGATTTATTCCCGAAAAAAATCGTAGGCAAAACCGTAAAACCATCCACCGATGCCATTTTGAGCCTCAAATTTTGAGCTGTTAGATCGTAAGAAATCGAAGCGTAAAATCTGAGTTTTCTCACCTCCACTCTCTAGTGATCGAGAGAAGAAGATGAAACTAAGGAACATTCTAGAATATAACAGGAACAATCCCTGAAACTTTCAACATATTTGGCCGATTTAGTTGTCATTGAATTTATTGTTTTACTTGGAATTGTTAACAGACTAAAAACGGAAGTTAGACTGAAAAACAGAAGAAAAATTGTTTGTTACTGATGATGGCCTAACCGTCGAAATCGATTTAACATTGTAACTCTTTATTTTCGTGGAAATAGACAACGTTTTTCACTAACTTCCGTTTTGAAATGGGTTTCCACAATTTCGTCGCGAGTGATTTAGTTCGTGTCAACAGACTGACGAACACAATGCACAGAACAAATATTTCTTAGAAAGCAAGTAGACATTTTTAACTTGGTAAATTCAGTGATCAGAATGATAACTTTCGCCCTGATGGATTTTTTCTTTTTCAAGCGCATTTAACGTGTGCTTGGACTCATATGAGGCGACCAATCGGCCAAGAAAGGTCGTTCGAGAAAAGAAAGGACACCTGCAATGAGTGTATTAAAAAATTTTCAATCTCATACAAAAGACTCCCCAACCTAAAAATCAACTATCAAATGGATGTGAGGAAGCAAAAAGATATGAAGTCAGGTAATAACAAGAGTAATTTAAGAACTAAAATAAATCCATTGATACTTAATAATTTCTGACCTCAGGCTATTGGGTCTTACCTTTTTTAGAAAATACTGTCCACGTAATCGATAAAACAAAAAGAAATACTTATGAAGCAGCTAGAAGTATAACAAAATAATGACTTTCAATTTTTACATGAATACGATAATGGTATTTTCGAGAAAAGTTCATAAAGCTTCGGTGCGCGTTCTAACAGTTCATGAGAACTAGTATACACCGGAAGAAACCATAATGGATAATGGTCGATTTTGTTTGGCTCACTGCCTAATAAAGTTCCCTTTTCGAATATTTGTCATTCCAGAAGATAACTATCCTTAGGATTGAGATAAAAAGCCCTTTATTACTGAAATTTCATTATTTGCTGAAAATCGATAAAAGCTCCCCAAAAAAGCTAGAATTTCCAAATCTTTTTTGAGTCGTAGATTATTATTTAGATCGAATTTTGTTGACATAAAGTTGGTTATTACGATTTCAAAGTGTTCTAATTTCAAAACTATGTACCTAACGTAATATAGGTACTAAGATAATTTACCTAGCCATAAGGACCGAAGTGGTAATGGTAGAGGGTGCTGGCCTGAAAACGGTGGGCTAACTCTTCCGCGAGCCCACGGCTTATTTGAAAATGGTAAACGAACTCTTCGTCGTCAAACCTTGGCACAATTTTCTCAAAAAAATTTGAGTTTCTTGGATGTAGACGAGATCCAACTATAACTTCGATCTCGTCCTCATCGTCTACAAACCACGGAACACCATCGTCGAAATTATCACTATCTGAACTTGACGAGCTAGTTGACATCTTCGAATTATTTAGAATAATTTGTCTAACGTATAGAGACTAGTTATAATCAATGAAGCTGAAATTAGGTTATTATGCATCGATAGAAGCTAAATAAAGCGAGCGAAATAAAACGAGACTTAAAGTTGTTTAATGAATAAAGTATCGATGAAGAAGAAAGTTGTTTACTCAACACGATAATCCGAAAAATTGTGAAATGCGCATGCGTTAACTACGTCCTTGCGTTTGAGCTCTGACTGTTCCGAAACTGGGCGTTCTGGCACTGCGAACGACAAAACTCTACTGCGCTTGCCCAGAACCGTTCCGAACTCGCAGAACGCGCACTGAGAACGAAGCTTAAAACGGCGTACAGAATTGCTGCAGGGTTGTACATCAGTGTTGCCAGACCCCTTCCAACAAAATGCGGTTTTGTAGATCTTAAAAAGGGGCACAAAGTGAGACCTGAGGATTCCAAAAGGGTGCATTTAGGGGTACATGTTTTTTGGCTAATTACACTATGCTCACATGTATAAACTTGTAGTTGAATTTGAATAAGTTTATTGAATGAATTTAATTGAATAAGTTAATTGAAATTTGAACAAATTTTAGCGCATGCTTGATGTATGGAAGAATCAAAGAAAGTAAATTAGTATATTAAGTTTCTGAGATCATTGATTCAGGCCTCGATACTTTTTTTATAGTGCTGAATAACGAAGTTGAAACCTTGCCAAGGTCTACATGAGACCAATACAATTATATTAAAATATTAACAAAAAATATATTTTAGTAAAAAATGTAGCTTTTTTTACATTGCTTTCTGAATTATTTTACAACCAACACATTTGGAAGTTAGAGATTGAGAGTAAATTATCTGTTTTACCAGAATTTACTAGTGAATTGACCAAAATAGAAAAAGTAATCTCTCTTCAGAAATTCCACAAGGAGGGCCTGCCACTTGATGAAGATTATTCTTTCAATGACATGAAAAGTGTTCAAAATGTGAAAGAGAGGGAACTACAGGCATCATGAAATAATATTGTAAATTTAATTGCTGTTTTATTTCTCTTCTTCCATGGCTTATTCTTGATCACCCCCGCTAATCACCCCTCGAAAAACTCCCAAAGACACAAATAAGGTATGGATAAAGCATGGAACCTTCAACCCATGTTTGTTTTTACCTTTCTCAAGTCTCAACTCTACATCAACATCTACAAGGGACATACGAGCCCGCAGACAGAAAAATACATCCAACCAAATAAGTCTCAACTCCTGATGTGCCAACCTAAATTTTAGCCAAGCATGTAGTTCAACGAGTGGAAATGATGGAAAAGAGTAAAGGGTCATGGAAAGGGGGACTAAAAGGGACTTCAATTCAAACCCAAAAGGGGTATTTTTCAGTGCCCCCCCCCCCCCCCCCCCCAGGTCTTGGGGGTATCTGAGTGAAAAGGGGGACATGTACCTCAAAAAAAGGACGTCTGGCAACACTGTTGTGCATTCATTATTATTACTGCAGGGACGCAACCGCAGATTTCGCCACATTTAGTAATATCAGTATTTGTATTCTGCGTAAATTAGGTATATATTAAGTATTATTATTAATATTTATTTATTCATTGTTTTTCTCACGTCGAGATAAACATCAAATAATACTTTTCATCTGCACATACGTAGTAAAATGTTGGGCTCACCAGAACTAGATGTGTTTCTTTCTTCTTTAGGTTTAAGCTTTTGTGGGAGTTTATTTTTTCTTTTCCCTCTCGAAACTTCCATTGCCCCCGATGACTGTATCTTCAGCTTTTGCTACAAAAAATATTGCAAACTTTACAAAACCTAGATACTGCACTCTAGAACGACAATTCGTAATGGAGGAGTCAAACCATTTGAAAAATAACTCGATGTTGAAAGGAAGGATATCAGTAGGAATCCTTAAAATGTTCTAAATAAACGGGAAAATCATGAGGATTCAGAGAATAATGATCAGATCCACTTCGAAGATTGTGATATAGAAATAGGTAAAGCTTAACATAATGTCTGTTTAAAATTTCTTCTTAATACTTGAGGGGAATGATTTCTATAGCTATGATTAAACCTCAAAATATACTCCACAACAAACTATGATAGATTACTGATTTCTTTACTAAATTGTAGGTACTTATCTACCAATACTATTATTTTGCCAGAAGTAGTATTGGATATTATACATACTTTAAACTGATCAAAACTTTATCAAAGTAAATTATAAATTTGAATTACTTTCACGTGACTCCCACGGCGAGTATCCTCCATAAAACTGGGAAGTCTGGTAAACAGCAGCTGGACCATATCTCTGAGGCAGTTTTCAGCGTCTCTGCGCAGTAAATCTGGAAGAAGAATAGCGGTAGATAACAGGACTAAAACTCTATATTATTACTTATGTTTACTTATATTTAGTTCTGAGAGTCTGCTCACCGCTGATGCGTGTTTCAAAAGAGATCCTAAAGCAGCTTAATAGAATTTCACAGACGTATTCATCAGTCAACCAAGCACCTTCTGGAGACAGCATTAAATTCCTGAGGACCTGGGAATAAGAACAAACAATCTATTACACTTCAAATTAAGATAATTTTCAACAAGGTAGGTAGGTTAATTTTTTTTTCCAACAGATTGTCACCATTTATGTCATTCACAAAAAAAGTAAATTAACGTCTCCAAACTGTAGTCGATATAAGAAATTTGAGGCTATTGGAGTAAAGCGGACAAACGCGATAAGTATGCTAGTAACTTGGTGTGATATTTCTTATGCTCTCACTTGAAGAATTTTCATCAGAACAATGGAATCACTGGTCTGATCAGTTCCCACGAATTTCGCATGTGTGACAGCATCTGCTATGTTTTCCACAGTGCTTGCAATGGTTTTGCATTTCGAATCTGAAAAGTATAACTAGAAGTTATTTATTCGTTTCAATAAAATAGATCTACGTAATTCTAAATTAACAATACTCTGAATGACTAAGGAAGTAGTGAACCACGAATTTAATAAAGCGATTCGGCTGCTATTTTCAACAGGGGTTAGAGTACATTTGAAATACCTATGGTATAGGGTGTTATGGAATGTAAAGCACTATATTTTTATGAAAGTTTTGCTTATATTTTACCTATGAGCCCATAGGATAGAAATTTGCTGACGGAAGAGAGAGCTAGGCTGGTGACTGGACCAGTGGTCTCTTCGGAGCGGATTACGTCAAGAAACGGTCCTAGGAAAAGGTTCGGCTCCAGTTCTTTCAAATCACCAATTTGATTCAAAACGTCT
The DNA here is from genome assembly GCA_030762985.1 of Adelphocoris suturalis. Classification (NCBI taxonomy): domain Eukaryota; kingdom Metazoa; phylum Arthropoda; class Insecta; order Hemiptera; family Miridae; genus Adelphocoris; species Adelphocoris suturalis. The sequence continues at coordinate 74,384,834 of CM061046.1, read as the reverse complement.
TTAAGGTCAGTAAACCCTCGGACCAGAATATCGTTTTCCTCATCCTGTAATGTACATAAAGAAAAGAAAACATAATGAGATTGTTATACATTATGCACTTCTTAAAATATATAACTTTCCAGAGCTGGCGTATGGACGAAAGACAGTATTAGGCACAGCATGAGAATCAATAAGATGAGATCAATTCAGGCTTCACCATCATTACGTAGAAAATATATGATGATAACACTCAAGCATGAGAAAAAATAACGATTTTTCTATTTGAACAATATTAAATGATTTGTCTAAATGTTATTAATACAAAAATAAAATATTAGAGAATTTAGTATTTTAGTAGTTCCTGAGGAGAAACGTTGAAGAACAATAATTAAAAAAAAATAATAATAATTTAAGGACAGAAAGGTCTTTTTTCATAAATAAATAAAAATAACTACTTAGAGATACGTTTCTGAACTCCCATAAAACAAACCCGTGGATTAAACTTAGGAGTCATACATAACACTATGTATGAGTTAAAAAATCTTGAAAGGCTGACCAGGCACCTACCTAGGCACTTCAATATTAAAGCTACGGAGTCCTTCCACGTGGATAGAAATTAGCTTGGGGGAAAAAGCCTAAAGTCCTGGAGCTGCCCATGCACTTGGCGCTAGTGGAAGCTTGACCTTCTGCAGCAAAAATGTTAACAAGGAGGCTTTTCAATGGTGTAGAGCTTGTTTCACTGGTCGCTTGGGGCTCTCGAGGAGTTGAGAAGATCAAGCTGCTCATGTATTTCTTCCATCCATCAAGAAGGTTGGTCCAGTGGGCCAATGTTCCCACTGAATACATTAGGTCCATGAACATGATCAAAGACGGGCATTCCTTGGCTCTTCTATAGCCCAATAGTATGGGTTGTCACTGCATTCAACCCTCATCCTGCCACAACAACGTGCTAGGATGATCTTGATTGAGGAATGAATTTGAAGAAGGATGTTCCTGGTTTTCCAGCAGGTCTATATAGGTATCTTGGTGCTTAATTTGATGGGGGAACGAACAAAACTTACTCACTCTCATGATGTATTTTATACGTAATTAGCATGGCAGAGGGTGGTGAAGCTAGGAGGAACTGCTTGTAGCAGTTTCTACCACTGCATACGTTTGATTAGATCTTGGTGAGAATGGAAATGGAGGTTCCAGTGGATTCAACTTTGTTGGAAATGTGGTTGGAAATGTCTGCTACCTATGTGCAACAGCGGTGGCTGTGTTCCAGACACTGCGTAGTTATATTTTTGCTTTTCGGACTTTTTTCTTTTATTCTGATATATTTAGAGGGATTTTTCCATCAGAAATAAATACGAGTGTCTGGAACACTAGAAGATTTTATATCAGCTGCCAACGAAAAATAAGGGCAAATATTTATGGGTAGGAAACAATAATTTCATAGAGCAAATGTTATAGCGAGGTGGTTCTAATCTAGGCATCTTTCAGGCTGACTCAATATTGTAACATCCAGTTGTAGTATGTATTTCATAAATAATGGAGAGCAGAACGCCAAACCAAACTTTGATTCGATATCGTAGCACGAGTAGTTAATCTTACTTACAAAAGTAGCTAATTTCTTCAAATTGAAAGCTCGTCCGAAAGAAGTATTCTGGAACAACAGGATTATTTATTTCAAACTTGTAGACGGTACTGATGAGCAGAATGGACACTTACTATGGCAAGAGAAGCATTGCTCACTAAAATCATCCCCAGTAGACGTCCCCACCAGAATGAGAAGGTACTGACAATAACAAACATCCCCATTGACAGATGAACAACGGCGACAGAACAGCAGGAGTAAAAGTAAATATTGTAAAACAGAGCAATTAATAGTGTGAATGAGAAACACGACTTATCCATGTGGTGGTCCACGATCTACAGATATCCTGGAAATTTTGTAAGAGCCAAGTTAACGATACAAGTGAGCATTCAGAACAACAGGTGCCAGTTCACGTTTTTTGACGCTTGTTTTGATCACGCCAACAAATTAGAGACGATCAGACTGCTGAAATCCACAGCGAAGAAAGAAAATAGGAATAAACAGAAAAGAAAGTTTTATTCCACTTATTCTCTAGCTCTAAAAAATCAGATTTAATAACGTTCATAGATTCATAGAAATTCGGTGGTGGTCAACAGACCATTTCTTCATCAATAATTTTACACTGTAATCTCTACAGTTTTTTTTATTGTTTCTTCGCAAATTTTGTATTCTCTAAAAATGTTTATTGTTTCCTCCAAAACGGTGATAATCAGCTGGAACTTCGAAATCTTAAAATTAAAAGGTGCTACATGTTTCATAACTAATTCAACGGAAATAGGTGTACCTACAAATAACAACATGGAGATGATGATCAGCCACTGAGTTGAGTTGTTGGAGTGTTTTTTGTTACTTGCTCGAACTGTTCGTGCCAAAGACCACCTGGTTGTAGCATAGTAGAAGTCAACAAGGGATTTCATTCTCTAGGAACCAGGAAGACATGCTGTTTAGGACACGTACATGGTGTAATCTAAACCAGATTCTTCAGGAAAAAGGTAAATAAAGAGGGCATATATATGGACACAATTTTGTGCTCACTACTCTTCCAAAACTGCAGGTCACATTGGTGGGGATCAGCTGACCACGAGCTGTAATATCAACCATAATGATGGAAAAATCGTGCTCAAATCTCTACTAGTTACCATAGGACGTAGAAATTTGACAGAGAGCCTCTCTGGGACAACAAGAGACGAGCAAAGTGAGGAGCGCTACTCTGATCAGCTGAGTGAGCTGATATCTCCTGTTCACTGTAGGACGTTGAAAATTGATAGGGAGCCTCTCTGGGATAACAAGAGACGAATGACCTTACAGGCTCCATCCTGATCAGCTGAGTGTGCTAAAAGTTATGTCTTCTGTCTGATAACTACGAAATTTGATAGGTAGCCTTTCTAGGACATCAAGGAATGAATGAAATGACGGGCTCCACCCAGAGCTCCAGCTGATCGATTCGAAAAGTTGGTTCTGCTTACACAAACTGCGTTTTTTTTTTTCTTTTTCTTTATCTTCAGACACTGCTCATACGTCGATCACTGTAACATTATAATCTCAAAGTCCAACCAAAGCCGGACTTTGTAAACTAATAGGCCTGGACGAAAACTCCTTGCTAAAAAATTAATGTGGTATCTTTCAAGTACAGTTCACCCGCGTTGCTTGGAAAATGGCCATAGAGGTAAATTCCATCTGAGTCGTCTCCTGGTTATTCCCCCAAGTCAGTGATGAGCCAACGGCTGGTCGGATTTATTGATACTCCACACAGGAAATTACTGGTTTGGTGCATCCTATCAAATTCATACAACAACATAATGTTGTGCTAACCATTAGCAGCCATTAAATTGTGAGATAATGAGGTGAAGTTGTTCTGAAAGGGCCTCACCTGATCCAACTTAGTATGGGAAAAGGGAGAGGGAAAACTTGGCCTTGTCATGCTAAGGAGGTTTCTCCTTCCAAACACGACTGACCAATTAGGTCAGGTCCAATAATTCGGCTGCTAGGAGCACTAGGGAGTGAAGGACCTTAGGAACATGGGGGTTGAAATGACTTTCCCATTGTAGATACCATGCGTCACTCCTTTTTGCTCTGCAATTCGTTCCCCACACCATCAGCCTCATTGATACTGGTAAAAATTAGAATTATATTATTAATAAATGAATTATTAATATAAAGAAACACGCACAAACAAAAGTAACCAGCGAAAAAAAGTGCCTGTCACAGCTGCCTTTATAGGCAACAAAAGAAAAGCAAATAGGTAAGATCTTTGTTTACATGCCGCACTCTACCTCAAGCTTTTTATGTTCAGAGCCCCATTCAATGAGTACTGGGATGCTTGTCGATTTCTCTTCTCATGACATTTGGAGGTGGTTGAGGATTGTATGGGTCCCTTTAAAAATTCACCTCCGAACACAAGTAGAGACCTTTTCGAGATGAAAGTTTAAATATATCAAATGAGTTGATGTAGAGGCGCCACGCCACTTGATACTTCGAAAAGGCTTCACACTAAACATCTAGCAGGCCCTCTTTTCCTAACTCAACCAGTAGCCTTAGCTAGAAATAGAGCCTGCGTTATTTCCATCCACTTTGAAGAAGAGTTAGCGGGAGCAATCAAAAGTAAGTGCTACTTATCAAATCAAATAGAAAAACTTTTCATCCATAGTAGTCGACTATCTTCTTAATTCCTTGGATGGAATTTATTTGAACTATTTCATTGCTTCCGAGTCTACCTATAGGTAACAGATTCTTTTCACTTTCATAAGATGAAACAAATTTTTGTTTCTCCAAAATCAAAATCATTTTCACATTTGAGACCAATCCAAACAACTTTCGTTTCGTGAAAATCAATGTCTCTGTGCCCGCAAATCGTTACAATGCATTTAACTTCTTCAGTTTTTATTCGATTTTGATAAAATTTTCGAGGAAAGCCGATTTGGCTCATGATAGTTTTCATTGTGCAGGTGCCAAATTCGTTGAAAAAAAAATAACGTATCCCAAGAGTTTCATCGCGATCATTTCATTCGTGACTGCTTCGCATGCACGAACTTCAAATCCTTGTAACAAGCATGACTCGATCGTTCCTGACGCAGTGATAGCTTTTGCGCATGCGCAAACGCAACATCTATCAAGTATTATCATGCACAGCCTAATTGTCCAATCAGCTCAAACTACAAAGGAACCATCCATGGAATCTGTTAAGATTATTTGAGATTTTAAATGATCTTGTACATTCATGTTGCGGATAACCCGCAAAGATATGTGTCACACCCAACTTGGCAGATTTTTACCTTTTTGATAAAACTTCAAACGAAATGTGAATGGAACGAGGAGATTACTAGAGGGGATCTATGTATACGTGTAGTGATGATGGTGGGCTGACACCGAGACTACAAGTAGGTAGTCCCTTCTCTACAAGGGACATTGTTTGGGCCGGCATTTCAGAGTTACTCTTATGATACGACGAAGCACCAAGTTTGAGAAACTTACACATACACATCCAACTATTGGAACCAACATTTGGAGGTGAGAGGTGACAACGACTTCGGATCAGGTAGTCCAATATAGTTGGGAGGATATCTGTGGCAAAAACCATCTATGAACACACATTGGGGCTTTCCCCCTTTAGAGTCATTTTATAGTTCTTCATACTTGCCAATCAAATTGATAGTAGACGAAACATAGTTTTTCTTATATGGCTGAATGTGAAATTGGATGAAATAAAATCTAGACCATCAGGGTCCCACATGATACAGGTAAGTAGGAGTATAATCTTGTTTGGTGGTAAGGAAGGGGATAAAAGCCCCATTATGCGTAGTTGGATGGTTTTTGCCACAGGATCACTCCTAATCACAGAGTAACAGGTTAGAACTGCAGTGGTAACTGGTTAGAGCTCCAGTGATAAGCAGCAATCTTAATGTTTGGCCAAACCAAAACTTTCTATTACATATTAGGTATGTTTAATTCACCATCCGTACGTATGCCTAACTACATTGAAACAAACCGTTTAGAGAGCATACTACAGTTAAACCTCTCAAGACATCTCACAACGTCAATATCTACATTTTGTGTACTAACTTCGCCAGGAAGGATTAGAAGAGTGCCTACACGTTTCGTTAGACCAGTCCTATTTGTTATAATTTACTTCCCAGCAGTGCTGACAGTACAGGACGGAAAACAGGAAAAAATAGGAATTTTCTAAATGGGAAGGCCAAGACTTGTAACAGGATCTATTATATCAGGTAACACGTCAACAAAACAGGGGTCACCACCCTTGTATTACACTCAAACTTCTATGACCTCGACACTAGGCAGGACCTGAAGCATAATAAGAACGAAGCCGCTGATTGTATAAACTAACAGATTCTGGATTAGGCAAAGGAGGAAAACCCCAAAAAATTAATCTTGTCGGACAGTGCCTTGTACATAGTTATTTACTTACTTGATGGGTATGAGACGACCATCTGTTTACTTTCTTCATAGCCGTCATAAGCATGACCATCTCCCCCTGCACGACGTAAATCCCATTACCCGGAATATTCATCCTGGTTGAAGGGATCACCATCGCGGACAACACAAATTCAACAGCAGGAAAATTTCACTTCATAATTCAATTAATAACTTCAACCCGAGACAAGCAACGTCAACGTCATTATAGAGATTTCGAGGAAGAATACCGTGATCACAGCCCGAACAGCTGACGTTATCAGTGACCTTCAAGATAGTTAAGAGAAATAAAGAGCGGGGCGAAAGCAATGATTTAAAAAGCCTCCACCAACGCAAGCTAAGTATTTAATTTATTTTCCAATGTTTATCGGAATAAATATCATTTTTACAAATTAAAATTACATAATTATTAAATAGTATGCATTAAATATAAACATTAGTTTTGTAAAACGATAAACGGTTTGGGTAAAATACTTCAACTTACCTACCATGAGTCTACCAAGAAGCGTACTTTAGTTGTGACGTCATAGATGTCATCAGTATTTGTTATCAAATGCAAGATTCTACCTGCATTAGCTACATTCATAAGACGCTTTTTTCGGCATACGGTTTAGTTTTTGCATGGAAACTGAAATGAATCATTTTCAAAAATTTATGCATTTGTCCACAAAATAGCTGGTGGGAAAAAATCGACAAAACAATTTCAAGCCGCGACGTGTGATGAAAGAGGCATGCGCTCTAACATGTAACCTCGCGGCGGGTTTCCCTTCGGCAAACTGGACTGCTCGAAAAATGTCAAATTTAGTATAATATTCTTAGAAGTTTTCATTTTTCACACTCAACTAATTGTTTTTCCTGTTCATCGAAGTAATGGGGGCAGTCCACGCAAAGCAGAGAGGGAGAGTAAGTTTCGTTTTACCAGTGTTAAAACAGTTTACCATTCTGGCGACTATACCCATTGTGGCAACTCCTCTTCGTGGTACTGTGGTCAGTGTACTCAGTACCTCGATTTTGCTCTTAAAACCTGCCCATTTAACTAAAACTTGTCCTTAAAAACGTCAAAATATTGTCTTGAAACGCATGCTCCTATAAAAAGCCTCTGAGTTAACACTTCAGTAATCTATCGTATCTTATCTTCCTCGTCCCTTTTATGAATTTTCCGTCATTGTACTCCACGTAGGTCATTACTTTCACACGGTAGTTTAGTGGCAACAATCGCCAACGGTTCGCTGCGAACCTCTCTGAAAAAAGCTGACATTCTCTGAGGACCGTACGAGAATTGATGAAGACGTAGTTAACTATTGGAAACCCAACATTTTGCATATTTATGTACTATAGGCATAGCTACGCTAATCTACAAAATTTACATAACCTTACTGGTTATTCCTATTTTTTATCTATCAACGTATATCTATCGTTGTTAATACTGTTGAGGATGATTTGCTTTGTCAAGTCAATATATGTATTTAGTATGTGCCAGCTCGTCTAACTACTTATATCAGTTACGATGATGGTGCTCTGATAAACATGGAGGTTCTGGTGTTGGGGAGTCCGGTATAGGTATATTATCTTCTTGAGGAGCTTCCACTAAAGGTGGGTTCACATCCATCCGGAACTGCGGTTGGAAGTAGTGGAGGGGAGTGCGGAATTGCGGCAGGCCGTTCATAACCATCCGGTTGTGTTATCAATGCGTTATCATTGTTTGTGTCTTCTATTAGCATTGCATTTCAGAATAAGCCGTTCATGGTGCCTGACCCCGAGCAGTGAGTGAGTGAGTGCATTTCCCAAGCAGACCTATTTCCTCCAACCTATCACATATTTCACGGACATCATTGCTCCACAAACAATGTTGAATAATAAACTCATTAAAAAATCATGAGGGAATACAGAAGAAATTGTTATGTATGGACATTGAAACTGCTAAGGTGACTTCGTTTTGAAATGAGACTGTTGGGTAATTATTCGGTCCTTTCATCAACTGCTTATCCCAAGATAACATTATATTTCTACCCGAAAATCTGTGTAGGTTGGCGCATTACAAATCATTTATGCATTGATGCACCATAAGAAGTACCTACTTACTTAACGTAGGTAATCTGTCCATTTCGTAAGGACAAATAGTATTTCTATACTTCCTCTTCGTTTTGCAAAAGTGTTGTCTCTTCTCAAATACCTACTTATTCGAAAAGCAGAAAATTGCCAATCTATAATCAAAGAATGTCTCAAAACACAAATGGAATAGGATCTTTTATGGATCTTTAGGTTTGTGAGATCTCAAAATCGGTACCTACACCCAGGTATTTTTAACCCAACTCGGCCTCATCCGCATAAAACCGTGTTCAATTTGAGTGATTTATAATTGTTATTCTTATACACTAGCGCTACAGAAATATATTTTCTATAAATGAAATCAAAATTCGAGGATCGTAAAAATACGGACTCGCACTCGACCACAGCCATAAAACAAGATAACACAACCAACAACAGCTCCTGACGGATGACGTAATTGCAGCAATCCGGTAAAATATCTAATTTTTCAGATGTGGACAGTCCGTCTCAAGAGTGCTTGTCCAGCAAGATTCACCCCACTCTTCCGACTGGCACTAGCCAATCAGAAGGCCGAACGCATTTACAGATTGCCGCATTTAATGAAGTTGTTCTTCACTTTTAAGCGGCCCATGTCATATGACACGATTCTGCTCTTCTCTCAGTAGGTGAGGGAACGATGCAAAAAAGTTCCCCTCTTCGCTCTTCTGCCTCACGATTTACTCAGTAGCGAACCTACCTCCATACACGATCCGTCGTTTTCCCAGCTCAAACCGAAGGTTTCCCGTCGGTCTTCCGGCAGCTCCACACACTCGGACCAAGCAGGTTGATAGGGTGGGGGACCCTGGACCGCAGGATGGTCCGATGGGAAACCCATCCAACGAGCTCTGCAGGACACCTGCAGCAGGAAGGTCTCCACACACGTCCTGCACGCCTCTCATGCAAGAAGAGAGGGAAGTTTTTACTTTCCCTCACTTCCTTCAGCAGGATCGTGAATGGGCCGCTTTATAGCCATCTAAAACTTGGTATTTTAGTTTAATTTTTTTTTTCTCATTGTCACTTTGTATTCGAACATTTGTGAATGAACAAGAAAAAAATACATGTTTTCAACGCAATAAAGCATCTCTATCTATCTGCTCTAATACCTAAAAAGTTAAATCAGGCCATTGAATGAAATCGTAACGTGCCCATTAGGGATAAATTATTAAATGACATTAAGCTCTAATTAAGAGATACTTCTTTCCTAATTGATGTTATTATTGAACTTGACGGCTCGATTTCTCCTATTTAATGCACTGTAATTATATAATCAAGTTTATTTCACCTATTGTTACAGAATGAAAATTTTGATGAACGAGAACAGGATGAGGATTTACAAGACTTAAATTTAAAAACCAAGGTAATCCTATGGTCAAACAATATTTCAATGCTGTCACTTAATGTTACTATTTCCTAGCTTCAGTCCAACAACTTTTTTTTCCATGCTGTACTGATTGAATAATCGTGCATTTCTGTTTCCAGGCACGAGTTGACAGAGTATCTTTCAATGGAATCAAACGAACGAAAGCACCATTACTTAATTACATTGTATCCCCTCTTTTCAAAGCGAACAATTTTGAAGAAGTAAGCAGTCTCGTCACTTGAATTTTTAGTTGAACGGCATAGCTGACGAAATAATTTAGTTGGTAAGCAATGAGTGAGGTAAAGCATGAGTGAGACGAGTAGGTACTTAAGAGTCACCGTGTAGGAAACTCAATATGATCTGTGTGGGTTAGTGCGCATGTGTGGAAGTTATTGTGAGAAATGAGTTGGAAAAGTCCAATGTTGAACCGTTCTTAATGGTTAACCATTCTTATATTTTATTCACCCACTTATATTAATGATAAACATTACGTTTTATGAATAATTTGTCCGAAATATTTATGTAGGTGCCTAACAATAAATATCTTTCTATAAATGCTTACTTTACGGGAACTGTATGAAATTGCTAGCGTCAAGCAAATATTAAAAACTGCCACATTGGAGTTGTTCAGCATGATATCCAAACTAGATGGGCTCAAGATAAGCAAATTAAATTGCCCCGGCTCAACATAACTATAGCACAAAAGCAATATAGCTACCTACGTAGGCATTAATTTTTTTAATAATCTGCCAAACCAGATTAAGAATAATTTGGTTGAAAGAGGAAGCAACTAGAAAGAGCTTGCCTCGTATTATATAAGTAGGAAACAAATGAGATTTTACCCCCCAAAGTTAAAACCAATTTAATCTATTTACATTTAAGAATACGCACTTTTTTTAATAAGTACATCCTAAGAATGAAGCCACGCATAGATTGAGAGAAGATGCTTTTAATTGATTTATAGCCTTTTTATATGATAAGTTCGTGAAAATATAAATTACATTTTATTTTAATTAAACGTATTTATTGCATTGAAGAGCATTTTGCTGGATGAAACAGAGCATTCTCCATCTTATTGGAGATTGTATAATCCAGTACATTGTATTGATAAGTAAATGCTTTTTGTAATTTTTCATTTGAATGAACTTATTTAAAAAAGAAAAAAAAAGTAAAAATTTTGGTACTCCATTTTGGATTTGGAGAATTCTTAGCCATAAGTGTGGTTTACTAACCACTTACACACTATGATGGAAAAAAAGTTCCTGTGATCAGCACCTGTTCTGGTGTTAGTTTGTGAACAAGTTAAGCGGTTGGGTGATCAGTTATTTGACCATTCCAGGTTATAAAAACAACTCACGAGGTCCGGACCCACCTACAAAAGTTGGGCGTTTTCAAAAAAATTGCCGTCGACATTGAAACAAGCAGGGGTGAAAACCCGTCACCACACGGCTATGAGGTATGATTGACTAAAATAATATTATTTTTAACGAAGTACTCATATATATCAAGTCCATTAATGTATTTTTAGAATGATGATAGAATTGTCTTTCGTGGATATCTCTGGATAATTTGAGATACTTCATGATTTTAGGTGACTTTCCACGTCAATGAAACGAGTTGGGTGTCTGCTTCTATCAACACTGTCGTTTCCAACAATGAGGCCATGCTCGTTGTGGGAGGTAACTTGCCTAACCTCTTTGGAAGCGCAGAAAGTCTCCGAGGAGAATACACTTTTGGAACTAAAAGAACCAATAATATGGGGTTTACCTTTTCTAAACCTTTCCTCACTAGATACGAGCCGGTGTAAGTACAAAAAATATAAAAAATTATGAAGTGCTATAATTACTAACTCAACTTACCTTCGGGAGTACATGCTGTTGGTGGTACAGTACTCCGAATGGTCTCATTTGATTCTCTAGAGTAAACATGCAAATACTACTATTTCCTTCAAAAGTGTTTCAAGGTAGCGATTTTTAAAAGCGTCAACCTTTAACTTTTATCCCTTTGTGTAGATTGATACCCAGATTTTAGGTATATTCCCAGCAATGTGGTTTTTCTTTAAAATGTTTTGAACTTTGGTCTTTTAGTTAGGGAGAAAAGATGGCGTATGGTAGAGGGGCAGGTTTGTCCTTCATTTTTGAAATCTGCACATCTTGATACGTAAACCAATGAGTTTGGAGAGGAATTTTAATATTTTTCTCCTTTCTGTTCGACTTTTTTAAATTTAATTTATTTGACGTTAATTTCAAATACAGCCATAATCAAATAATCATGTTCAAATATTTGAAGTAAAGTTTTAAAAAGTTGATCAATTCTCCATAAATTAAAAAAAAAATATCATTGTTTTTATTTATTGTTAGATAATAAAAAGGATTTGCCTCCTTATTTACAATATTCTGAAATATTTTTTCCCTCTGAAAACTGAAGTCCAGAAATCCTTTAAATTAACTTTCAAATAAATGTTCTTTTGGGTGACCAAATCTTCCACAGGTCAGTGAATCCCTCTTGTCTATCCTCTGTAAGTGGGTGTCACAAACCCCTTGATTCGCCCTTAGTCTGGAGATGGTATTCCTAAGACCTTCGAGACCTCCTTTCTATTGAACCATGGTTGTCTTGGTAGTACTGGTTGAACTTCCATGTAAAAACTACCTTCTGGTGCAGCTGCAAAGCTCCTTTTCCATACCGATCGATGATATCACATAATCGATGGGAAGAATTCTTCTATGTATATCTGCACTCCTATTAATGCTCCCTCTATAGCTACTATGTACACAATTTTGTTTCCAGTTAGTCTTGCGTGTCCCTTTTACACTCAGCAGAGTTGGGATACCCAAGTCCATTGGTACTCAAAGTACTTTCTTCAAGTACTTGAGAAAATCTAGTGATATTTTACAGCAGACGAGGAGAATCATTTGTAAGAATGACGAGGTATAGCTGCAGAAGACACAAGTACTTCGAAAGTACCTACTTGCCAAGTACTGGTACAATTACATGTACTTGCAATTCCACTTTTTAGTGAGTACAAGTACTTGCGATCCCAAGTACATGTACCTATACTTGTACTTGCATGCTTTGAATACTTGTACTTCAAGTACAGCAAGCACATTCTCCATTTTTTTAACCTAGAATACTAAGGAGAATGATGAGGGAGGACCCCCGTCCGCCCCACGATTCTCGTAATGAGATGGTGAGGGGATGGAAGGGGGTCTTTAATTCCTCCCCGTCATTCTCCATCTGTATTATTTGTAAGAATGAAACTCCGTCTGTCTGTTCGTCGTGTCTATGCACGGCCGAACGGCTGAGTGGGGGGAGTCAACGAGTGGGGGGATCTTCTTGGGATTTTCCGATAGGGTGTATAAGCGAATTTAAAATTTTCTAATCCCACCCGAACCATGGGCTGTAGGGCGGGAGGGGGGTCGAAGTTCGGTTTAATGTGCGCTTTTTCCACTTCCCCGCTTCCTCTACCCCTCTAAACGGCCGTCGAAAATTCCGGAAAAATACCGGTTTCGTAGGTTTTTCTACGAGGAAGACGACGGCGCGATCGGATCGCGAAAAAAGTATCGGGAAATGCGTCAAAAAAATTAAAGAGTACGGACCCGTTTTCTCGAAAATTCCGACAAAAAACTTCGTTTTTTCCAATTAAAATATACCTCATAAAGGTACGCTTTTCAGGACGGTGTTCGCGGCCGAAATACAGTTTTGATTCCGCCGAATCTGAATACTAAATCGGATATCGAAATAAGTGACGGGACGTTGGTCAAAATGCGAGGGGATGCGAGGCGAAGCGATTAAAATGAGTTAATCGAGCCCACCGCCGTTTCACAATGTTGCGATCAGGCCTACGCACGTGCGCGTTGACGGATGGAACTTTCCTGTTCAAGAGTCATTTCAACAGAATAAATACGGGTTTTTTCCTACACATATACAGCAATACTTTGCGAGCAGAGTGAGCAACATCCCCGAATAAATTTTTCGTGGTTCCACGTAGTTTTATAAGGTTTAATTTGTTTGTAAGAATTTCCAACAGAAAAAAAGTCTGCCAACTTGGGTGGGCTGTATAACTTCCTCAAGCGAGCGAAGCGAGCAACATCCCCTACAGAGGTTAAACCTACCCTTAGGGACCTACCGTTTGTGAGCGAAGTGAGCAACATCCCGTACATGTTTCAATTGTAATACATCGCATGTATACAGCCACACCTTGTGAGCGAAGCGAGCAACATTTCCTACATGCCACACTTTGCGAGCGAAGCGAGCAATCTAATGGGAGGCCTGGGGGGCTTGCCCCCCGGCTGGACGTTGAGGCGAGCCGGAGCGGCTAGTAGTATTATAGGTTGAAATAGAGAATGTGCTTGTTGTACTTGAAGTACAAGTACTTGCCACCTGAACAAGTACTAATTCTGATGCACTTGTACTAAGATTAACAAGTACAAATACTTGTGTACCTGTACTTAGAACTTCAATTACAAATACTTGTACTTACTAATTTTATTTCAAGTAGAAGTACATTAGGTACTTGTAATTGTATTTGCGATTTTTCGAGTATTGTACCTGCACTTTTTACTTGTAAGTACATTTTTTCCAACTCTGACCCTCAGTAAAAACCTTGTTCAATTAAAAAGATTCGTTTGGAAAGTAACAAAAACGCCTCTTTTTGGATAGATAGAAAAATAAAATAGTTTCTCAATCATATTGGAAAATTGCCAGAATTTCTTCTCCATGATGTGATGTTTAATATTATGCTTCAGTTACTTACATAATTACCGTGAAATTCATTCGTTTTCACTAATAATAGAATTGCTTGCAAATTTTTAGATTTTGCTATGAACGTTTGATCTTGAACTAGGCAAATTATTGACATCTCCAATTATTTTATTCTCTTCCAGGGGTTCAGCATCGATCTTTCGAAACGACTCCGATTGGCCAGTTTCAGGTTATAAGCTGAGAGATACAGGTTTCTTATTGGACCTTGGATTGACGGCGAATTCTCAAGTAATTATTTTATTCTGTCAACAAGCTATACTAAATCTTTTGTCTTGACCTCTTCTCAAAATCAAATTATACACATGTGTTTCAGATAAAGCATAACCTTCAATACGAACTGGATTGGAGGCAATTGTTCCCCAGTAACAAATATGCCGCTTTTGAGGTTAGAGAAGATGCCGGGCACAAACTAAAGTCAGCCGTGCGGCACATCTGCATGTACGATCAGAGGGACAGCCCTATTTTTCCTATGAAAGGTTCCATGATCAAGACTATGTTAGAGTATTCTGGGCTTGGTGGCAACATTAACTTCCTGAAAGGAGAACTGGGGATGCAGTGGAATGTTCCCATTTTCAAGGATGTTGTGAGTTACTATCATAATATGCTTACCTACTTTAGCTCAATATGTTTACTTCCGTTGTCCACGATTGTGGAAGTGTTGTAATGAGTTCTGAAGAATATCTAACACATTTTTTCAGACTAAATTAAGCCTGCATGCATTGTGCTTCAGTGCTCTCCGTATGTCCTCACGATTGCATCTGGAAACGAGCGTGCCGATGCATTAGCCAGAGAGGGCTCCCAGTTGTAATCAAGCGGAGGGGTGCATCAAGAGCTCTGAAGAGGATTATCCCAGACAACAAAAGATGGTCCACCTGGGTTTGGAACCAAAAGACAGACTAAATGGAAGCTGTGGCAGATTCATGTTTGCATTACCTAAATGCCCACCTCCACTTCAGTGCTCTCCAATGACGACAGACCACCT
This sequence comes from Adelphocoris suturalis, assembly GCA_030762985.1. Lineage (NCBI taxonomy): Eukaryota > Metazoa > Arthropoda > Insecta > Hemiptera > Miridae > Adelphocoris > Adelphocoris suturalis. Next base: position 74,369,657 of record CM061046.1, on the reverse strand, counting down.
GTTTGACTGCCCTCAAAGGTCTCACCCACTGGGTGAAAATCGCAAAACTATATTGGGCTGCGCGAGTCACATGTGCGGAAGACCAGACCTAAAAAATTAAAAAGAAAATGTTATCATGTCTGTGTACCTAAAAATTATTTCCACATGCATGACTCTTCATTCAATTCAAGTCTAAATTAAGAGAAGAATTACCTAGGACCTCGCATGTTAGCTCTAAATGGCCCTTATGATTTTCATCACGTTTGGAACAAGTCTCGAATCACATAATCAACCGTTAAATCAACTCTTGAATGGTGGCCAGCATAGAGCAATAACAGAGAAGCACTGTGAACTTAGTTTCTCCTCGTTACATCACAACTCTACGTGTATCAGTGGATATAATTCAATTTAATTGTGGGAGCCCGATCTTGTCGGGAGCTAAAGTGGATCAGTGGATACAGCACCCGACTAAAAATCAGCGTCATCAGATTCAAACAATGAGAAGTAATGTATGTTTACGATCCCAAACGTGTGTTGGTAATATTAAGGGAAGTAGGTAGCGTATTTTTCTTCTTATGGAGGCTAGGGGTGTACAGGTGAATCGCTGACAGTATGGAATCTGCTGGTTTATAGGTGTTTTCCCTCAACAGGACTCCCTAACGAAATCTGCATAATTTTACTGTCATAAAATTATGACAGAAAAAACAGAAGGTTCCAAATTGGTGGAAGCTCTTAGTTTACTCTATCCAATAATAAAATAGTTCCTTGATCTTTTTGCTTGTTACGTTTTGGAAAGCAATATTCAAAGCTCTAAATTGTGTACTAGTGTGAACTTAGAATGAAGTTATTTATGTAAAAACATTGACATCGGATTTTCAGGTGTTCCAGGTTGGTTACAATGTTGGTCACATGTACAAGTGGGACGAAAGTCATACAGTCGCTGATAATTTCTACCTCGGAGGACCTTTAGACGTAAGGGGATTCGAGTTTCGGTCCTTAGGACCTCAAAAAGATGGCGACTTCGTTGGTGGCACTGTAAGAAAATACCTTCCCTAAAGAAAATATTCATATAATATTCAATACTAATTGATATATTTGAGGTAATTCATCTACATCAAGTGTGGTTCATTTTGATTTTCAGACATATTACGCTGGATCGTTGCATATTTACTCACCCTTACCCTTCAAACCTGGCGAAGGTGGTTTTGGCGATCTCTTTCGAACTCACCTGTGGATAAATGCAGGGAACTGTGGGGATTTCACTTCTGGTAAGAGCAGTGTTAACTCAGCAGATTAGGAAATGTTTCTAATGCGTTCCATGAGTATCCTCAATGGATGGCGAAATATGAGAAATGAGTTGCTGTGTGTTCAATGAATACTATATTTAAAGAAATAATTTTAAGAATACTAATTTTAAAGAAATAATTCTTAGCTCAACTTACCTTCGGGAAAGATTGAGTAGAATTATGGTAGGTTGCAGTAGAAGACCATTTGCTGACGCAGCTATCGTGTGTACACGGTGTTGCGGTGGTATTTCAAAGAAATAATTTGAAAACACCCGTGAAAGCGTTGTTTTTCAAAATTAAAAAGCAATATTCGCACTGTTCCTTTAGCCACCCAGCGCCTCTTCGCTCCCGATCGTCCCAGGAGCGACGCCATCATCGCTTCAGTTCAAAGCCTGTTGTATAGTCCAGGTGAATGAATGGGAGGGGATAAAGGCTCCAGCCTGGGTGGGCGGTAAACAGTCTTCTACAAAGACTGTACTATAATTCCTAGCTCAACTTACCTTCGGGAAAGATTGAGTAGCATTGTGGTAGTCGCAGTACTGATGCAGCATGTTCAATGTTTCCCATTCACCTGTTGCAAAAAGGGGTGGTTGAGAATAGTTGTTCAAGTGGCTGCAGCTGACCAACTGTGAGCTGAAAAAATTGAGAACGAGTTTTCCACACTACTCGAGGTATACAGCTTTTGTGTGCAGGGGACCCGTGAAGACCCCCAATTCCTCCATATCCACCTATGCCATTCGTGAGTAGTGTCCCCCCCCCCCTCCCTTTTTTTGTAATTTTATTTTTATTTTGTTAATTTTAGTCTTCCCTGGTTCCAGAAAGGGAGAGGGCTGAGATCCTGATTTATGGTAAATGCTGGCAAATGAAATCCAGAGTGATGTGCAAGGCTATAATATAACCTCCTCTGACAGATTCAAAATTGGAAATGGCAGATGTAAATTCTACATGAAAATGTAGCAAAAGGTTTATGGTGTCTTCTCCTGATAGTTTGTTGAGGCTTGGAAAATGGCAGATGTAAGATGTTTAGTGTTATCCACTCTGAGGGGAATAGTCTTCTTACGCCAATGGTCAGCTATGGCACGAAGAGATTGGATGACTGCCCGGATCTCTTTTTCATTAATATGGGATTCACGTAACTCTCTCGACTACCAGCCCCCTACCCTATTTGGAGGAGAATAACCTCCCCAACCCTCGTCACTTGCATCCGTATAGAGCTCTACATCATATACATCGCTTCTAATGGGAGAGGGAGAGCCCTGAAGGGCTGACAATCACCATCTGAGGTCCTGTTGTGCTAATAATGAAATAGATACAGGGGCATCATAATTTTCACTGTCTCTGCAATACCAACAACCTATCCCGTTCGAATGCTCTGACAAGTATCAAGCTATAAAGCACAGCCAGAGCTATGGAATTGAACTGCCTGTGAGACGTACGAGCTGAAGAATTGTCAGCCTCTTTGAAATAGCTACGGCTATAATCCTATGTCATGTTCTTCGTAAGTTATCCTGTAGTACTGTTATAGTCATAGAAATACTATTAAATAGGAAACCCAGGAAGGTAAAAATTGGTGAGGGTTGAAGCTGACTTTTATCATAATTTATTATAAAACCTAGGTCTTGAAATAATTGTACCGAAGTACTAATGACGTCTGAACACGCCTGGCTAGAATTTGCTAGGATTAACGAATCATCGAGGTGAGATATGAGAAGGATACCCCTTTTACGAAGTTCCCCCACTACCGGGCGAAGTAACTTGTGAAACGCATATGGTGTGGAAGCCAACCCCATGGCTAGGCAATTCATATTATAAAGTTAGCCTTCCCATTCAAACACCAAGAAACGCCTGTGTTCTCTATGAATCGGCACCATAAAGTACGGGTCCGTAAAATCTATAACCCCACCATACATAGAGGGCCTCAGAAGACAGGTTACTGACCTAAAGTCATCTAGCTTGAAGTGTTGTAAACTCAACCATATTCAGGTGCTTCAGATTCAAAATGAAACGAAAAGACCCATCTGACTTCGGAACTAGGAAAATTGAAGATTGAAAAAATTCGTCCTCCTTGGAGAAAACTAAGATAGCTCCTATGCGTAATAAATGTTGAATTTTATCCCCCATAGCCGCCTTTTGTTCCACCAGAAGTCTGTCAGTCGGACCTGTCTAGAAGTCGGTGGCATACTAGCAAAGGGTATACGATAGCCCTCAACCCAAGTGAGAATCGAAGGATAAATTCCTAGTGATCTCCAAGCAGGTAGAAAACGGGCCAAACGACCTGCATAACTTACCTCAGGATTTAGTTGCGGCGTCTGGACAATTATTGGTGATCTTGGCGTTCTGTCATCTGGTATGGTCGAGATTGGGAGCATTGGGACACCTCGAGACTCCAATTTCGAAGATTCGATGCCAACACTACTCCATGAATACTCCAATTATCTCGTTTTAATTATTTATATAAACTGACAGTTCCTACTTGTAAATTAGATATCACGTTTTGAAGATTGGTTCTTCCTTGGGTTAACACTCGAAATATGTCTTGCCTTCGAACATATGCACATTGTTTGTTAATGTAGAACTTATTTTGGACTCTTTGTATTTCAGGTAAAGGCGGAGACAACCATTTTGAGACAGTCCGTGTTGCAGCTGGTCTTGGAGTTGCCTTCAAACTGGCCAACATCGCGCGAGCTGAAATCAACTATTGCTTCCCCATCCGAACATTCACCGGTGATGTCAAAGTTGATGGAATACAATTTGGAGTCGGGTTAAATTTCCTGTGAACTTCGTTCGAGTCTGGGCCTCTGCCAGCGGTGTAGTTCAAATGTAAATAAGAGAAGACAGCGCCATTATTTATTTGACATCCTAGATGTTAGCCATAATATTGAATAAACTCGATTCCCCCCTCCACTGCCTTAGTTGTTGTGTTGCCCTACTAGTTACTGTTACTTAAATTACTTCATTTATTTTTTAATAAAACTATGGTCTGTCACCTTCAGTTGTACCTAATCATTTTGATTTCCTAACATCATGCAAGGTAACTGGGTTGTGGGTGGTGGAGATACTAGAAGCTCTCGCTTTAAAATATCTGATGAGATGCTCAACTCAATATTACTGGCACAACTCCTTAACCCTTGGGTTCATTAGCATTGGGAAGGACCAAAAAACGTTCTAAATAATCTGCCATTCAAAATAAGACTTTGGATTTTAGCATTTTTTGCAGTAGGTATTAATCGATTTTAGGAAAACTTTTTAATGATATTTATGTTTATTTTTTAGTATAATTTTGTGCATACATTTTCGAATGATCTAATTCATAGTTGATAAACTTTTTTTCGATGGTCGGTAATACTCTCTAAAATATAAATTCAAAATAGTTTTTTCCATAAAATTTATAGTTTACGATTTCTTTGCCCACAAAGTGGTGAAATGTCAACAAAGTTATGGTGCAAAAAATGAAGGAAATTCGATCATACTGCATGTCTAGAACTTTTTGCAGTGTTTATCGTTTTTTAGCGCTTATTTAATGACATTTGAGTACATTTTCAGCATTTTTTTGTGCTAGTTCATGGCTGATAAGCTTTTCCTGCTTTTAAAAAACCTCGTTTTTGCTATTTCTATATTTTTTGAAAATCAACTGTTTACTGACCAAAAAGTGCTTTTCAACAAACTCATCCTTTCTTTTGGAATACCTACTTGATTTTTTTCTCGGGTATGTTAGCTTTGGGGTCATTCCAAATTTTCGTCCAACAGAAAAAATGTCAAGCTTTTCTATAGCAATTCACGCACAACCAATCGTTACTATGGAGATTATAACTTCCAGATTTCCCTTCCCACTAAAATCGTTCTTCCTCCGTTGGAAAGCTGTGAATTTATTACACATGACTCCACGTTTGTACAAGGCTTGTACACATGTACAAGCTGAGTTGTTGCGACTCTCACTAGACCATTCCACTACTCTGCTGGGTTTGCTCCCTAATTCAATAATCTGTTGATTTTTTTGACTAATATAGTTTACTACCAGCTGATGTAGTAACCAGGGTAAGATGTATTATCCATGTCACAATGTATCAGCTTGTAGCGTTGGCACATTTTAGAAATATTGAGGCGAAAAAATGGATATTTATTTATTTTTATTTTTCATTCTTAGGAGAGTTATTGTATGGCATATATATATATATATACATATTACATATATATAACCTAGTCTGAACGTAGCAAGGGCCATCCACCAGAAGTAGTGCACAAACTGTCTACTTGCCCAAAAATAAACTTTATGTATCACACATTCAATAATGCAACTGCCTCTACTAATTTAATGAGATGTGTGAATGAGAGGTAAATCAATTATTGGGCCATCAGTGAATACCTTCAGGCTGAATAATTGGAAGTTTACCCACTATTTAGAATTTATAAAGGGTTTGCAAGTTATAGTTACCACTTCGTCATTTGAACATGAAACGAGTGTGCACGTGGTGGGACTTGTTCTAAAATGACCATCTAAAATGAATTGAGGCTTTTCATTGGTATTAGCAGCTAAGATATCTGTTTAAAAGAATCCAATCAGATTCTTTTTTACAAACTTCACTCTTACCTAATCTTGCACTGATATAGTATGGATACTGCACCTTGAAACCCTCCCCTAACTCTGCCTGCCTCCTTTTCATATTGGCATCTATCAGACAGTGATGCCGAATATGGTGGCCCTTCATGAGTAGGACCCGTTAGGTAAGTAGGTACTTCATTAAAAATGGAAGGTTTGCATGCGGGAGGTGATAAACTATACTTTATTATAAGTTTTATTTACTACCAATATGGAGGGCTCATGGCACTACACTCGAAGTCTACAAATCTGGAAAAACGTTGAAATCCAGGAATCAGTTCAGAATGCCTCAACGGATTTCCATGGAGTAAATTTAGGAAAAGTTGTGGAGCAATCGCAATAGCTTAATTTTATACGAAAACTCGCTAAAAGAAAACGTTTGGAGGTAGGCAGGAACCTACCTACCTAGGTACTACTTAACACGTCGATTGATTCTACAAAAGCCAAACTTCTGAAGGACCCGAAAGGAATATCGAGAGCCCCAATGAAATTCAAAATACCTATCGACTTCAATGATCGATTCAAATTTTTTAATCAACCTGAGGGTACAACGAGAGGTAGTGCCCTACCTTCATACACTCTCAAAGAGCAATTAAAATTAAAACATTGATTTAATTTAAAAATGAAAACTTTTTTTTTAAATTTTGATGAGTGGCCAAAGTTTGGAGCATTAGAACAGAAGTTCGGCCACACTTTGACTTTTTTTTTAAAGCGCTAATTTTCAATGTAAATTGACCGCCATGGTGCCATTTTAAAGAGGAATAGTGAGAGAATCTAAATATTTTTTTCCAGATTTTTCGTTGCATCTTTAAACAACGAAAATTGGTAAAAACTTCGAAAAGTGGCCGAAGTTACGTGCTTTTAAGGTAAAATTCAACTCTGAATTGATTTTTAAGTCCTCAATTGACTCCCCCAGCAACAGATATTCGGACGTCAGTCGTGAGGTCATCGTTTGATATCCTGTCCATTGAAACACAGTGAACGTGTTAAATGCTGGTAGGTACATATTTCATAAAAATTACGTCAGAAATAGGTAAATTACAACTTCTTGGTCAAACACTATAGATACCTACCTAACTAAAAACGTTCTTTATAAAAAATCTATGTTACATTAAAATATTATTTATGAAGTTGCTGCACAATGGGGACTTTGTTAGTCTATTTGGAAATGAAAATATTATTTTAATGAAACAAAATGTGTACCTACCTACATACTTTTTCGATACTATTGCAGAATATTCCTTTCCCCTTGACTCATCAACTTGGAGAAATCCTCTCTCATGGATTTAAATATAGGTATATTTGAAAACTTTTTATCATTAATGAATTTCGGAACTTGAGAAAACTCTCTCAAGTTCATAATCAATGTTTCTCCAGTTTGGGTAGGCTGTCACTGCTGATAGGTAACACTATTGGCGACTGCAGCGCTTACTGCGGGAGCTTGCTTCCCTAGAAATCGACGGTGCAGCTTTGAACCAGTCATCAAGGCAAGAGCTTTATCTTGAATAACTAGGATCTATGATAATTATACTTTGTTGGCAACCCTGATAAGGGAGGCTTCATATTCCCAAGTCATCGGCAGTTTTTGAGATAATTACTTTATTTTCTGTTATTTTGATATTTTTTCTGCATAAATTAATAGTTTAATTCCTCTAGTACTTTGGAAATCGTTTAAAGAAAAGGGATTGCTGCTTGAGTGTTAGTGGACTGAACTTTTGGCAATTATGAGTGAGAATAGCGAGAACAAGGAGTATGTTGACGATGGAACCGGGGACCAACAGGAGTCCTCAATAAAATCCAAAAGGTATGGAAGATTTCCCCCTATTTATGAGTTTAATTATATTATCTAATAATCATCTTATGGTATGAATTCGGGGATAAAGCTCTGGACTCCGAATAACTCCGAACAGTCCTAGTACCCGAGTCGCCATGCGCCTCTCGATTCATGACTATACGGTCTCGTTGCACTCATTACTACCCTTATATTATTTTCAGTTCTAAAAAGAGAAATCGTAGGAAGAAGGCGAATATGAATAATGAGGCTGTGAAGATCCGCCCAGTCAAAGTGAACGATGAAGAAGTGGCTGCTGGCTGCAATCTGTCGTTCCAGGTAAGGTGTAGGTCCCCAGTCATCCGTCTGCCGCCCCTCCTATTGTGACCAATACCGAGTTATAGATCGGTCGGCTTTTGGTTTTTCGAATATTTCTATGTAACCCTGCTATTCCACCCTTGCGTTTTGTTATTGAAGTGTTACATAATATCATTCGTTACGTAATTCGATTTTCCCTATGTTATCTGATGGGTGATGAAAACTGTAGTAGGTACCTATTATAAAAGCTAGGTAGAGATCTGATCGTAAACTGCTTGAGCAGACAGGTAGAAATACCTGTTATTAGATTCGAATGAATAACATAGCTCTAAGGTATACAACTGGACAGTAATGCGCTTCGTGGAAAAAAAAAACACTGATCTCTTGAAAAATGAGCTGGCTGAGGAGCGCACACTATGTTTTACAGCCAAACATATGGGTAAGGTTATTTTCACTGATTTACACTGTTAACATCACCGTCAAAAATACAGGTGAAATAAAGCATAGAAAAGTGCCTACGCCTTCGTAAAAAATATGGCTGACATCGAACAATGGGGTATATTCCTGTCAAAATTGCGATCTTTCGCTGCGTTTTTCCTATTTTTCACACCGCTGTACCTATCAAGTTATGATGATACGAGATGAAGGTAATGATTGTTAATCTTATCACTGGGGCCGTAACTTTGATGTTACTAGTGAAAACGAATGAGGAAAACCCACCCGTGGATTGAAAATAAACTTCTACAACTTTTAGAGAAAGTAAATTCTATTCTGAGAATGTTGAGACTAAAGCGGCCCATTCACGATCCTGCTGCAGGAGATGGGGATTGCAACGAAGTTCCCCTCTTCGCTCTCCTGCCTCAGAGTGCGTTCTCCATACACGATCTGTCATTCCCAGCTCAAACCGAAGCTGGAATGCTTCGCCATTCTTCAATGGCTCCTTATTTAATGTCTTCCGGCAGCTCTACACACGCTCGGACCTAGAAGGTTGATAGGGTGGGGGACCCCGGACCGCAGGATGGTCCGATGGGATACACATCCAACGAGCACTGCAGGACACCTGCAGCAGGAAGGCTCCACACACGTCCTGCACGCCTCCCGTGTAAGAAGAGAGGGAAGTTTTTCGTTCCCATCACTTCCTGCAGCAGGATCGTGAATGGGCCGCTTAATGTAGGACCTGCGATTGATCGAGTTATTAGGAATTTGCTAAGTTTTGGCAAGTAGTAGTACATTGAAGGGCAAGGGGTCGCGGCCAGATGTAAGGGATGCGATGACGAAAACTCAGAAACCAACTGCTTGTAGATGAGCGTAGTTTACCTAGGTATATTTAATAAAAAAAACTTTCGCTGTTTGCGTAAGCGCAGAACCAACTTTTCGAATAGAGATAGGTAAAATATCAGTAGGTGAAAAATCAAGCTTCAAACGCGAATGTCAAGTTTCACTGAACTAATTTCGGCGACAATTTGTAACTTGGTGAGCCGTGGTTAACTAATACAGTAGGTAATTTTAAAAACTAAGTAAATATTCGGGATTCCGCCTAAACCATTTCACGTTTCCCATCAGTTATGAACACAAAAAAAGGAATTTGGAAAAAGATTGATAAATTCAGACCCATGGGGGTAATGTTAATTTTGTCGTCCTACGGTGAATAGGAGAGATTTGAGCAAGATTTTGCCATCATTATGATTGATATTACGGCTCGTGGTCAGCTGATCCTCATCAAAGCCTGCGAGGCACAAGTTCCGACTTAGTAATACATCATATCAAAATTTGATCCAGATCGGACCAACAGTTTCGGAGGAATAGTGAGCACTAACTTTTGTCCATATATATATACATATATATATATATATATATATATATATATATATATATATATATATATATATACAGAGAGAGAGAGAGAGAAACATGAATGACTATTATAAACGTGTTATACACCCTCTGAAATGCGGAGAAAATGCATCCCCACCCTCAAGTGCCACCGTGCAGACGGCTGTAATTAATACCCCCTTGGTTAATAGGGAAATTATGTAACATATACGTAGCAATAGGTATATAGCATTTTCACGTCAAATTGGAGGTTTTCCATTTCAAATTGGAGGTTTTACACATCAATTTGGAGGTTTTCCATTTCAAATTGGAGGTTTTCCATTTCAAATTGGAGGTTGACGGAAATGGTTCGTTTCACATTAGTTTTAAACGCCGCAACGCTAGCCCACTAGAAGGCGGAAACACCCGGTGATTCTGAAAATACCTACTCCGTGCAACACAACATGACGAAGACATTCCATCCGTCCCTTCCAAATGCCATTCTTTTGAAGGTGCCTGTTGATTCGCCTAACCAGTAAGATGATCGCATTGGGGTTTAACGTGAAATATCTGCCCCCTACTCACCCAACTTGAATCCAGTGGAGCACTGCTTTTCAAAAATCAAGTTGTCAGCAAGACAAAACCTCAGTGAGCCCCAAACAAACCACGACCTGTGCACCTGTGTGACACGATATCTCGAAGCGTTGCAACTGTCACCACATCGGACTGCACAAATTATGTTATGAGAATTATGATAGACCTGACAGCCGCTGCTGCAGGGGGAGACTTACGTTGAAAAATTTGTTCATTCTTTTCCGTTCATTATGTTCATTCTTACTTGTTAAATGTTACGTTTCACTCGCTAATTTGTTGTTATTGCTTTCCCAGAATTAAATCATGTGTTTCCGTCAAACTCCAATTTGAAATGGAAAACCTCCAAATTGATGTGTAAAACCTCCAATTTGAAATGGAAAACCTCCAATTTGACGTGAAAATGCTATACATTAATTCGTAGCAATGTTATTTTTGGCTTTGGCTCCAGAATTATCCGCATTGCATTTTTAACGTATGCAAGCTCCGGATGTTCAAAACCTTCAATACTATTACTGGGGTGCGATGGAAAGCTGTATTAATATCTCTTTGTGTGTGGTTCTTTGTCTTTTCATATCTTAGTTTATAGTTTTTTTCTCGATTATTCATCAGACTTGTTGGTTAGATATCCTCAAGACTTTGGCCCAGAATATCCAAGGCAAACACTTATCAGTAAACAGATTCTAATAAACTCCCTTTGTTTAGCTCCCTTAGTCTTTCAAATCCTTCATTGTTTGCAGGAAATCAAAAAAGCGATGGAAGTGTTTTCATTTCATCAGAAACCTGCAAAAACAACCGAGGAAGCCATGCAAAAGCAGTTCCAGTTCTGGAGCACTCAACCTGTTCCGAAAATGGGTAAGCATATTCTATTTGTGAGGATCACCTGTTTTATAATACGGATATGTACATGTATGTTGTTTGAACGTCTTTTATTATGATCATGTATTAATGCGATATATTAATGATGATATGATCGTTGTTCCTATTACCCCTCATAAAATTATTTCAATGATGTGTCGAAAAATGTTTTTCTCTTCCATTTTCATAAATTCCACTTTTGATCAACAAATATGAAAGATTCATATCATTCTGAGGAATCTCTGTACGCCTTTGATGTCAATTTATGGTACCATGTCCTTGACTGCTTTGACTTTGTCCTTAATCCAATCATAGAAAAGAGCTTTTCTAATCGCTGTTTCCAACCCTTCGATTCAGATAGAAAAAACGAGAACTCTTCAGGGGGTTTGACTGAAATAAGATCGTGTGTACGATCCATACTCGTTGCGTCCGTATCTTCTACTTCTTTCTTGGGCGACATCTAAATCAAATCACATACCTATACACGTAGATTAACATTACAACTGCGCCATGTTTCAACAGGTTCTATCAATTTAATGATGATTATTCAACGTTCGGAACTTTGGTATTACCTAAGTAAAGTATATTATAGTTCAGGAAGTATCTAATCAGTTGTTTTATCATATCACACAAAACAGCTGATGTTAACACATGGAGAAAATGAAGACAACTCTTCGTCAATGAGCTCTGGAGCCCGCTCATCAATTACTAATATAATTTGTAAATAAATAAATACTTGAATTACCTACATAATATTAACAAAATTAGGATTGATGGGGTCGGCCCCCTGTCCCTATATGTCGACCAGCTCTGTGATCTAGCCGGTAAAGGTAGTTGAATTTATTCCTGTGAGCTGCCTCCTTCCCAATATTTAATTCCACATACTAGTCTCATAATTCTGAGTTTGATACTGGACGGTTTTTTTTCTTCAAGTAACTACAGAATTGTTTCAATTAAGTACCTATCTTAATTCCTACAAAAATTAGCGAATTTCGTTCAGTAAAATCGCAATAATGGTAATCCTTTCCTGAAGATGAGAAGATAACAGCAAGTGGTCCCATCGAACCTGATAAGACTTCCAGTGAAATCCGTCAAGACCCCTACTCTCTTCCTGAAGGGTTCCAATGGGATACGCTTCACCTCGATGAGCCTCTGGTACTCAAAGAGCTGTATACTCTTCTGACTGAAAACTATGTCGAGGACGATGACGCCATGTTTCGATTCGACTATCCTCCCCAGTTCCTGAAATGGTAATTGATTGCTGTCTAGTTAGACTTTTCATTTTTCACTCCCACCTACGAAGTTAATGGTTATTACGCATCTTCGCAATTCATTTGCAGGGCGCTGCAACCGCCTGGATGGAGAAAAGAGTGGCACTGTGGCGTGAGAGTAACGAAAAGTGGTCGCCTCGTCGGGTTCATTAGTGCGATTCCTGCTAAGCTCAACATCTATGATCAGTAAGTCTTCATTATTCATGTTACATAACCTTGTCGAATTTGTAACTTTAGTGGGTATATTTATTCTAACCTGCACTTGTTGACTATACCTACCAGACACCTCAATAATTATTTTGGTTCCACTAATTAACTGGATTTAACTTATACAAATAATTAATGATGAATACTTCATTAGGTATGTATAGGTCGTTCACTATAAGGAGGCGCGTTTCTCCGAGAGGGGCTCTGAAGAGCAGGGCTGTACCCTGCCTGACATGAACCCCTCCCGTTCTTTTCCCTCCCTCGCCAACATTATCCGTCCTCTTCCCTCCCGCTCACCCTAAGTCCTGCTTTGTCTTTTCTGCGGAGTAGGCTACCAGGTAATGGGGTGGTAAGAGAGGGGATGTGAAAACTTCAGTCTAGCTGCGCGAACTTTTGCCGGACGGTTTGGAGAAACGCGCCTCCTTATAGTGAACGACCTCAACCTAAAAATGCATAATATTATGTAGCCAATGGAATCAAAATGAATAATTCAAGATTCACATTCCGTATTCCATTCACATTTATACACATTCTTTAATAGTTATTAGAAAAAGTTCCAATCATGCAGCAGATCGAATGAGCGAATTTTCTTAAGTTATCATATTACATCGTTTTGAAATTTGAGCTTTTTGAGTGCAAAGAAAATGTTAACCATTATTTTTATGGCAAAAAAACCTATTCTAAAAAGTAATCTGCTATTCGAAAAGAGCTTTCGGATTTTTCACTTTTTGAAGTTTTATCGATTGTATAGCTTCAGGAATTAATTCAGAATGATTCAAAACGGATTTCAATGAAGAAAATTTTCAAAAAATTTTATATGTGTGTGTGTGTCATTCCAGACCACAACTCTCTTTAGGATTGAGATAAAAATTCCATTCGTGCGCCGAGAAATCAAGGCTTTCCAAACGAAAGGATGACGTTGTCCAGCAGTTTTTGAGCACATTAAATTAGTGGTTAAAAAGTCACTAAAAATGGTGTAAGACTTGTTTTTGAGGTGAAATCACTATTGGTGTTCACCACTCAAAAATCGCCTACTTTATGTCCCTGATTCCCCCTTTAACTCGTCCCTGACCTCTGTGTAGGTATTTTCAAGGAATATCAGAAATAATTAAGACAGATGTTACCTTTCTGAAATAAAACGCATTTATTCAAATAGTTTGCAACATAAATAACCCATCCTATTACCAGGACCTTACACGGTAATTATTATGCAACTAACCTTAATTACTTCGATTGATGTCGAGTTCCGGTTGGAATCAGGTGTCCCTGCCGCAGAATTCTTGACTGGAAGTTTGGCTAGGAACTTTCCAAATTCTTTGGCGGTTACTTCCGGTGTGTGGGACAGTCATGCAGAAGGATTCAAAACCAGAGAGCGATTCTTCTTCATTCCGTTTACCACTATCGCGAATGTCTTTCCCGATAGCCTAACACGTAAACAATAGAAGTTGAAACGGTCTTGGGCAGGTAATTGTTGTCCGGAGTCACATGGTTGAATGAATTCCTATTCTTCATTCCAAAATCTTCTCTTCCCTTCCCTGCGCATGCTCCAGCGACAGGGGGCGTTAGTTGGATACCATAAGATCCATTATATTTCGGTTGCTATGACGCTGGCGAATTGCGATCTCGTAAAGTCAAAGTACCGCCTTCTGAGACGAGATTTCCCGATTTAGGGGAGCCAATGAAAAGACTCTCCGCGTCGATCAAGAGGGAGTTCGTTTCTTCCCGCTGGCTCGTGTGCATCGAATTCAGCATATTTCTTCTTCGTGGATTTAGGTAATCCGAGCGTGATCCGCGACCGTGGGACTGAAGTAAGTTGAGGCATTCCCAGGCTTCGAAGGGGAATCCGATCTGACGAATGTCCTTCACTGTTGTGAGCGGATTTACGTCTCACAAATGGTTGAAAATCTTTTATTTTATTTTTTTTATTTTTAGTACTAAATATTGCTCAAAAAAGTTTATTAACTATAAAATGGTACCTAAAAAAATTTATGTACAAAATTATGCTGAAAAATTCACTTAAATTTCATTAAAATTTGCTTTAAAAAATCGATAAAAACTCCAAAAAAAGCTAAACATTTAAAACGTCTATTTGAATAGTAGATTATTACGTTTTTTGCCATAAAATTAATAGTTAACAATTTCGTTGCACTCAAAAAGCTCAAATTTCAAAACAATTTGACATTATACATAGAATACGACAATTCACGAAAATTCGCTCATACGATCATGCTGCATGACTGGAACGTTTTTTAAAATGTTGTGTTAATTAAAATTTTCTTAATGGCAGACAGCAAACTATGGTCGAAATTAACTTCCTCTGCGTGCACAAGAAGCTAAGAAGTAAACGAGTTGCTCCAGTCTTGATCAGGGAAATCACCAGGCGAGTGAACCTGACCGGAATCTTCCAAGCGGTCTACACAGCTGGAGTAGTTCTACCTAAACCTGTTGGAACTTGCAGGTACGCAATCAAATTTATGGGTCGATTTGTGACCTTGGATACCACGAGAAGTTAGTGATCGCCAGGGTGCATTTCAGAAATGTATTTGGAATCGTATTATTGATTTCCATTTTCGTGGACTGTGGCTAAAAAAAGCTATATGAGCTCGTGAATATTTTAAAGATGTTTCGAACAGTAGGAAAATTGTAATTATTTGTTCGATTCTAAGCGACTAATGGATCACGTCAAAAAAATTGAAACTGAACATCCTCTTGTTTTGCGTCTACTTTTCTCTCATGTGTACCTCTTTTCCAGGTACTGGCACCGTTCCCTCAACCCAAAGAAATTAATTGAAGTCAAATTTTCTCATCTGAGCCGAAACATGACAATGCAAAGGACTCTTAAACTATTTAAATTGCCAGACCAACCAAAAACTCCAGGATTCCGAAAGATGACTGTTGATGACTTGCCCAAGGCTCGAAAACTTCTGAGTGAGGTGAGCCAGCCACCAAAAACTACTCAGTACAGAGCAAGATATATTTCACTATGCCTCTAAAAAATTACATCACCATCAGGATCTTTGAGTGCTAGTTAGTAATGGAGGATGAGGTTATATTTTCTCTTATCTCTTAGAGAATAAGCTTAAGATTTCGATTTATGAAAATATATGTTCTTAGCTAGGAGTTTCATTGATCTATACCAGGGGTGCTCAAACGGTCGATTGCGATCGACCAGTCGATCGCGAGTGCTTTTTGAGTAGATCTCGAGAAGAAAAAAATTTTTAATAAGTAGGTAACTAAACTTCAAAAATTTATTACGTAATAACACTGCTTGCGACAAGAACACACTGATTTAGTTCTTCACACGGACGTCAGGTGGTTGAGTCGCGGAAAATTCCTAGAAAGGTTTCAAGAATTATTGCCCGAAATAACAGCTCTTTCTAGACGAAAGAGGTGATGACACTGAGATGTTGAAAAACGAAAAATGGCTGACTGATTTGGCATTTTTGACTGACATCACAATGCACTTAAACACCATTAACTTGGAGCTTCAAGGTAAAGGAAAAACTATTATTGAGATGATTAGCGCAGTAAACGCATTCAAAAGTAAATTGCAACTAATGATAGATCAACTGAAAAGAAAGGATCTGAAACATTTTCCGTCTTTGAAAGCAAGGATTCCTCAGTTGAATTATGATACGTATGAGGCTGAATTATCAAATATTTTGGGACAATTCGAAATGCGTTTTTATGATTGCAGTAAATTGGCAAATATAGCATCATTTATGAGTTATCCTTTTTCATGTAAAAACATTGAGGAATTAGCTACTGAAGTAGCAAGTCAGTTTAATATGAACTCATGTTCTGTTGAAAATGAGTTGGTGCAGATTATATCAGATATACATCTCAAAGCTACAGCATCTGATACAAATTTCTGGTGTTTTATATCTGAAGATAAATATCCGAATCTAAGGCAAATCGCCCTTCAACTGATGGCAATGTTTGGGTCAACTTACTTGTCGAGTCTGCATTTTCTGAAATGAAGATAATTAAGTCAAAATATCGCAATCGACTAACTGACGATCATATGTCATCATGCTTGCGATTGGCACTCAGTGGTTACACACCATCTTATGAAAAGTATGCTGAGGACATGCAGTGCCACGCTTCAACATCCAAAGTCACTCCTCAGTTGAGTTTAACACCATAAGTTACTCTTTTGTTTTGTAACAACGAATAAACTCGCAATTTTGAATAACTAGGAGTTTTTCCATTGATATTGTAGAGAAGAACTTAAGTAAACCTAACCCAAACCTTGACTAAAATAATGTAAATTGTGCGGAAAGCTAATATCTATATATGCTACGGTACACCCTACCTAGGTAGGTAGGGTGTATCGTGTATGTACGACAACCCTGCATCACACATACTTGCAGCCTCTCAGAGTCGATCGTAAGTAGTCTAAAAATATTGAGGTAGATCGCCAGCAGTTCAAGTTTGAGCACCCCTGATCTATACCATCTTTCAATAAGCAGCCATCGTTGACGTGCCGATTTGCTGACCTCTTGGTCTTTTTTCGTCTCCAACTTCTTACCATTCCCTGGAAACAATAAGCCATGTCTCAGTAACGTCTTGCGTTAAGGTGGAGTACAAAAGTATTTTACGTACATACAGATGATGTACTACGCCTCTCAGAATAAGCACTTGTTGCAGTACAACAGTAATTCGTTTAGGGGGGCTCAAGTTTATGGAGTTGAGGGCTCTTAGAATCATTCTAACAATGGACTTATTTGCTGGTGCTAGTATATTTGTGTACTTGTTATCCACTGTTATGTTTCTCTACCTTTCAGTACTTGACGAAGTTCCACTTGGCCCCTGTATTCTCGGAAGACGAATTCCGACATTGGTTTTTCCCTCAAGGAGGCATTGTCGATGCCTTTGTTGTTGAACGAGATGGTGAAATTACTGGTAAGTTCATTGTAAAAATGTTAAAATAATGTTAATTTCTTTACTTCTTCATTTAAAATTAGGGGGTGGAGTTGAAATCATGCCTATTTACATTCCCTTTTCACCATATCATTTACTTCAGTTCTTCCAGATTGCTATTCCTATTAAATATATAGATGTTATGCCAAGATAAACGTAAACATCGAGAGCAACTTGACAACTTTTAGCATGATGATGCTAAAGTTGAAGGTGTATCGCCCCAAAAATATTTGATACCTCGACAGGAGTTCGAACTCGCGTCGTCACAACTACGAGAAATTATTATTAATTTCCCGGAGTTACGACACTCTTAACGATCAGAGCTATGAGGCCAGGGTGACCAAACCTCTTCGACTGTGAGAGTTATTTTCCTGGAGCGTAACAAAGGCTAACGCCCCAAAATGTCATGAAAATATGTTACGCAAGTTTTATAAAGCTTTTCACTTTTCACCTTCAGCTTTTCAGTTTTCACTAATCGTTGCTCCACAAAAACCATTCACTTCAGAATTAGAACCGGAAAGCTCTGAATTTATTACACAACACACCACATCGCGTGCTGCTAATTTCTCCCTCCTTAACTCTCCTGAGAATTACTAGTCATGCGCTTGAAAATTCCAAGTAGATAGGAAGAATTGAAGTCTGGTGGCGCTTACACCTTAATAGAGAGTTCCCGGTTACTATGGTAAAGGTCGACAAGTTAATCACGAACCTTGTGGGCGGGGTTCGAGCGGTCAACTACGACCCCACCACCTTCTTCTCCCATTGTATGAAAAAATCCGCTCGTGTATGCCTAGCTATTCTCAAAGTCTTTCTCGGAATGAACACCCATTTTCGGCCTTGGCTCCAGGACTATTCTCCTGTATGCTTTACATCAAACTTGCCCTAAAATAAACACGTAAGGACAAAAAACAAAATCAACGTAAATAGGTGCTAAAGCGCCTTTCTTTAAATTATAGCCGCACTTATGGATGTTATGGCTCCTGGGGAAGCAGCTATTAACATTTAGTCATGAAAATGTCCTTCTAATGTGACGTCACTAGTCGATATGCAGTTTATGTTTATAAGCAACAGTGAAAAATAATGTTAACGATAAAAAGCATTCAGCTTCAGGTCCCTCGTGAGGAAGCCTCATTCTTTTCAAAATAGCCAGTGCGTGTGCTGCAGCAATCCTGACTCCTGTATCGTGATCTATGTAGGCATGTGGGTATATATACGTTCATATATTATGCATAGATTGTTTCCTGAAGATGCTCCTATGAAACTTAGCGGTTCTAATAAGCTTATTTCACTGCTAATCTACAAGATGCGATTTTATCCTGTTGATATCGTACTAGGAAAAATGGACAGGAGAATCGTTTCCTAAGGACAGGGTGTGGCTGTGAGGACGGAGGGTTTTAAAAAAATCATAAAATAGTTATTTTATGAACTAATAAATTTTGGAACTAATAAATTAGTTCCAACCCGACGTGTGTGGTTCCAGCAGGATGGGGCGACCGCCCACACAGCCTGAGCATCAATGGACGTTATTCGCCCTCTCTTCCCTGGTCGCCTTATTTCCAGGTTTGGCGATGTCCATTGGCCACCTCGGTCCCCAGATTTATCCATATGCAATTTTTTCTTATGGGGACATCTCAAGGCTAGAGTATACGAGAACAAGCCCCGAACTCTGGACGAATTGAAGGACGCAATTCGCGTGGAAGTCGCCCAAGTTGAGAGAGCTATGTTGGAGATAACGCCCAAGAACACCTCCAGCACTGCATCAAAAATTTCGGCCACCACATGCCTGATGTGATTTTTCACACTTGACTGTCTCAAATGCTATTTCCTTGCGAACCTGATTGCATCAATAAATTTGGTTTTGAGTAAAAATTAACTATTTTATGATTTTTTTAAAACCGTCCGTCCTCACTGCCGCACCCTGTATTTCATTCCTGGTCCGTTAAAGGGTTAACCATTTGATAGTTTAATTGTAAATCTTAATATAAAGGCACTAATTTCTTCAGTACTGTTATTCACCCTTGTTTTAGTGAAGAAATTCTGAAATGATTTAAATGTAAATGCAAAGTAATCTAAAGGACTAATGTCAAAGAGTATTATTTGAAGATTTATCAATTTCCAGAGACAGATTGATTTTTCAGTTCTGTTTTACTTTTTTCAGATATGGTAAGTTACTACACACTACCTTCGACTGTTATGCACCATGCTGTTCATAGGAATCTGAAAGCTGCTTATTCGTTCTATAATGTATCCACTAAAACTGGTTGGTTGGACCTCATGACTGATGCGCTTATATCGGCTAAAAATGTGAGTTTGTATCCTTCATCAACAGTTTTACAAACATCATTTACTATAGATACATATTATTTATTCTAGGATACTGACCTGATTTAGTGTGGATTCTTCTAAAGAATGATTATACTTCTTTTCAATGTTTGTGTTTCAGTCTGGCTTTGACGTTTTCAACGCTTTGGATTTAATGGAAAATAAAGAATTCCTGGAACCTCTGAAGTTTGGTATTGGAGACGGAAACTTGCAGTACTATCTTTTCAACTGGAGATGTCCGCCCATGCAGCCTAACAAGGTGAGTGAAGCGCAAGCGTCATGAAAGGGATCTCTGTAATATCAGTACATTTTAAGAGGGCTCCCAAATTTGCTTGGCCACATACATACTTACAGTATGATAGGAGATACAATGGATAGTGAATAATCACGGGAAACGAACAACAACGTTTAACGGGATCCTGAATACAACTTTATTGTAAATGACAACAGTATGTAAAATATAAAACGGGAGAGCGATCAGACTGGAAGAACATAGGATACTATAATGATTACACCTTTTTCCTTTGCCCGCAAGGCAGCCGGGAGCGCTCCAGTCGCAGTGTACTGGTTACTAAATATTACCTTATGCATAATTACAATTGACTTAATTTAATTACACAAATTCGGGAGCACAGATCACTTTATCGATCAGGGATATTCGGGATTAAATTGGGAAATAATAGTTTTCATTGTTCCATTCAAATGTACCTATGTAATAGGTATGGAGCTTGATGAGATGCTACGCTAGCGCTGACTCGGGAATTCAGAGAACTAGCTCTATGGAATGTCAAATTTATATCTAGGCGGGAATTACGAATTTGGTTACGACCAAACAGGTAGTAGTGTAGTGCTGTAGTTCTGAGCTTACTCCGTTTGGGGGGTTGACTGGGTTCTTAGTTTGCCTAATCTCTCAGCTATTTTCTCCTGAACATTGCGTGAAGTGCTGCCTCCACTGATGATTGTCTCAGGTAAAATCCTGGTTCATTGTCATAGAGATAAATACTTTTTCATACTGGTTGATAATTTACCCAACGGAAATATGAAGTTCCGATTAATGACCTATAAGTGCAACTAAATCGCGGTGTTCCCCACTTGAGGCTTACTATCTTTGCGTTAAATCCATGCCCTGTTTATGAATTGAAAACTAAAATTGAGAAATTGGCCCGTACTTGTACTGAAACTAACATGAAATTCGAATTAGGATTGAAAATCGGCGAAATAAGAAGTTGATTAGACAACCAGTACCTAGACAACAAGAAAGCTGGGGGAAAATATCGCGTTGCCCAACCACCGTTAACGTGACATCAAAATTAAGGCAACTGTGCCCCTGGTTCCTTGGGGTTAGCATCTTCATTTGCTCCCTCAAGACTATTGTGACGGGTGACGTTAAGTTGACGTTGAACTCTCTATTGTGCTGAAACTTTTCACTCTGTTCCCTACCACCAACCTATAGCACCTGGCAACAATTCTCATCTGTTCTCGCGCACGAAGCTAGTTCAAATTTGCAACAAGTAGTACCTACCCCTACACCGATAAAGTGGTCAGAAACATTCAAGCGTAACCATCACATTAAAAACGTGTTGTCGAAAATTAGTGGTCCACCTTATTAGTGGTCCGCCAATCCAATAGTGGATAATAAATTTGGGGTGGATGTCATGCAGTACTTAAGCAATTGGTTTCCAACAATGAGGGCAGTTTGCGTTTTCCTTGCTGGCTCTGGGCATTGTTAAGGCCGTATCACACTTGCATTTTTTCCGCATTCTAAACGCTGAAACGTGAAGAAGGCAAAGTGCTTTTTTTCAAGGTCAGCTGTGGATGTTGAGGAGGAATAAGTGCAAAAACCGCGCATTCTGGCGGAATGCATTTTTATTAGATCTGTCAGGTTAGGGCTCCCTGGGGTTTTCAATTGAATTTTAACCTCCCCAAGAGTTATGTTCCCTACCACCAACCTATAGCACCTGGCAACAATTCTCATCTGTTCTCGCGCACGAAGCTAGTTCAAATTTGCAACAAGTAGTACCTACCCCTACACCGATAAAGTGGTCAGAAACATTCAAGCGTAACCACCACATTAAAAACGTGTTGTCAAAAATTAGTGGTCCACCTTATTAGTGGTCCGCCAATCCAATAGTGGATAATAAATAGTGGATGTCATGCAGTACTTAAGCAATTGGTTTTCAACAATGAGGGCAGTTTGCGTTTTCCTTGCTGGCTCTGGGCATTGTTAAGGCCGTACCACACTTGCATTTTTTCCGCATTTTAAACGCTAACGTGAAGAAGGCAAAGTGCTTTTTTCAAGGTCAGCTGTAGATGTTGAGGAGGAATAAGTGCAAAAACAGCGCATTCTGGCGGAATGCATTTTTATTAAATCTGTCAGGTTAGGGCTCCCTGGGGTTTTCAATTGAATTTTAACCTCCCCAAGGGTTATGTTTAGCATTTTTCTTGCGTCAAGGTAAAAATTAGAACGTGTTCTAATTTTCCCAAGTGAGTTTTTAAAAAGCTCCGCCAGGATGCGCAATGGTCGAAAAAACTGACCTTGGAAAAAAACACTTCTTCTTCTTCACGTTTAGGCATTAAAAACGCGGAAAAAATGCTAGTGTACACGGCCTTTAGTGGATATTTTCTTCACTGTAAGATTAATCTTTGGTTTACATATTGGAAATTTATCTTAGGTTGGTAATTATGTAAAAATCTGCGAATAAGTTTCAATCCTCTGTGGACGAATAATAATTCTTCCGTTGGAGAAATGGATTGGTGACAGATTGTCTTGATGTGTGTTTTGCCAAATTTGACTTGCCGAATTTCTCACCGATTATTCTTGTTCTTTTCAGATCGGCCTCGTTCTGCAATGAAGGGTGCTCACGTCGTTTTTAATGAGTTCTATTTGTTTTTTCTAAATAACAGGCTTTCCACTCATGGGAATTTTGCAAGTACCCTTTGCGCTTAAAGACCAAAACATAGAGTATGAAATTATGTTTTTATTGCCTAGTTGTGAGCGCTCAACCCCAGTGAGAACCCATTGGACATCATGTCATTCGCCTTGACGGTTCAAAAACAGAAGCTGTGTCATGATGAATGATTCAACAGGCTATTGTAAAAGTTCTCGTTCTGAGAATTTCTCACATCTCCGGTTAAATCATGATTTTCCTTAACCTTCTACGTTCGAGGTTTCCTCCCTGTTGTTGAACATTGTTATTTCCAATGAACTAGTCAACGTTTGTAAATTGTTTATACGATTTATGTTTTTCTGTTTTGAAAACAACAAAGGTATATTGTTACTAGGCATGATTCACACGTAACAGTGGGATCGCGATGCAATGCAATATTATCACTAACGTTTACACCAATTATATCGTAGAGTACAATGCAGTTGATGTGACGAAAAGAAATTTTCTGCAGTGTAAGTAGAGCCTTAGTTGAGTAACAAAATGTTCTTTGACCCATTGACTGTTGCCTGTCACATTTCCTAAGACCATCAAATCAGATTCCATCTTGTAGATTTGTTTAATTTTTAACTTTAGGAATTCATAGTAGACATCAAAATTTCTTTCAAACCTTCATTAACTTTAGAACCCCGAAACTCTTCATTTCTCTCGTTTTGTTGAAAGTTGTCCTGATGTAATTGAAGATAAATTTAATTTCAATATAAAAATTGAGAATGTGTCTTATTTTGCTATCTTTACACGAGTTTTGCTAATTTGTTTGATGTTTTCACTTCGTTGTTCTTCGTAGGGACGTTAAGCGCCTCAAATAGATCAATTTGATTATGGTTACCTCTTGTGCGTATTTATAAATTTCCAATATGAATGAGTCGGAATGACTGTACCCGTCCTGGAATCGGCCAAATGGAATTCAGGCATTTAAATGCTGAATTATTCCTCCGTAGGTTTATTCAAGGGACTTTCAGGTTGGTTTTCAACTTTGGGTGAACCTGCTATAGGTCATAAGAGTTAAGCCAATTTAAGGTGGGTAAAGACAATTTCCAATTCTCCAGGGTCCGGCTGTAGTAGGTATATGATATGATTCATTAACACTGGCTGTTATGCATTTAGTTACACAAGTACTAACAGGGAATTTACTGTTGATTGGCTGACCAGAGCATAAACAACCTGTAAAACCAGACACCCCCCCCCCCCCCCCTCTAATCCAAATTCAAGTGCATTTTTTCATTTCTTACTTTTTTTCCCAATCTCGATCGTTAGGTAAATAGAACAAAATGGTATTTGGCATATTCACAAATGTAATATATAAATGAGTCGCCCACTTCCCAAAACCACTATTTCCTTTTTTGAAAATGAGTTAGATGTCGTTTAACTAAATCGATGTTGAAGTCAGATTCTTTCAAATTCCAAACTGTCTAGTAAATACAGAGCTTAGAAAAAGGTACTTTTCCAAAAGCCTCCTTGTTTTGTCCCACTACCTACATTTTTCTTCCAAAAGCCACTTTGTCTACCTGATTTGTCCCTTAAAAAAAACTCAATTTGTCCGTCTTATTGACCCCATTTAATCTAACAACCAATTTCAAAACCCACTATGCTTTGTGACAGTTCCCGTCATATCCAAGAGAATGCGCGTCCGTCAATCCGTCGCTCTCGCGCTGGGTTGAACCCGTCATTTTCAAGTTCTTGAAATGTGTTTGGCGATAAATGGGGATCCGAGAACCGGAATATCAGTCTTCTCTGAACATAGCACATTACACTATTAGTACGAGTTGTATCTTTTATGGTACTGTCACTCTCCCGTCTCTCTATGTTGTGCGGATTTACGTAGGTCCCATTGCACCTCTGAGGGCGATCTAAGTCCGTGACATGGTAGCGAGAGCGTGGTTTCCTGGATTACGTATGGTTATACCTAGTACATCCAGATCCACCATTTCTGAGGGCTATATGTTTCAGAAGAAACATGGCCCGGGTTTCCAGAAGTAATACCCATTATAATTCTCAACCAGTAAACTATTCCACCTGGTTTACATACTTGCTCTTCAATCAAGTATCTAGTCTTTAAGGGGAGGAGTGTGACAGTTCCCGTCAGATCCAAGAGAATGTGTGTGCGTCAATCCGTCCCTCTCGTGCTGGGTTAAACCCATCATTCTCGAGTTCTTAAAATGCTGTGTTTGGCGATGGATGAGGATCCGAGAACCGGAAAATCAATCTTCTCCAAACATAGCACATTACGCTATTAGTACGAGTTGTGTCTTTTATGGTACTGTCAACACTCCCCTCTCACAATGAGTGTGGATTTAGGCCCCATTGCACCTCTGGGGGCGACCTAAGTCTGTTACAGCTTTATAAGAAGTAGTATAGCTACCTTTATTCCCAGACTATGTCAATTTCTGTCTGAAAGAAGAAAAACCTGGGTCTCACTATATTCCATGGTCAACGGTTTTATTAAAAATTTTATAGGAATAGTATTCGCCCGATATCATGAGACAACTCATCAAAATATGCTGTGCGTCACAATTACCTTATTGCTGAATATTTCAGATATTAGCTCGAAAACGGGGTAATGGTTTTGGATTTAAATGAACCATTTGGATGACTAAACACATTCATGTATGGTTTAACAGGTTCCGAAACAGGCTTGTGGTGAGAACGATTAAAAAAACCCCTATTAGAGTGAACTTCTAATAACTATTGCTATAAACCCTCAGTTTTTCGAAGTTTTCAACTTTTTTGGTGTTCAATTGCAGAATTTGAAGGTCTACAACATTTTTCTTATTATAAAATTCGATAAAGTTAATATTTAAGGGTTTAATGTACAACTGAAGGTGAGTTGATCCAAAATCAAACTTTAAACGCCGTGTTTTCTCTTTTGACATGGATATGTCTTTGCTCTGGGGGGTCAACCAAAAATTTCCGTCACGCAAAAGTTGATGTCACAATTTCTAATGATGTTTACGTACAACCCAGCCGTTGCTAGGGGAATGGAACTTCCGCAGTTTTCATCGCACAGAAATCGTTTACGAGTTTCGGTACGTTTGATTTGTTTTTTTTTCATCACAGTTGGCTGCTTTTGTGCTCAATTGTCGCAAAATTTAATTAACTATAACCTCACCATTATAGAAAATTAGATAGGAGTGCAAACTCGTCTCATAAAATTGAATAAATGTTTAAAAAAGTGTATTTGCCGATTTTTTGTTGAGAATTCCGTGTAAACATTCGTTTTAGGTTTGTATTTGCAATTTGGAATTTTAGGTTTCGAGGATGGGGTACATTTGGAATCAGCGTAAAATTTCTCGTAGAAATACATAATAAAATTGCCTAATTTCTTAATAAAAAATTGAAAATTTCGTATTTAAAACATTTTTTTCGTTCAATGTAAATACGTATGGAAGAGTTAGTTAAATGATTTCCCAAACCCCCTTAGTCCAACCTATTTACTAAACTTCTCAAAACACTTGATTTTTCAGTGTGTTTAGATTTAGTGGCTTTTGGAATCGGTTGGCTCAAAAAATTATTCGCATTTTAGTGAACGTACCTGACTACCGATGTCTTCTGACTGGAGTAGGGTGGCTTGGTTGGCCAGCATCAATTGAAACGGTTATTTATGCTCCAAGATCAGATGATAATGATGTTTTCGCTAAGGTTATTCAAGGGTTGCTGAACCAGATTATCGTCTGACTCGATTTGTGTCACACTGAATGTTTCCATAAGCCACACAAGTTCTTTTACTGAGTTGTTGGTACCTACACATATTTCAAACGGTCTTTAAAGGTGGTTCTGTATTTCAACGGCCCGGGGAATGGCCGAACAAATGGAACGGCAGTATGTTTTCCAACTTGAAATACCTACCTCCTAGCCTCCCGGGTAGTGCGAAATACTCAAATGTCAAAGAGAGAACGCACTGTGTTCAAAATTTAAAAAAAAAAAAAATGGAAAGATATCGGCAGGTAACCAGATTTTTATGTGGCGCTATTACTGTAAGTTTAACAGCAGAAAACTACGTTCCCTGATTATGATGATAGTACTTACCTATGGTTCATAAATCAATCGCATGTGTTTATTATAGGTTATCGTAGTAGGTTTCACATCTTGACTACCTACTGTATAGGTTTAACTGTTGTTGCAAACTTTCTGTATCATTACTAGGAAATTGATCTTGTTTCCATTTCGCCTGTTGGGCTTTCTGAGAATCTTAAAATTATGTGCCTGATTGAAATTTGCGGTAATGTTAACGATGTTTGTTTCCCTGAATCATAATCGAATCACAAGTAAATTTCCGAGGGGAAGAGATTTGACTCAGTTGTTTCATTCATCATCCCTAAACCAAAGTGAAAAAAAGCCACCACCAGTGTGGTGTAATCCTTTCTTGAATCCTAATACCTTGCCTTCACCGTACGCGCATATTTCAAAAAAATTTAGATGTTCATCGATTGAATTTAGTCCATAATAACGAAACAATATATTTTTTAATCAACTGAAAAAAACAAGATTACTTCAATAAAACTTCATAAGAAAAACCATGAAAGTTACAAGAAAAATTCATCTTGATTCTCATTTTTGATGAGTTTGCTTCAAAAAGCTCGAGGATTTCTCGATATCCGGGTTTGAATTATAAATCGGTGAACGTGGAAGTAGGTACCTATACATTAGTCCTACTTTAGACCTATACAATTAAGTCGGAAGGAAAAGAAAAGAAGCCATCGAAATGAAGTCTAAATGACACCAGCAATGGGCTTGCGGTTACTTTATTTCTCCGTTTTGTTTTTTGCAAGATTGGCTTACCTAAAAATCCTCTCGCATTGTGCATTTGAGTGAGGGAATGATTAGTAGATAATCTACCTATCTTGCGTATTAGCTATTTACCTTGGTTTTCAGTTTTACCATATTTTCGCGTACGGTATTCAGATTACTACCGTATATTCATCAAAATTACCGTATGTGTACGGTAATTACCGTACAGTTGGAAACCCTGGTTCTAACTGGTATTAAAAGTTTTCTCGTTCAGCTATCTTGTTATTGTACGATAATGGGATATTTAGTTTGTTTATACAAGGGGTCAAAGTGCATATGAGACTGTCCAGGCTAGCACGTGATTTTTTTTCTCTTAAAGTCGACATCATGTCTAACATATCGCAATGTTGGTTGAGGTTTTGTTTTAGTTTGATAAAAACTAGAAATATTACAATTTTACTATTCTCATTTTTGATTTCAAAGAGCAATTACTAGCGGAGTCCGCAGGGGATCGCGACGAATTTGGTGCCAATGTTTCTCAAATATGTGTAGAACGAAATTTAATTACAATTGGCTGCTACTAATTGCTATCAGATCATTAAATATCTCAAGATTTGTAAGGCACGATTTTAAGAAAAAAAACGCTTCTAAGTGCACAAAATTATTTTTTAGAAGTTGAAAGAATTTTGAAAAGTTGTAGAGGAAGATATTTTGCATAGAATGAGAACACCGCCAGATCTCTGACTCTTTTCCTCGACTTTTGGCGATTTTCCAAAGTTCTCGTGAACAACCACTCACTACCCATTCCTATGGAAATCCTCGAGTGGTAGATCACGAGAACTTCGAAAAATCAAAGAAATGGTGGTCTCATTCGATGCAGATTTTCTTCCTCTACAACTTTTTTCAGCACAACAAAAATTTAGGTCAGTTCCAAAAGTCAGAAAGTGAGAAAAAATGTCAAAAATGTATTTCTTGGGTCGAAGAAGCTCTTTTAGGTATAGGGCATGGGGTATATTCGGAATCAGGTCAATGCTTTCTATGATAATAGCCAATAAAATCATTTTGTCCACCTAGAATCAGTTTCTGGCCCACTGTGCGGTGGTGCCCCGGTAAACAAGCTCGTTAGTAAGGAAACCGCTGATATGCGGAACTACATTACACGTCAAAAGGGTTGGATTGGATCAGACGGATAGAAGTTACCATTATAAATACAAAGATACCAAAACGATTTTTGTGGGTTGAGCCGTTCAGTTGTAGTTGACAAAGTCAGATCTTCAAATAGGTATTGATATTCTGAACGCCTTATTACTACTTGCCACACAAAAAGAAGGAATCTGTCGTTACAATCATTGTAGTTTCTTGGCTATTTGTTGACAGCCAACTTAGATAATATTACGGAGGAGGAAAGTACGCTTGAGTGAAGCCTTTTTACAGGTAGGAAAGACCTCGAATAGTGTTTTTGGTTAGGCCCAACTGCTATACAAAACAATGGGAATTTAAAAAAAAAGTGATTTTTGGTGCTGAGATTACTGTGGTTTGACATTATTTCATTTGGTTGGCAGGAGCGAATAGTGTGTGGTTAGGGTGTAAATTATATCTGAAACTTTGTATTTGTGTGAATAGTGCATGAGGAGCAAAATGCTGAGGAAAAGAAAGTCTAACCTATCGCAGGGTTCGAGAAAAGCAAAAGCCGGCCGACGAGGTCTCTTGATAGAAACTCATCAATTGAGTTGACTCTGAAGCTAATTTCTATCTGAATAATACTCTGCAATTTGAAACGGGGCCTCGTTGGGACTGCTGGGTTACAGTGACAAGGTAAACAGCCATTTTGGTTAATTGTTTCCAATAATAAGCCTATGTGATCGTATAGCAAAAAAATTTATAAACCCCCCCCCCCCCCCCCCCCCTCAAACTTTGTCACTTTACGTTTCAAGGTGCGTAGAATCCAAATTTGAAATGTCCGTCCGCCGTTCGCCGTCTGGGCCATAAAAGGCCTAAGAATTGACTTAAAAACCCCGTTCTTTCGCACATAGACTCCATTTGGGGTCTAGTTGGTCCTAACTTTTAACCATCCCGATCGCTTTACTCGCATAGATGCTATGGGCCAAAAACGGGCTAAAAAGTGTCTTTTTCGAGGCTTTGAGTGTTAGACTTACGCACGCTGTAGGGAGTCATGGTGGGTGGTGAAGGGGGTGAGCGTTGGGTGGAGTGAGAGGAGGTGGCACCTAGGGGGGGCTGGGGTGACCAGGGTTGTAGCAGAGGGGTGTAGGAGAATGGATATTTATTACTTTTACGCATACTTTACCCATATAATACGCCGCGCCAACCTGAGGGGGGTACGGCATTAGGGGCATAGTGGAACGGAACCTGGGGAGTAGCAGAAAGGCGTCCGGGGCGTATCGGAACGGATGTAATATATATTTTATATTCTATTTTATTACTTTTCCCCATATAACGTTTAACCAACCTTGAACACACTAGTACATTTAGTATATTATATCATACTTACTATAGTATGTAATAAAAATAATTGATCCAGCCCATCTAAAATCCTTTGTTCTTCTTCTTCCCAAAATCTTCTCAGATAGTTCGCAGCAAATCGTTTTTGCGCCCCCGCAAGGCAGCCGGGAGCGCTCCAGTCGCAGTGTACTGGTTACTAAATATTACCTTTAGCATAATTATTACAATTGACTTAATTTAATTACACAAATTCGGGAGCACAGATCACTTTATCGATCAGGGATATTCGGGATTAAATTGGGAAATAATAGTTTTCATTGTTCCATTCAAATGTACCTATGTAATAGGTATGGAGCTTGATGAGATGCTACGCTAGCGCTGACTCGGGAATTCAGAGAACTAGCTCTATGGAATGTCAAATTTATATCTAGGCGGGAATTACGAATTTGGTTACGACCAAACAGGTAGTAGTGTAGTGCTGTAGTTCTGAGCTTACTCCATTTGGGGGGATGACTGGGTTCTTAGTTTGCCTAATCTCTCAGCTATTTTCTCGTAAAATTGCGTGAAGTGCTGCCTCCACTGATGATTGTCTCAGGTAAAATCCTGGTTCATTGTCATAGAGATAAATACTTTTTCATACTTGTTGATAATTTACCCAACGGAAAACCCAAAAATATGATGTTCCGACTAATGACCTATAAGTGCAACTAAATCGCGGTGTTCCCCACTTGAGGCTTACTATCTTTGCGTTAAATCCATGCCCTGTTTATGAATTGAAAACTAAAATTGAGAAATTGGCCCGTACTTGTACTGAAACTAACATGAAATTCGAATTTAGGATTGAAAATCGGCGAAATAAGAAGTTGATTGGACAACAAGAAAGCTGGGGGAAAATATCGCGTTGCCCAACCACCGTTAACGTGACATCAAAATTAAGGCAACCGTGCCCCGGTTTCATTGGGGTTAGCATCTTCATTTGCTCCCTCAAGACTATTGTGACGGGTGACGTTGAGTTGACTTTGAACTCTCTATTGTACTGAAACTTTTCACTCTGTTCTAACTTTTCACCAATTTATAGCAACTAGCAACGATTCTCATGTGTTCTCGCCCATGAGCTAGTAAACATTTGCAGCAAGTAGTACCTACCCCTACTCCGATAAAGTGGACAGAAACATTCAAGCGTAACCATCACATTAAAAACGTGTTGTCGAAAATTAGTGGTCCACCTTATTAGTGGTCCGCCAATCCAATAGTGGATAATAAATTTGGGGTGGATGTCATGCAGTACTTAAGCAATTGGTTTCCAACAATGAGGGCAGTTTGCGTTTTCCTTGCTGGCTCTGGGCATTGTTAAGGCCGTATCACACTTGCATTTTTTCCGCATTCTAAACGCTGAAACGTGAAGAAGGCAAAGTGCTTTTTTTCAAGGTCAGCTGTGGATGTTGAGGAGGAATAAGTGCAAAAACCGCGCATTCTGGCGGAATGCATTTTTATTAGATCTGTCAGGTTAGGGCTCCCTGGGGTTTTCAATTGAATTTTAACCTCCCCAAGAGTTATGTTCTCTACCACCAATTTATAGCACCTGGCAACAATTCTCATCTGTTCTCGCGCACGAAGCTAGTTCAAATTTGCAACAAGTAGTACCTACCCCTACACCGATAAAGTGGTCAGAAACATTCAAGCGTAACCACCACATTAAAAACGTGTTGTCAAAAATTAGTGGTCCACCTTATTAGTGGTCCGCCAATCCAATAGTGGATGTCATGCAGTACTTAAGCAATTGGTTTTCAACAATGAGGGCAGTTTGCGTTTTCCTTGCTGGCTCTGGGCATTGTTAAGGCCGTATCACACTTGCATTTTTTCCGCATTCTAAACGCTGAAACGTGAAGAAGGCAAAGTGCTTTTTTTCAAGGTCAGCTGCGGATGTTGAGGAGGAATAAGTGCAAAAACAGCGCATTCTGGCGGAATGCATTTTTATTAAATCTGTCAGGTTAGGGCTCCCTGGGGTTTTCAATTGAATTTTAACCTCCCCAAGGGTTATGTTTAGCATTTTTCTAACGTCAAGGTAAAAATTAGAACGTGTTCTAATTTTCCCAAGTGAGTTTAAAAAAGCTCCCCCAGGATGCGCAATGGTCGAAAAAACTGACCTTGGAAAAAAACACTTCTTCTTCTTCACGTTTAGGCATTAAAAACGCCGAAAAAATGCGGAAAAAATGTGATACACGGCCTTTAGTGGATATTTTCTTCACTGTAAGATTAATCTTTGGTTTACATATTGGAAATTTATCTTAGGTTGGTAATTATGTAAAAATCTGCGTATAAGTTTCAATCCTCTGTGGACGAATAATTCTTCCGTTGGAGAAATGGATCGGTGACAGATTGTCTTGATGTGTGTTTTGCCAAATTTGACTTGCCGAATTTCTCACCGATTATTCTTGTTCTTTTCAGATCGGCCTCGTTCTGCAATGAAGGGTGCTCACGTCGTTTTTAATGAGTTCTATTTGTTTTTTCTAAATAACAGGCTTTCCACTCATGGGAATTTTGCAAGTACCCTTTGCGCTTAAAGACCAAAACATAGAGTATGAAATTATGTTTTTATTGCCTAGTTGCGAGCGCTCAACCCCAGTGAGAACCCATTGGACATCATGTCATTCGCCTTGACGGTTCAAAAACAGAAGCTGTGTCATGATGAATGATTCAACAGGCTATTGTAAAAGTTCTCGTTCTGAGAATTTCTCACATCTCCGGTTAAATCATGAATTTCCTTAACCTTCTACGTTCGAGGTTTCCTCCCTGTTGTTGAACATTGTTATTTCCAATGAACTAGTCAACGTTTGTAAATTGTTTATACGATTTATGTTTTTCTGTTTTGAAAACAACAAAGGTATATTGTTACTAGGCATGATTCACACGTAACAGTGGGATCGCGATGCAATGCAATATTATCACTAACGTTTACACCAATTATATCGTAGAGTACAATGCAGTTGATGTGACGAAAAGAAATTTTCTGCAGTGTAAGTAGAGCCTTAGTTGAGTAACAAAATGTTCTTTGACCCATTGACTGTTGCCTGTCACATTTCCTAAGACCATCAAATCCGATTCCATCTTGTAGATTTATTTAATTTTTAACTTTAGGAATTCATAGTAGACATCAAAAATTTCTTTCAAACCTTCATTAACTTTAGAACCCCGAAACTCTTGATTTCTCTCGTTTTGTTGACAGTTGTCCTGATGTAATTGAAGATAAATTTAATTTCAATATAAAAATTGAGAATGTGTCTTATTTTGCTATCTTTACACGAGTTTTGCTAATTTGTTTGATGTTTTCACTTCGTTGTTCTTCGTAGGGACGTTAAGCGCCTCAAATAGATCAATTTGATTATGGTTACCTCTTGTGCGTATTTATAAATTTCCAACATGAATGAGTCGGAATGACTGTACCCGTCCTGGAATCGGCCAAATGGAATTCAGGCATTTAAATGCTGAATTATTCCTCCGTAGGTTTATTCAAGGGACTTTCAGGTTGGTTTTCAACTTTGGGTGAACCTGCTATAGGTCATAAGAGTTAAGCCAATTTAAGGTGGGTAAAGACAATTTCCAATTCTCCAGGGTCCGGCTGTAGTAGGTATATGATATGATTCATTAACACTGGCTGTTATGCATTTAGTTACACAAGTACTAACAGGGAATTTACTGTTGATTGGCTGACCAGAGCATAAACAACCTGTAAAACCAGACACCCCCTCTAATCCAAATTTAAGTGCATTTTTTCATTTCTTACTTTTTTTCCCAATCTCGATCGTTAGGTAAATAGAACAAAATGGTATTTGGCATATTCACAAATGTAATATATAAATGAGTCGCCCACTTCCCAAAACCACTATTTCCTTTTTTGAAAATGAGTTAGATGTCGTTTAACTAAATCGATGTTGAAGTCAGATTCTTTCAAATTCCAAACTGTCTGTAAATACAGAGCTTAGAAAAAGTTACTTTTCCAAAAGCCTCCTTGTTTTGTCCCACTACCTACATTTTTCTTCCAAAAGCCACTTTGTCTACCTGATTTGTCCCTTCAAAAAAACTCAATTTGTCCGTCTTATTGACCCCATTTAATCTAACAACCAATTTCAAAACCCACTATGCTTTGTGACAGTTCCCGTCATATCCAAGAGAATGCGCGTCCGTCAATCCGTCGCTCTCACGCTGGGTTGAACCCGTCATTTTCAAGTTCTTGAAATGTGTTTGGCGATAAATGGGGATCCGAGAACCGGAATATCAGTCTTCTCTGAACATAGCACATTACACTATTAGTACGAGTTGTATCTTTTATGGTACTGTCACTCTCCCTTCTCTCTATGTTGCGCGGATTCAGGCCCCATTGCACCTCACGGGGGCTACCTAAGTCTGTGACATGGTAGCGAGAGCGTGGTTTCCTGGATCACGCATGGTACATCCAGATCCACCATTTCTGAGGGCTATATGTTTCAGAAGAAACATGGCCCGGGTTTCCAGAAGTAATACCCATTATAATTCTCAACCAGTAAACTATTCCACCTGGTTTACATACTTGCTCTTCAATCAAG
This sequence comes from Adelphocoris suturalis, assembly GCA_030762985.1. NCBI lineage: Eukaryota > Metazoa > Arthropoda > Insecta > Hemiptera > Miridae > Adelphocoris > Adelphocoris suturalis. Next base: position 74,335,006 of record CM061046.1, on the reverse strand, counting down.
TATCTAGTCTTTAAGGGGAGGAGTGTGACAGTTCCCGTCAGATCCAAGAGAATGTGTGTGCGTCAATCCGTCCCTCTCGTGCTGGGTTAAACCCATCATTCTCGAGTTCTTAAAATGCTGTGTTTGGCGATGGATGAGGATCCGAGAACCGGAAAATCAATCTTCTCCAAACATAGCACATTACGCTATTAGTACGAGTTGTGTCTTTTATGGTACTGTCAACACTCCCCTCTCACTATGAGTGTGGATTTAGGCCCAGTTGCACCACTGGGGGTCCGTTACAGCTTTATAAGAAGTAGTATAGGAGAAAAACGGAAAAAACTTTATTACCATACTTTGTCAATTTCCTTTCTTAAAGAAGAAAAACCAGGGCCTCACTTGATTCCATGGTCAACGGTTTTATTTAAAAATTTTTATAGGAATAGTATTCGCCCGATATCATGAGACTACTCATCAAAATATGCTGTGCGTCACAATTACCTTTTTGCTGAATATTTCAGATATTAGCTCGAAAACGGGGTAATGGTTTTGGATTTAAATGAACCATTTGGATGACT